>CM032896.1:2035000-2085000 GCA_019176425.1 Megalops atlanticus
GCTTGAGGTTCCCCCAGCTCATGTAGGGCAGCAGCACCATGGGCTTCTCCCCGTCATCCGTGCACACGTGGCTGATGGGAAGCAGATTCCTGACGATGGGAGAATAAAAGCACGACTGAGACGGCTTAATTACAACATCCCAAAGGCTGGTTACAGTTACCATTTCTCACACGGACCAAGAGGTAGCCCTCTGTCCTACGCATTACGAAGAGGTATTCAGTCCTGGCAGGCTATTAAACATCTGTACTGCGTGCAACAACACTGGAGCAAGACAAGCCCATAGGGGTGGGGGGGTGTTTATCAGTGAATGAATCATATCTTTGATACATTATGTTTCTGTTCTCACTTATCAGAGATTCCTCCAGCTGGAGCTTGAGAATCACTGTAATTTCTCTGGAAAGATCAATAAATATTTGAAAATTAATTGTGGGAAAAAGTACATGGTTGAATTTAACAAAGCCTCTGCTTCACTGATTTCATTTTCCGGAGAGCAACCCTGAGTGACCTTACAGGCAATACCTGGACCATAAATGTCCCATAAACAATTAGCCTACAAGTGTAAATTTTTTTTTTCTGCTCTGCAGCGCTGGAAGCTGACCCACTTGCGTATCCCATCCAGAGGTCGAGCACAGTGAGTCACCCCTGTCAGAGGGTGCAGAGGTGGCCTGATGGCTTTTACTGGCTCGTAAAGGGAGGGCAGGCCGGGGAACCGGATCGGGGGGGGGGACCTGATTTGAAAGGTCTGTTCCAGAGCAGCCCGTCTCTCCCGGCAGCGGCGTTCTCTAGGGGTGGGGCCATGCAGCCAATGAGTCGCCACCGTCCGGCGGAGGACAGCGGGGGCGGGCGGGGGGCTGCGTGCACACAGAGCGTCGAGCGCTCTGTCAGGACGAGCGTAATCACAGCAGCCGCACGGGCAGCTGCGCGGGCGGGGAATCGGGGGCGGGGGCGTGGGAAACACGGCAGCCGGCCCCCGACAGGGAAAACGGGCGAACGGGCTATCATTTAACAAGCTGCGTTTATCGGGCCCCGGGGACCCTGACTGACAGCAGCTGAGGTAAACAGACCCCAGGCGAGCTCCGCGCCGGCTCCTGAGCCGCTGTGAAACTCGCTCGCGAGGCCTGGGAGTTCTGGCTGAGGGAAGCTTCAGGACGCTCGCGCCGCGCTGACGGCACCACAGAGATTTCAGGGGGGGACAAGTAAAATGTGGCACACGAGAGAAACCAGGGGGTAAACAAGAAACAGCGGTATAAAGCCACTTGCACGTATGTATCAGTCTGAAAGGTGCAGCAACAGACTAAGAGAATAAGAAAGGGTCCTGGGCTGAAACATCTTCAGGAAGTGCTGAGCTCTGAGACGCGTCAAACTCAGCTGCAGGTATGAAATACAGCGAGTTTCCCCACTGAGATCAGAAATAACAGCATCTGGTAGTGGGCGCTGTGAAGGACAAACTTCAAACAGCAGACGAGATCCTGCCAGGACCCTTCGGCGGATCTTCAACAGTGACAGTCAAACCAAAGAATCCCAAATCTTTCTCATTTCTCCACATCAAATACCCGTTCCTTTCTCCTGCAATGACACACAGACACTAAGACAGGAGGAAGCTCCAGTGGTGCTGTTCAGATCACCACCACGACTCTAGAAATGAGTTGTGTTGCTGCACAGCGTGTGCTCAAAGGCAGATGGGTTGCGTCACATTTTCTCATTTTTCTCCTTTTTACACAATTTTTCATTTTTTCCCCTCCCAAACAGGAAAATTTGTACGATGTTGCCAGAGACAAACTCGGTATAAAATGAGATATTACTCATTCAATTCTCATTCATTACTCCCACAGATTATTCCAAAATTATGAGAACAGTAAAAATGTATGATTCTCCGGAAATGTAAAAGGGTCTTGCTTGGTCACACAAGTTATGCATTATGACACAGCCATTAAAATTATGTCCCACCCTTGTTTGAGTGTGACCTCACTGGACTATTCCCAGTTTGAAGTCCAAGTTTGGGCACTACCGTTAGAGTCAAGCTAAACTGCCTCAATAAACAATGTAAGGCTTTCTGGATAAGACCAACTGCCAAGTATATGATGACAAAGGTCATCTTGATATGCTAGTCAACCAGCCAGCTACATACTCAGATAGCAAACTTAACCAAATTTCATTGCCATTGAAGCTCAGAGCTCTCTGTGTGTAGTTTATCTGGCTAGATAGCCCACCATCTCACCCTGTACTATAATATGTTGGGACATGTTTGCTGAAGCAATCAGCAAGCTAACAAGGGAATGGCTCATTCTTAGTGTAACATATGCTAACTGGTTGGCAAGCTAGTAGTGAAAAATGTGATAGGAAAACTTACATTTGCCATTAGCAACCATATCCTTATGAAGAAAAACCACCATGCCAAAGATCAATCAAAACCCTCATAAAATACAATCATAAATCCTACGTTTACAAAATTATCTCATTTAGTTGGTCAGCTGGTTAATTTGACTACCAACTGGTATTAACTGGCTAACTGGAAAGCTGTCTACAGAACACTTTTCGGAATCTCCCTGCTGGGTTTCTCCAGGACTCGATTCGCTGCCCTGACTCTTGTTGAGGATGTGCCATATCTGTGTTCGGCTGGTCTGGTCTGACAAGACTCACCTGTGGTGGAGGCCTCGGAGTTTACAGCTCTCTGACAGCATCATGGTCACCTGTACCTCTGAGGCGTGGTCTGAGAGAGGGGGCCAGAAAGAGAGGGATGGACAGAGAGACAGAGAGAGAGGCTTTCATTACTGGATTACACTGACCGACGAGAATCGTGTTGCCAAACTCACCAGGTTTGGCAACAGCCTGAAAGTCATGGTTTGTTCTGGCTTCACTCTGTTCTGATGCATAAGAACAAACAGAGACTCAATGGCAATATCTAATCTCTCTCGTGACACTGGAGGCTTAGTTTGGTAAGTTCATTCTACAGCTAAGATGGAAGCACGTTCAAACTCATGGTTGTTTTCTCCTCAGAAATTCTACAACCAAACCTTCCCTCAGATAACCAAAAGGCATTCAGACAGATAGAGCAGGCTGGCCAATGTTACTGTGGCGATGTCTGACCTGCATTAAATTAGTTATCAGAATCCTCAGGAACTCTGTGACCCAGCATGCCGAATGTTTGGTTAATGTGCCCAATCGGGCCACACACGCGCCCCACTGACCGGCACGGGTCACAGCCCAGCACAGAACGAGCAGAGTGTTACTGCCCGTCCCACAATCCGTCCACAGGCAGAAAGGGGCTGCATAAACAGCGCTGCCTTCAGGCCCGGCTCAGAGACGCCCATTGTCTGTCAGCGCGCGGCACTGGCGTCTGACCGCGGCTCGCAGGAATGAGCGCCGTTTCCTGCCCCTGGGTGGGCGAGGGAGGAAGCGAGCCGCTTGGCACATTGTTCGGCCGGCCCGGGACCCACCCAGCCCGGGGCAAACGCCTGCGGGGGCGGCAGACAGGCCCAGGAGAGCTCCGTGCTGGCCGAACTCCCTCACCCTCACCGCCCACCTCCGACCTTCACCTGCGAGGTGACCCAGGGCAATGGAGGCCGATACCGTCTCACACGCTGCGTCCTCAGCAAATACTGACTATCCTGGAACACATGACCACACGCAAGCCTCCACAGATGTCAGTGAGGTTCCTGGACCTTGTACAGACTAAGCACTTCATATGCAGCAATGTAATTTGTCATGTAAGCTGAAGGGGCGGGATTAAATCATGCAACAGCTGCTCCCCGCAGTGCTGCCCACACCTGCACAGACGCGTGGGTGTGGTCAGGTGTTTAGACTGCACTCATTTCTCATAGGCATAAACCGCCCCCGGGACTGCAGCAAAGGGAGCTGGGTTCGACAGAGGGTCATCTAAACAAGCACCCTTTCACAGAATGCTGACGGCCCTCTCTCTGCCTGGAAGAAGTCACTGGCACAGTCCCAGACCAAAATTCAGTAAGAGGAGAAAGTCCCGGATACTTGACTGTTTAAGGTGTTTGCCAGAGGGAATCTCCCACAAGGCACTGTTGCAGGACACAAAGGCTCCATGCTGTTCCTAAGAAACCCATATTTCCCTGCAGGGAAGGGCTACACATTCAAAGGGCTTGGCCTTCTGACCACAAATGGTGCTTTAAGGGTTTTGGCAGAGCTTTGCTTTGCAGCGGTCGGCGTTTTGCAAATGCAGAGCTTAGTAAAACAAATGGCAAAGCAAAACTTTGTCCTGCTTCACTGAAATTTGGACCTCTTCAAATGCCCGCATTTAGTTTTGATTAAGTGCTGAAGCACTGAGGTCATGTTGACTGAAAGACACAGCTGGCTGTTCTCCATCTCTGTCTCTCAGCCATGAGAGGACGGATCTGAGGCTGTCTGCACAACCTGCTGTTTGAACAGCTGTCCTCCAGGGGGCGCAACCATGTCCTCTTCACAGGACTCATGTGCTCATTGTGATACACATGCTCTGTCTGTTATAACGTTGTTTTTCTCTGGACTTGTGTCTGTCCTGACTGAACCGTGGATACAAATTTCCTCATGTGAGGTCAATGAAATCTGAATCTGAATCTGAATCTGAATCCGAACAGCAGTATCACTCACTGCCTTGCCTGACATTCTGAAGTTCCTAATCTTTTAAATTGTTCCTGACTCTTAAAACGATGCACTGGACCCTGACGCTGTATCACTTTATCAACACTTCAACAGAACACAGACCGGTTTGTATTGACTTTGATTATTTTTGTTGTAGTACTTGGTCAGATATGACATTGCTGTGGATAGCAGACAAAGCCTCAGAGCCTCATAAATGCTAATGTATTTATACATACACATTTCTATATAAAACTGTAAAATAACCTGTAGTGCACTCAACACTCTCTATGTAACCTGGAATTGTTGTTGGCAAAATTAATGCATGACTGTATGAATTCACACATATGAATATGATTATATATATAATAGAGACAGAATCACACACCTTTCACCGTCTTCACAAAAACCCGCTTCTCCTTGCTGGGGTCCTTCTCGTCCAACAGGACACCATAGAAAATCCGGCCAAATGTCCCTGCGAGAGAGAAGGAGAGCTCCTTACACACAGACACAGGTGAGAGGGTCACACACAGCCACTACTGAACACCACAGCAAGGCCCTGTGCTCTACAACATGTGCTCGCAGCTGGGGCTGTGTTAGTCACAGTCATGACTGAATCATACAACATCTCGAGATGCTTCAAAACAACGTGTGGTCAAGCCACACTGAATTCACGTTCATGAGCACAGGGAACCCTCTTTGGCCTGAGTTACACTATGGAACACACAGCCAACTCTCATTCGCTGTTTGACCTTTGTCACAGTCTCTCATTGGCTGCTTGCCCTATGTCACAGCCTCTCATTGGCCACTCGCCCATTGTCACAGCTTCTCATTGGCTGCTTGCCCTCTGCCATGCTTTCTCTCCATGGGCTGCTTTATGTAAACTGGTCGCTCTTCTCAAAGTCAGTGTAAACTCCACAGTCCAGGCTTGAGGACAGTGCCTGGGAGCCTGTTTGAACAGGCCCGGTGGATAATGAGCGGGTTTGTGTCGGAGTCGCTCGCACTCTGGTGTTGTCAGGCTTGTTGGAACCTGCTGGCCAGTCAGCGCCGCTCAGTTATGTGACCCGGGCCAACCCCCACCTGCCACCCAGAGCTGTGGCTGTACCTGCACCCCAGACTCCCCCGGTGATGAACACATTCCGAGAGGCCACTCAGACCCCCGCTGCACACGATGTGTTGACGTGATGCACACTCGTGTGGAAGAAGGAGACAGCTGGGGTTAATCCCAGCACGACACAACCCCTCAGGGCATTCCTCAGGCTACAGAGAGAGCGCCTCACCGAAGCACTGCAGTCCTCTTAAACCAGACCACAGGCTGCTCCGGAAAACACAGGTACAGTTGGGGCGGGGTATACATTTAGAGTGAGACTGGAAGCATTAGAACATTAAATTTGGGTAAGGTTCTCAGTGTGTCATAGCCCATCAAACTAAGCTATTTGCGTGTACCAATATACTCCCAATTTAATACTAAAATGTGAACTGACCTGTACAGTTCTTCACAAACACCACTATGCAGTTTCTCTGTATCTACAGTAAGACTAACTAGACATAAATATGAAATGGAAATAACTATATAGACAAAAACTCCAAGCAGCCACTCACACTCACTGCTTCAGAGCACAGACACTGAGCTAACACACTGAGTGTGTTTCTGAGATACGCAGTGCTGTTTCAGAGTGTGTTTCTGAGATACGCAGTGCTGGGACACAGCGTGTTTCTGAGATACGCAGTGCTGTATCAGAGTGTGTTTCTGAGATACGCAGTGCTGGGACACAGCGTGTTTGAGATACGCAGTGCAGAGCTAGTGTGCAGGAGAGAGAGGCACACAGAGTGAAGAGCAGGGACTGCTTCACACTGTTTGCACGGGAGCGCGTGATTGGAGGGGGATTACTGTTCCGACTGTGTCAACATTTTCCCAGCATGCCCGGGCCGGGCTGGCAGAATGCCAGGGGCTGGCGATGCAGACTGGCACGGAGCTGTGTACTCTGGCCTTACCCCTCTCACTCCCTCACAAACGCCACTTAATTGACTGAAATTATAAGTCTTGCAGTCTCCGGGGTGGCAGTGTGGCACAGCCGAGCGGGCAGAGGGCTCACACCTCTGAAGGGAGGGGAGAATTCTGGGAGGGGACGGCCAAAGCTTCTGTCGTCTTCGCTTGGACTGGGAGACCAATAGCAACCGAGGACTGTGAGTGAGGTCACACATGATAAAAACAATACACACCGTTGCAGGGCAGAGAGGAAGAGCACGGTTCTGGATCTGCTCTCAGTTCAGCAGAGAGGCTAGCCAAACACCAGCACTGCAGATGGGGGCATTCAGAACGTGTGTGCATTTCATGTATATAGATACACATGTGTGTGTATATACATAGATGTGTGTGCGTGTGTGTGGAGAGCGTGCACCTTTCTCGTCCATGTCCATGTTTTGTATGAGTGTGTGTGTCTGTGTGTGTGTGTGTGTGTGTGTGTGTGTGTGTGTGTGTGTGTGTGTGTGTGAGAGAGCAGGTCAGATAGCAGGACCGTACCTTCCTGCAGAACGTCGCACAGGGTGACCCTCTCTCTGGAGATGGCGATGTCTTTCACCTTGGCTTTGGCCTCCATCAGAGTCACACTCCGCAGGTCATTCTTCTCAATACGCAGAGACGGGTAGCCTGAGGAACCACACAGACACACACAGACACACAGACAGACACAGACAGACACACAGTACAGAAAGGAAGGAACACACAAAGAGACAGTCATGAGCTCAGTGCATTACTCCCATTTCACTTTATAAAGAACCAGTGAAAGGAAAGTAGCACATCGGCATTATGACTTAAAGCTGTGCTGATGTTTTTTTAAGTCATTACGCCAGCAGTGCTGCACAATACAGCCTGAGGGGGGTCAGGCTCCAGCAGGTTCACAAGGGGGAGAAATCATGAACAATGACACACAATGACACAAAAACAGCCCTGCAGTCCATTCATGACTTTAAATGAAGGTACGCTTAGGTTTACACAACTCAACACAGCGCTAAACTCAATCCATGTACCTACAATAAACGGAAGAATGCTTTTCTAAACCTGTTTGCTTATGATAAGCCGGTGGTATAGATGACATTGTGTGCTGTTTTTGTTGACCGGAGGTCTGAGAAACCCTTGGCAGGAGGAAAGCACTGACCCCCAAGCAGGAGGCATGTATGGATTCACCCCACAGAGTGAACACTGAGAGCTCCCCCCCCCTTCCCAATCAAGAAAACTTGTTTCCAAGACAAAGAAAAGGAAAAATGTTTTTCTGTTCGTCACAACGTGACACCTTCACAGTAGTAATGTGTGCCTTATCAGCAGAGAAATGCTGCCATTGACTGGCAACCCAGCCACTGTTTGTTCCCTGTGTTTACCCGAGTCCTGTCATGCCTTCACATTCATTGTACCAGGGTGAGACATATGTTAATCCACCCTCAGAATTATTTACAGTTTCAATATGTATAATCGTGATTAAGCATACAGAGGGCTGTTCTTTACAAAGAAATGGGAGGCTGACTAAGACTCTGTTTCACCCTCAGCTAAGCACAGTATCCTCCCAATGTAATCATGTGTGAACTTTATGCAATGTTACTAAGGACATTGTGTAATGGATCAGCTGCACACAGACATGAATAAAAATGAGAACACAGTGTTTCTACGTTTCCTCTGAAGGTTGACTTATGATGTTTGTGAGTTATACGCATAGCAACAGACTAAGGTAATGTTTATTATGTACCATGCTGGACCTCATTACAAGAACATTTCCGGATTTCTTTATTGATGTTTTTGTGTAGGACATAACCTTGTTAAGAAGGCTGGAAAATATCGTCAATTAAAATGAATTCATGAGCATGTTTGGAATTATGTGATACCAAAGCAAGAAATATGTGCTGTAACTTGAATTATTTCAGTTTCACTTGACAAGACTTTCCTTAAAATTCCTCTACAGCTCTTTAGCACCACCAAGTGGCCATTGATGGTTTCATCCAGAGGCAGTTTGAGAAGTGTGTTCTGGAAACAAAAGAAGTGATTCCCCATTCCTCTCAAAAGTTCATCGAGAAACGTGTTTAACTCCCTACTGAAAATGACTGACACTGCTCCCCAGCCAATCAAGAAAAATCCTTACACTGATGTACCACAAATGTATAAGATAAGACAAAGAAAATAACACCTAAAAATAAAAAGCAGCTCATACTTTGGAATCTCATACATTCTTGTTGTTGCACTTAAGCAGTGCCTATCTGTGTATGCAATAAAATCTCTAAAAAGCAAGACAAAAAGCACAGAAAATGTGCTGAGTGTTGATCTTAGGAAGGTACAGCATGAGGGTAACAGAGTCAGGTCAGGTGACACTTTGAAAAGAGTCACATCCTGAACTTATTCAGAGAGACTTTTCCAGAACCCTTTAACTTTGGAAAAAGCCCGAGTTTCAATTAAACGTCCCAGTTCTGAAGGGTTTTACTGCCTTCTAAGTATGTGTGAAAAAACGGGTGTGTGCCATCTCCTTTGTCTTCTGTAAAACACTAAAGAATCCCAGAGGACAGCCAGAAGTGTGCAGGAACTACAAATCCCACAATGCCTGAGTGCGCTCATAAATACTAATGAGAATGACAGCTTGACATGTGGTTTTTACAGCCGACAGAGAGGCAGCCCTGGTGAACACAGAGTGTACTCCTCAAAAAGAAGGGTTAGTACTTGTCGATTCTGGGGTTGCGTTTTCTCGAGACACAAAGGTGGACTTACTTTTGGTTTCGTGGGAGGGGGCGCCAGGGTTGGGGAAGGAGGCGGCAGCAAGCTGAAGAATGGGTGCAGAGCCTGGGTGATTGTCTGATGGAAAGGGGGGGAAGAGCAG
Source organism: Megalops atlanticus (assembly GCA_019176425.1). Lineage (NCBI taxonomy): Eukaryota > Metazoa > Chordata > Actinopteri > Elopiformes > Megalopidae > Megalops > Megalops atlanticus. The sequence continues at coordinate 2,044,441 of CM032896.1, forward strand.
TGAGGGCGGAGCTTACACAGGAAGTAGGGAGGCAGGTGGGTGGGGTTTCAGCACAGGAACACAGTTAGGCCAGCACACAAGAGATAAGACAGGGGATAACAAACTACGTACAAAAAGGGAGCCAGTTACCTCAGAGAGATCCTAAGTATAAATATGGACTTCCCTCTTTATACGCTTACATCTCCCATTTATAATACATGTATAACAAATGTTGACCAGTAAAGACAAATTCATCCAAATCTTAGCAAACAAAAAAGCAATAAAAACAGGAAAACCAGAAACAACTATAAATGTAAACCAAATGTTCAGCAGACTGATAACGCTTGTGTAAAATTGCAGGCATCCTGGATATCATGTCTGGTTAACCACAGGTTGTATTTCTGTTGTTTCTGTGACTTTATATATGACCTCCATAAAGATCAGAGGATAAAACTCGTGATGATTAAGCACACTACTTCAAAATGTCACAATTACCAGAGAAATGAGGAATCATAAACATATGCAGTTGTTGCTTACAGGCTCCACAAGGTGGCGACAAAAGACAAACTCCTCATTTCACTGCATTCACCCACAAGAGCCCCCTTTTTTTTTTGCTTTTTTGCCAATTTCACTGATGTTGGACAATTCTACACTCAATAACCCCTTTCAATGCAAACAGTAAAGCATGCATGATGATGAAGGCACCAGTAAGGAGGGGAATGGAGAAGAGAAGAGAAAGTGTAATACTTTCTGGCTTCTGGTTTCTCTTCATACAATCAAGGGTTTTAAATGTCCTTGGAAAAATATTACACTACGTAACAGCTCTCCTCCAAACTTGTCCAGCTATGCATAATTCTCCTGTGTCATGAGCTGTCTGCTCCACTGCAAATAACTGATATAATCCTGGCAAATAAACCTCCTGTTCTTTTTTAGAATAATACAAACACAACATTATTACTGTTGTGCTTGTTGCTGTGAGACTATAGCAACGCTGAGAACACTATGTGTAAACTGAGTGAAGCAGTGGATTATGGGCTTGCTGTGACATCACCACTGCGATGACGACACGTGCCTCCAGCCAACTGCTGCTCATTGCTGCCACCCCGATTTCAGCTGAGCCAATCAGATCATTCGTGACCGATTCTCTCACCCAGGGAAGGAATGTTGGTAGTGTCAGGGGTGTCAGAGACATGACGTCTCAAATGCAGACCAGAGATAAGCTTGTTATGGAGACAGGAGGGAAAACTTCAGAGAACTCAGAACTAAAAAGTGGGATGGTTCAACAAAAGCAGCTGTAAAATCTGTTACGCATAACACCTTTATAAGCACCTCTACTGCATTCACTTCAGGCAGTGTGGTCCTTCAAGCCATACCCCTGACTAAAAAGAATATTCATTTGCTGTGTTTTTCAATGTGCTGTTTTTAAGAGTACATACTGCACACTTATCCTGGTACAATCATACTCAGACCAGGTGTGTGATGTTCAGATTCCACTCTGTCATGGCCTGCAAAGTGTTTTATCTCAAAGTGTTAATGTTCAGCATTATCATGTCCAGAGAGCTCAACACCCTGCATGGGAAGAGGGACAGATAAACCTATAAATAACCTGTCACTCCATATAGGCCTCTGAGTCCTGCCTGCTTTCTGTTATCACCACAGCTCAGAGCAATGCTGCAGTATACAGACAGGCATGCATATACATCTAGAGCCAGATGAGATTTCACACACACGCATTCCCTCACTTCCGCTCACACACACACGCGCACGCGCACACACACACACACACACACACACAGGTACATACGGTGAGTGAGTGAGTGCTGGTACCATCTGCATTGGCAGAGACGCTTCTGACGCTGCCACGCCCCGAAAGGCTGGGATGCATTTTCTCTGAGCCCCACACCTCTGAGCGAGAGACCCAACGAACGCTGCCTCAGAGACAGCTGGATCAGCACAGCCAATACAGTGATGTCATAACCCGGGTCCCCCACAGGCAATGCCACAAGGGCGTGAGGGAAGAGGGTGCCGGTCGGGAGTCTTACTGGTGACGGGGGTGGCGTTGTTGGGCGTGTCGGCCCTCAGGTACTGCGTGGTCTGGGTGGAAGGCTGGGACAGGCCCTGGGAGCTGCCGCTGTCACTCACACTGAAAGACAGAGAGAGAAGAAACACTCACACCCGCACACCACGCAGAGAGAGAGAGAGAGGGGACTCTCAGCACCCGTCTCGGGGAGCTGGGTAAAAGCATTCCTGCTTCACTGTCCCTTATAAACAGGCCTCACTCTGAATAACAGAAAGCACACGTGCACACGAACACGCGATGCTAACCCGCATGTGTTGCTAACTCGCATGCACTGCTAACACGCATGTGCTGCTGATATGTACATACCCCTAACACACACATGCTGCTACCATAAAGATGCCACTAACAAGCGCGTGCCCCTAACACACACACACACACACACACACACACACACACACACACACACACGTGCCTCTGATACGTCACGCTAGCAGCAGAAGATGGGATTAGGAAAAACAGCGGCATTTACACACAGCGCTAACGCTAAAACTCCCGATATCTATATGCTGCATTACTCAGAAAACCCTGGCCTGCTAATAAAGGGCTCTCTGTCAGGCCTGCAGGGTCTGGGCAGACAGCGCAGTTCCCACGCCTCTGGAGCGATGATCCACTCGCTGCCAGACCCACTCAATCCATTTAGGCAAAAACAGGCAGCTGATAGCAGATACTGCATCAGAGCCCCCAGGCCAGTCTTTGTGCTGGGAGAAGGAAGTGGGGGCTCTTACAGAACTGAAGTCTTTGTTGGTAGAACAGTTCAGCTCTTGACCCCAGTCTTTATACATCAACAGCTGGCATTATATATTTTTTGACAACCCTGAAATTAGATCTGTGATCCATTCATCAACTTTCGACTCCATTTAGTTAAAACAGAACTGGGCCCAGTTGTTAAGTCTCTCCACATGTTCGATCCAGCAGCAGACTCCAGGCTGGGTGCCGCAGTGGCTGCTGGGAGTTGTAGTTCTCACCTGTCGTCGAGCTCCACCCTCTTCATGCTGTGCAGGTGCAGCACGGCCAGGACGATGGCCACCAGGAAGATGACGGCGCAGCAGACTCCCACGCTGATGTAGAAGACGCGGGTGGAGGTGGTGGGGGCGGGGTTTACACTGTCAACTGTGGGGGTGCACAGATTACCCCGGAGGCAAGGATGACGCGGCAAACAATGACTAAATAAAAAAATAAATAAATAAGAGATGGCCTGAAAAAACAGAATGCTTTTGTCAAATTGTTTCCATCCACGTCAGAGATGTTCCACACTAAAGTGACTGACAGTGTTAGTCATCAATTTAACCAATCAGAATTCATGTGAAGACCCTCCTTACCAGAGTAGTAAAAATAGCCCATAAATAGGAAAAGATACATATAATGAATGCAACGAGGAGTCATAATGTTTATTATTCTGGTATTATCTTTTATTAATTATAATTAATAATGTTTATTGTGTGTAGGGTCAGAAAAAAAGAACGCTTCCATACTTCTTAAAGTGGAACATGACCAAATCCGACCCCCGAGGCTTTTTCACTGGAAAATCACATCAGAAATGGAGAGAACCTCACGGCAGGCGCCTGTCATATTCGATAATGAATCTGCCCTGAGCAGAGCCAGGCTAACGGAGGTCAGCGCGTAGGTTCTGCTGCCTGACAGAGTGCACACTAAGAGCTCCTCCCGGCCCCTGGCATGCTTTTAAACACTTAACACTGAAGCCCGGGTCCATCCTGCCAACTCAGGCGGAAGGTAAACCTTAGAGGGCGGGTGGTGGATTCGGCCACGTGTGCACTCAGGGATGGAAAACGCATCGACCCACAGCTGTGGGCCAGACGGCACCCACAGGGACGGACTGTGCTTACACACTGTGCAGGGTCATAGGTCCTGACCTTGCACCCCAGGGTCAGAGGTCAAGCTCCCTTTGTAGAGCCCAGCAGCGGAATCTTAATTCATTCTGGCACTGTGTACAAACAGCATTCAAGGAAAGGCACAAAACGCTGCACATGGTGTCCACACCATCATGTCCAACCGGATTATCTGACATCAGGGTAATTACAGTGACAGGCCACAGAGTCTACTATGAGGGAGGTGTCAAGTTCCCTCTGGTAAGGAAAAGCAATTTAGTCATAGTTTTAGTTAAGTTTTTACTGCATTTCGTAATGAATTTCCATAGTAGCTAACAGTGGATGATTTCCACTTATAGCCACACCATGCAGGTCAGTCATAAATGGATGGATAACTGCATATCCACAGAATACACCACACTTGTGCATTACCCTTGTAGCACAGAACATCCTCTCAACCTTGCCGCAACATTCCATCAACGTTATGTTCAGCATGTTACATTTCACCTTCTCTGCATACTTTGTGAGGCAGCTACATTGTGAAAATCCCAGCCTTTGCCAACCCCACCTGCCAACGTCCCACAGAACAGCTTATTCCCTGTACTGTGCGAATGGAGAGGGCTGAACAGTAAGGAATCGGACGCCCCCCCTCGCCCCCAGGCCTCCTGCACTCACACACAGGCTTGCTGGCATTCTTGTTGGGGAACGGGAGGATCTTCGGCTCTGGCTGCTCAATACCTATAATACAAGCAACAGCAAGGAAAAGGTCAAAGGTCACAAATGGCATCAAACAGTACACATCACACTGAAATGGCAAATAAAGCCCTGTGTTACAGAATGAGAGATCCTGCACGTTGTCATTGCTTTCTCGTTGCTTTTGTCAGAGACATGACTGTGCCACACTTAAAAAATGAAGACTGAGTTTACTGCAATTTCAGAAATGCAGATTTTTGGGAGGAGGCTCAAGCAAACACTTTCAAATAAGAGATGTGGAGAATTACAGTGACTGGAAGCCCTTCTCTTTATTTTCTAAATTCAGGAGTTTTGACAGGTTTAATACAGAGATTTCACCCACTGGGACACGGGTCCAAGAGAGCTGTTCAACCAATCAGTGCAAGCTGGGAAATGAAGGAGTCAACACTGAGAAAGCTGTGGATTCGCAGAGACTGCAGTCAACCCTGATCAAGCAACAACAAACACATCCAAACCCCCGTGATCAGAAGTGACGCCTCTAACTCGGCTGTCCCTCGTGATTATTTGGGAGTTCTCTGGCAGGACGCGCAACGTTTCTCGCCCGTAATAAATGCGGCACAATTTCACAGGCTGTCACTTAGCATCGCTGCAAACAACCGGGAGCGATTTAACAGCGTGTCAGATAATGAGGCCTGAAAGCGCTCTGTGTCTGAGACGGCTGGATCGGCCGGTGAGCTGTAAACACGGACAGCGTGACTCTGCTGTCTCTCTCCTCCTCAGAGCACTCACACCGAGCGGCACATGCTTTTATTACAGGCTTCCCCTGGCGAAATGCAGCTGCAGCTGAGGACAGACCTCACTCCATTTCCTCCTATAAGCCTCTATCAGCTCCCTCTGCCTTAGGGCCTCTTCTGGGCCCAGTATTAAAAAAGCTTTTTATTACCAGGACAGCCCCACAGTACAGAGGTACGTACAGTGATGTTCTGAAACACACTGTAACCCTTTGAGAGCACCAGACAGCTTACACGTGCACCTATCCCTGCTGATTTGGCCTGAAGAGGCTGGGCACGGACAGGGCTGTGCTTTCTGAGGGTTGTTCACCACCCCCCCACGATGAGGTGGGTCACCTTATACCTTGGTGTCACATTTCCACGGTTAAATGTTTCCTTAGGCCTGCGGGCAGTGTGTGGTGTGCGTGTGCATGTGAGTGTGTGTGTGTGTGTGTGTGTGTGTGTGTGTGTGTGTGTGTTGCGCGTGTGCTGCATGCGTATGTGTGTATATGTCTGTGTGTGTGTGTGTGTGTGTGTCAGGGGGTGTTAGATAGACACGGGTGTGGGGCCTCTTACGTTTGTAGCACATTTTCCTCCTCTTGAAGTTGAGCACTGTGAAGTTGTTGGAGACGATGGTCAGGTTGAGCTGCATGGTCAAGATCACTTCTGCGTCCACTTTGCCCGAGCAGAAGAGGTCCACGCGGAAAACTGCAGGGGCAGAAAAACAGGCCGCTCAGCAGAGGGTAAACGAGAGACCGCTCTGTGCACGACGACACCACGGCCTGTTTCCTCCATCTTTCCAACTCCGAGCTCACCACAGTCTCAGCTCTGACCTCAGACAGCCTTTCATTTCTGAATGCAGACGTCAAGTTTTCCCACCGCAAATGAGACGACATTACTGCGCTGTACGCTGTTCTGAAAATCACAAATTTCCCAGCACGCGGCCCAGTTCATTTCACACTGCGAGGCAGCGGGTATAACGGGCCAATCCGAGGCAGCGAAACAGGAAGTCATCTGTGATTGGCTGACCTGAGAGGCTGCGGGGCACCTCCCCCTGGTTGGAGATGTTGCTCTGGGGCGGACTCATGGCGGCTGGGTTATCCACATGGAAGCCCAGCCTGTACTCCACCTGCGAGAGAGAGGGAGAGAGAGAGATGAAAACAGCCAGGGAGACATGAGGACACCTGGAGGCACACACCTGCTGTCGTCATGGTTACCCACCTTGTTCCTGGAGTGCCAGGTAAAGTGCAGGCTGTTGGTCTCGCTGGGAACTGGCAGAATGAAGGAGAGGGCGTAGTGATTGATGACGTCATCTCTGACATAGTACAGCTCTGCATACAGACCTGAGGGGGACACAGAGATGCACCTGGTCAGGAGGGGGGTAGCTGTTACCCTTTCCAAAAACACCTGGGCTGGAATGGTCCTTGGCACCCACACATACACAAGTACGCAGTTCACACCCTCAACACTTTCTCCACAATCAGCTCATACGACTTCTAGATTGACTGTCAAGATATTGAAAGATAAACAGAGGTTTCAAAAATTGTTACACTGCCAATCGATCTACTGCCTCCTCATACTCCAATCATAATGTGATCCCATCACTGCACTTCATCCTAATGTAGCAATCACAGTGTGAGCCTGTAAGCTGCAGCACAGCATTGGAAATGAAGGGTTTGGACACCATCCAAATACACTGGTTAGGCAAGAGTAAGACACAAAAGCACAAAAGCCAGGAAGACACAGTATGAATGGGGTGAATAGAAGTAAGGCACGATGGAGAGAAAGCAATGCTGTATTAATTCCTTTTTTATTTGACCCCTTCATACACCAAGAAAATATCCAATTTCATATTTCATAGCCATGGCCATCATTCCAAACAAGAATTTTAGGCAGCTTCACTTCTACAGCATAACACCTCCTCATTTTGAAAGCTGACTGCATGAAGGTGGTTTAAGAGGAGGCTGACAGGACTACAGCGATCCCTCACTGAAGTAAAGCCCAGCCTCTTCACTCTCTGCCAGGGAAGGAAAGCCGCTGGAATGCATTTTTTGGGGGCCTCTGTGTCTCCCCTTATCTATGCTTTAATCGCAAATGCTTTCACATTTCTGGGAGCTCTTTTCTTCTTAGAGGACAAATTTGCCCTGTGCCCCCATTTATCTGGAACGCCAATTTGAAGCTACTTTGCTGACAGAAGAATCTCCCAGAGTGCAATGGGGCAGCTCCAGGAGTCCTGGAAGCCTGGATGAGGTCAGGGTCGGAGGCCGGGGTTCAGGGTGGAGAGGGGGAGGTGCTGGGGGGCTCCTCCTCATGGCCCCTGGGCACAGCGCAGACTGCACCCCTCTCCCCATGGCCAAATAAAACCAGCCCCCCAGCCTGCAAACCCAAGGACGGGGGGACGGGGGGAAAGGGGGGGTCAGAGCAAAGTACTGAGGGTAACACACAAAGGGGACAATGCGGTCCCATCTTATGCACGTTCCTCCTGCCCCCTGTCAGCTCCAGACCAAAGGCAGGGAGAGGATGCCAGTGGTTTGGGTAATCTGACACACACACGCTCCCGTACGAGGCTGTGCTTTAGTGAGTGCTTCTCCTTCATGCCACAGTCACACTGACTGACTCACACACTCAGTGAGCCAGCCTGAGGGGAGTCTGTTCACACAGGCAGTCCCATCCAGCACCTCAGCTAATTAGGTGAGAAGCACAGCCCCCGGCTCTTTAAACTCCATACTCTCCCCCTCTGACTCCGCCCACACGCCAATGGCACACCCCCAGGGCAGCAGCGCCCCCCCAGACGCCACGCCCTCACCCCCTCCCCCTTCACCAACACCCCTCTGACCCGCCGCGTTTTCCTTTCATTCCAGCTGGATTACCGAGAGGCCCCAGCAATTACGTTTACGGCCGCTGTTGACTTCTTTTATGCGTTTGTTTACATGACTCGGCGGTGACTGGCAAAGCAGTATCACGCCAAAGTAAAACAAGTTGCTTTCAAATAGCTGTGGTGGACCGCGAGACTCTCTGCCTGCGGTTTCCGCTCGTTTCATCCCCTGATCGTTACTCCTTACTGCCCGCGGCACAGGAAGTCTTAATTTGGAAAGCATGATGAGCTTCTCTCCCTTAAACCTGACAGGGCTTTCAGCTCCCCGTCACACAGGCCTAATCATCGGAAAAACGCCCACCCGGAGCCTCGCTGTTTTAGATCGTCGTATAAAAGCACACAAACGTTTACCTTTGAGAGAAACAGTTACAGCAGCGGGACCTGGAGTGAACACCTCCTTCCAAATATCTGCCCCTTTTCGGGAAAGAAAACCAACACTGATACCCCTTTACCACAATGTACCACAGGTTTTTTTGTAAGAGCTCATATAACATCACTTAAGCAGTAACTCTATGTACAAGTATCCAGACTAACATATTTCTATGCAAACTGTGGACTCAGACTGGCAATATAACTGGCAGAGCAGGAAAGCTCTGGAGCAATGTTAAATGTGAACCAGGGAAGACAGCTGCCTATTAATTTCATGAGAGCAGGCCCAGAGAATATGCTAGAAAAGGACTGTTTCAGACACAGCTCTGACTGTAGGCATGCCTGACTGGGTCTGGCTCGGACGCTGGGAGCTCAGCGCTCTGAGCATGCCCAGTGCTGGCACAGGATAGCGGCTCAGTCGGTGGCTCAGTCGGTGGCTCAGTCGGTGGCTGGGGCAGAGATAATTAAAGTGCCCTGAACTCCGCCTGCTTTCCTGTGTGTACGCACTCTCCCTGCTCATTAACCAGCAAGGTGGGGAGGAAAGGAGCTCTCTCCAGGCTAAACAACCGGGCTCCAGTCTGGGGCTTACAGAGGGTCAGTGAGCCTCTTCAGTGTGTGTGTGTGCGTGCGTGTGTGTCTGTGTTTGAGTGTATGTCTGGCTACCTCACTGACCCATAACATTAACCAACCTGCATTTGTGCTTTGCAGTTTATTCTCAGTACTACATTTCTGATGAACCAGAAAAATTCTGCTCAATTTGTTCATAAATACAGATAAAAGGGAAACAAAATTCCCCCATAACAGTCTGAAAATAAAGCCCCAGGCCTTCTTTCATGTTCCTCTCTCCTCTCTTAACTCCATTAATGGCCTTCCGTGACATAAACTTGGCTCTGATTGGCTGCATCACACATCTGTCAATCTATGACACTGACCAATAAGGGGCAGAGATGCAAACAATGGTGAAACACTTAAGCTGCAAATTCAGCTTGATAGAGGGAACCAAAATAACAGCACCTCTTAAGAGGCTCCCACCGTTTCAGCATCATCTACAGAGAATAAGCAGAGTGTTCTCTTCAGAGCCCCAGATCATGTTGCTGTCAGATCACAGAGGGAGAACGGCCAGGTGACCTGCCGTCCAGGTAGAACAAAAGCCCCTCTGTGCTCACGGCCCCTCTCTCCCACCTCCCTGCCTCCGTCCCGTGTGAAAGGGCCAGACAAAAACACCCAGCATGCTTTGCGTCAGATCAAACGTTACAGAAAGAAAAGGAAGGGAAAACAAGCAAAGCCACTAAAGGCTGAGGTGAAAAAGAACACCGTGAGTCACTGAATCATGGCTGCAAACAGCTCCTGTTACAGGCTTGCCTGTGGTCAGGTGGGTCTACTTCTCACGTCTTTTCACTGAGGGCAAAATAAGCTTTGCACAAATTCTTGAAAAAGCACAGGCATGAACCGCTGTGCATCTTTTTTTTCTTTTTACAAAGGTTTGCAGGGCGCCTGTAAGGTGTGTATTAAAACAGCTTATCTGGGGAGATACTCAGAACCAGAGGGAGGGAAAGTTTTTTCCTACAGGCAGAACCCAGGCTTGCTTAGGCACCATGACTGCATGCCATAACACTCCAAACACACCTCAGTCTTTTATCTCTTTCCCAGCTCTAGACAGATAAATCAGAGCGAGCTCTGTCTGCTCAGCTCTTCAAGAGGCTTATTGCCTCCTCTCTGCTTTCTCCGGCCTCTGACTCATTCCTCTGTATAACTGACAGAGAAAAATCGCACTTGCGTTAAATGTGGCGCATTTACCTCCACCCACACAGAAGGGGAAATGAAATGTTTACTGGTGTGTCTGAGACAGAGGCAGGTTACAGACTCTACACAGATGAAAGTTTACACTGTCAGAGGGCCTCTGTATTCTGGCATGTGGTTCAGCTAACGTGCGTTCTGTGTGTGGACACTGGAAAAAAAAACATCCTTAAACAGCAGAAGCAGAGCAGAATGGGTTTCAGTGAACCGGCACCATTGGCAGATCCAAGCTCCTCTGGCTAAGAACTCTGTTCACAACATTTCCCTGACTCTGAGCTTGTAAGTAATTAATGACCACTAACGAGACCCCGGGAGGATGCTTCAGTTTAAAATCCCAAAAGGGATGGCCTTTTGGCGGACAAGACCACCTCCAAGCAGGCAGACATGAAACGACATCCCGAAACTCATTAACCAATCAAAATGAAACTCTTAAACACTCACACTAAACAGCCTCTTGGTTCCACTCTGTAAGGTTTGCAGCCAATCAGATTTTATCTTCTGTAGTAGCCTTTAACTGTGCTGGAAATATGACATTCTTCGTTAACCCTGGTGCTGGTAAAGCTGGCCTCTAAAAGAAGCGCACAGAGTCATTAACACACTGAGTGATGGATTCCTCCACGCGGAGATTTTGGGCACCAGCGAGGTCGCCATCGGCACAGATGGTTTTGGGTGAAGGAAAAAAAAAAACAGCTTAATGCCAAACAGGTGTGCAGGTTACAGGAGGGGAACCCAAAACCAGCGGCCCCGTTTGGTGACAGAAAGTGCTTTCAGATGTGGCTCCCCTTCCACACCTCGTCACTCTGTGCTGAAGAACAATCCGGCAAAACTCTCCCGGCTTCCTGTGGGTGGAGGCCGGCGTGACCTGTCCCTCTACGGTTACCGTCTGGTCACGACACCTTTGGCCACAATTAACCCTCAGCTGGAACTTTCTCAGAGCAGAGGAACCGCTCCAGGAGTTCAGCACAATCTTCTGGTGAAAAACCAACGGCACGCATTCCAAAGCCCACATCATACCAACATTTTCCATCGGCTACATATTTCGCTAGTCCCTCACCCCAGACAAGCCGAAACGGGCTTTGGCTAGATCAGCCTCTGCACTGATAATCCTAACAGACAGTGAAAGCACAGACTGAATGCTCTCCAACAGTGCCCTCTCCGCTGGGATCTGTGTCTTTTCAGTAGTTAAAAAGCAATTTAATTTTAATTTAAAATCACCACATAAAAAAAATACCAGACACTCGTGTTTATATTTGAAATGTTAGAAGAAGGCAGGGTTGGTAGCTCAAACGAACTGCCTGGACTGACATTTAATTTTTAAAAATTTCCACATTTATTTTGTCGGCTGGGTTTCTGGAATGTTTTTGGAATTTTTAAAAGACTTAATCAAAGAGGACAGGCAGAAAAAGATCACATCTGCTTTTTTCTTCCTCAGAAGGAGCTGTTGTGACCTTTGGATGAGTGAAGACTGAAGAAATGGAATTCTGCTGGAAGTGAAAAAGGACCCTGAGGAGAAAGAGGGCAGCTTCTGGGGAGACACCCAGAGACCCTGAGGGAGGAGGAGCAGTGCCAGGCCAGCTGGGATGGCACAGAGACCCATGGAGAAAGCCACGCTTTCAAACGCACTGGGCAGCGCGTCTGAGAGGGTTTCACTGGCTGAAGAGAACTCCTCCTAACACTGTCACTCTGCTATAGACAGACTCCTGGCCTGTTTTCTGCTCCTCAAAGAGTTTTTCTCTCTGCTTTGCACACCCCCTCTGCATACCTGAACTCTGTGTTTAGCTTGCTGTAGCTCCAGCCACACCTGATAGCCCTGGTCTAGAATGAGACAAGGGGTTACTTTTACAGGGGTACCTGAGTGAATCTGCATGAGAATAGAGCATTCAGGTTTATGACACCGTGAAGGAGCCACCACCTTTGCGACTTCAATTTGCTGTGGTGACGCACTGTGTGCTCAGACGTGTCTGCGCCAAACCCGTCCTCCTCTTCCTCTTCCTCACATATCACATACCACAACTAATGGAGGGCCTCTCTGTGCAACAGCGCCACCTGCTGGCCAGAAACTGCCCTTTCCTGCACTTCTCTGACAGCACTGGCACATCTCGGCGATTCTGTTACCAGGACCGGGAGAAGGCCAGCTCTGCGCAACACCACACGCAATCTAAGATGGCACACAGACAAACCATCGCACGCTGAAAGGGCCCAAGTCAACATCGACAGCACACACATCACAGAATTCCCAGGCAGAGACACTCCCGCAGAGCTTAAAAGAGTTTCTAAGCCAGACGACTTTATTTTCAGGATGAAACCCAAATGAAATCACGCTACGGTGAGATGGAAACAGACCGCATGATTTACTGCCCTTCCACTTCACTGATGAGATTAGCCTCAGCGGGGCTAACCTGGGTCATGTTAGCATTCTATCAAATCAAAAGCACCCAGCGCTGCGGGAACAGCGCAGCAGGTACAGCATAGCCATGTATTGACAACATGTCCGCCCCATGAGTACATGGAGCTGTATTCTGTGACATGCCGTTCTTCATTTTAATCTCATTTGAACTTTATTTTCTAGCCTGTGATTACTGATGTTGTAACATCAATGCATCAATGCTGGGCAACGGCCCACAATGTTTCCTGTGCCTATGAGCGGAGGCCCGTCCCACAATGCACTGCTGCCAAGGAACAGGCGGAGAGGACTGGCCCAGACTGGGGGCCGTGACACCCCAGGCCAGCGTGCAGGAGGTGCAAGCCAACACACTAGCCAGCACCATGATTAGATAACACAAGCAACACACGCAGGCAAACACACCTGCCCAAAATACCGTTTCAACATGTCTTTTCTCACGCATAATTTCAGCACGGAGCAGAAAGCCTACACACTCTGTGCCAGCGGTTTCAGCCTCGACACTCCATGCAGCCTGCATAAACAGCTCCTGGTTCTGATTAATCCTTTAACTCTTGTAAATAAACAATTACAGTCAGCTACAACCACAATCACCAGCCAGCCAATCACACGCACGTACGCAAAGTCACCAAGCAAAGTCCTGCCTCTCCTGTGGTTCGCCAGCGAAAAACTTCAGAAAGAGCAGAGGAGAAGAGCAGAGTTACACACATCATGAATGAGTGAGTGCTTCCTCTGCAACGGCACGGTCACCCTCACATCTGCAGGTACTGCTGATGCTCATGTCCTTGTTAAAAAGGCCACTTCGGCTCCCTGCTGGTTTGGAGCGGGCCTGATGCTGATGTTTCTGTGTATGTTGTGGTTTTGGTAACTCTGCGGAGGAGGAAGCCGTGCCCCCAACCCCCCGGTCTGGAACAGTACCCTGGTAGTGGGTCCCACTTCCGCCCGACACCCCACACCCCTGCCACGCAGACGAGGATTTCCATAATTTCAGCAGACATCTGCCCAAATCTCCTGTCGGCGCCCCACCGTGTTTGCATTAGCCTGCCTCTCGGAGACGGCTAATAGAAGCCCCGGCACGCGCAGGCTGGGGGGGTGAGGGGGGGCAGAGCGCAGGGACAGGCACGGGCTGCCGGCGGGCCTCTGAAGCAGAGTCACGCGGGGCCACGGGGCCGAGGGGCCGGCCATCGCTCTGCAGGCGACCAATTAACATGAGCAAGAGCCCCCTAGCCCCCCCCCCCCAAGCCCAAAATCAGGCCTCCCCCCGCCTGTCCCACCTGGACACACAGACCTCTGCTCCAGACAGCAGCGGCGGCTAACGATGCAGAGAGGATTTTGGCGGCGGCGCGTTCCTACAGGAATCCACATTACTTTTCCATGCGGCCTCCAGTATATTTAAGATGATTTACATTACAGTGCAACCAGCATTTTCTTTAAGAGAAACTGGGTCACTTCTGCAATAAAATACAGCCGTATCAAGCAACACGTTCAAAAGGTGAGCAATCCTCATTTCCAGGAATCCCATGTGCATACATCTTTTTCTAACCGTTTTCAGATCGCTATCCATTTTTCAGGTCTTGTCCATACTTTCATTTATGTGCATGGCTCCATCCTTAAAAGCATGGCACAGGTCATTTGTAAGAGCAGCAGGGACTGTTAAAAGCATGTCTCAGAGGCCTGAGGAGCGCTTTACATAAGGGACTTCCATTAACGATCTCCAGCTATAGGGAGCGACAGGCTCTACTTCCCATAATGCAGTGCATGTAACCCAACACTTCGCCGGGAGGCTCGTCTTTGTCTCCCTTTGTCAGGAGGCATGAGTGCACCCGCCAGCTCGGAGCGAGCTCGAACAGGCCACGTGTCCCAGCGAGAGGGACACCTGCGGCCCGGCCGCCACCGCGATGCACTCCCACCACACACACTCTGAGCACACAGGGATCTAAACAGCGCTGTAAGCGATGGAGAAAAGCACCTCCGCTTTAGCAACGCGGAGAGCACAAAAGAGCTTTTCACCCATCTCTCTGACACTGCTCTTCAGCTGGGTGGAGTCTAGTTTAAATACAGTTTCAGAAATCGGATTGTTTTCTGAAGCTCTTGCAAGCCCAGACCTGGCCAGCCAACCCCATTATGGGTGGAGAAGTCTTTACCAGACATGCAAAATGGCAGCTAAATGACAGAAAAATTAGCAGGCCACTTGCTAAAGCAGTGCCTGCCTTTGCAACCTTTAATGAACATCCACTCTGTCGTATTCATGCGGTACAGTTCACGCTGCCTTCGGTCTCCGTCAGGACTCTGCCTGTTCAGGAGGGCGGTGCTTGTTGCCGTGGCGCGCAGTGGTTAATGAAAGCAGTCTGGCTTGCACAGGAAGGCAGCCCTGCGGTCCTTACAGCCATGCGTGTCTTTACCCTGCTGCCAGCTCCACCGCTCCACCACACACACTCCTTTAAAACAGATGTACTCCATGCACAATGACATCTCCATCTCACAGACCATCCCACACAGGACACAAGGAGGAACACCAAAAAGCAAGACCGCCCCTGTGAGACTGACAAGAGATGAAAGCCACTGCCCCTGACAGGTGAGGAATGGCACGCACCTCCTGCCCTCCCGTCTCTCAGCAGCCCCCGATAAGCCTGAGCCACGCCCTGAACCCCCTGCAGCCAGGGGCATTCAGACCCCTCCGGGGGGGGGGGTCCATGTCACCGTGGAGACGGGAGCGAGGGGTGCGAGAGACACAGCCGCACTGAGAGACAGCGAACAGCGAGAAACCACCGCACACTCACACACTGTCAGCAACGCAGACTGTAACACCCCATTTCTGTTAATTAGACTTCACATGAACACTGTTACGCTGCTCTTCTGTCTAAGGCTGGTCACTTTCAGTTGTTACTGTGGCTGCTTGCTGTTGAAACCTTTCTACAAGACTACAGGTATTTAGTTAATTATGTACAGCTCTGTGCTTGCTTCATCATGTATATCAGCAGTTAATGGAGTTGAGAAATATGACTGGCTTCCTTCATAGTGCCCTGTTCACTTTAATATTTGGCCATATCGGTTTTGGTTTGGCATTTGCTTTTGTTTTGGTATGTGGGACGCATTTTTGGGGAGGGAGAGTAACCATGGTAACAGGAGAGCAGGGGGAGGAAGGTGATCTTTGCCACACATCACATTTCCTGAAACGAAGAGGCAGATTTTTCCTGCAGAGTAGCCACCAGAAGCAGCACTCAGACCAAGGAATCTGTGAATATGGAATGCGCTAATCCAAACGGACTGGCTGCTGCCCTTCTAAAAAAAAACACACACGTGTGGCAGCGAACCAGAGCTCAGCGCAATCTGCGAAATCTAAATAAGTGACGCCACCAGAAGTGATAAATGGCTCGAGCCCCTGGGTGTAAACAGGAGACAAGGCGATGCGGAGATCCTGTTTGTCTTCAGGAAACATCCCTGAGATATCGTTTCTGTCTGGAGGGGGTCGGCCCAAACCAAAAGCCATTTGTCAGACTGGTGAAGGCCCTCCAAGACAAACAGAGGCCCCCGGACTGGGGGGAGGGAGAGGGATGTAGACAAACACTGGCCCTGGTATTCTCTCCTCCTGCTGGTGCCTTCTTCCACCCCATCCCACATGTGCAGATAACAGCACAGTGCATACAGCACAGCACACAGGTCCACCAGCCTGAAACCTCACCGTATCAGAGCTCCTCCCCTACCACCCGGGGGTACAGAGGTTCCCGAGTGCACCCCCTAACACACGCCACGAACTGCCCTCACCTACACGCTACTACCACAGACGGGGTGCTTTTCCCTGTCCTCACCAGGGGGCGCCAGAGATGGATAAGTCCCAGAGACAGAGGGGTCCGGGAGGGGGTAGCGCAGGGGCACATGGTGGCACATCCCCTCCTGACAAACACAGGCACCCTGCGCCCAAGGCCTGCGCTAACAGCAGCTACGAGGGGCACTTACACAGCCTGGGGAGGGTCACACACTCACACAGGGCTCTCATCAGCTACCTGAGGGCTCCCCTCTCAGCAGCTACCTGAGGGCTCCCTCTCTCATCAGCTACCTGAGGGCCCTCTCTCATCAGCTACCTGCAAAGGGCTCCCTCTCTCAGCAAATACACAGTGCACCTGTCTGAGAGGCCAGAGATCCAGGCTAATCCAGCATTCAGCTTCTGACCCCTTTCCACCTACATCCTCAGCTACACGGAGCATCTCCATCTCTACAGCATCGGTTTGGCCGGGCTGTTTCTGTGTTCTAAATGTGCTCTCCCAAACAGGATAGCGCTTTCATTTCTTCAACCAAACAACATGTTTCCTCACGTTCGAAGTTCTGCTGAGGCAGTTTCCTGGTAGGTCGCTGGAAACCTCCGGCTTCCTTGAAATTCGATCCAGATGGGCATCCTTCCGACAGCAAGGGAGTGTTCTAATGGCCGCGAAACAAACATCGGCCCCACACACCACTGCGCCAGTTTATCACATCAAATCATCTCATCACTCGCTCTCCGGGGCAAGAGCCCTAACCTCTCCGTCTGAGAGCCAAAGCAGGACCCTAACCTCTCTGTCTGCCAGGGAGGGGTCGGGAGACTGGGTCTAGCCTGGGTCGGGTTTAACGAGGACCCATCGAGTGAGTGGATTCTGAGGACAGCGGCTACAGGGCTTTGCTGGGTAAATCCACTGCAATTTGTTACCGGAAAAGTAAACGAGGTGCGCAGTAAATTTTAGCAAGGCTTTTACTCCAACGGGGAAACCTCGACTTCCTGTGCCTCAGACATGTTATACAGGAGGAGGGATTTTATAAGGGGGCAGCCCACTAATCTCCTTTGCTTTCATACAGGCCCCCGATAGGACCTTTCCCTGATTGCCCATGTCTGATCTGGCGCAGAGATCCGTCAGGCTGCCTGTGGACTCCACTCTGCCTCTGTGAGCGCCCTGGGCCCAAAACGTCTGCGCGACAGACCAAGGTCACCGTCTAAGAGGGTCACCACGCGGCTCCACGGTTCCCACATCAAGCCGGACGGTCGCTATGCCCCCGCCGGGCCAGAAACCGCCGCCTGACACGCGTAAACTCCCCCGCTGCACCATTCACTTCAGCATTGTGCTCTCACCGTGTAAAAATAGAGCGGGACAGTTTTCATGCAAAACAGATGAGCGGCTTTCCTTTATGCATTGTATTAAATTACAGAATTAGCATACATGGTAACAATTGTGGATTTCTGTTTTGTTTTTGTAATTTATGACCATGTCAGTGCTGTATTTATGACCGAGCGTAAAATACATTTCCAGGAACAAATGCTCAGTTATATGCGCTATAAACAGGTTCTGCATTTTCTGTGAGCATAAAGGCAAACATGTGGCTAAGGAGAACAGAGCAGGCACTGTGATGTCTGCAACTCCACTGCTGCATCCCTGACCACTGCCTTCCCATCCTCATCATCAAAACAAAGGCCGTGTCAGCACCTGGAGGGGCAGCACACCCTGCCGGGGGGGGGGAGAGAGTCAGTGAGAGAGGGAGAGGAAGAGGGAAAGATAGAGGGAGAGTAAGTCAGTGAGAGAGACAGTGAATAAGTGAGAGGGGAGAGAAAGAGATAGATACTGCATGAGTGAGTAAGAGTGAGAATATTTTATTTATATATAAATAATTATTATTTATCTATTTAGCCTGTATATAAATGTGTTCTCTTAATTTGCATGGTTATATTTGATTACTTGCTGTATTGTTCATATTGTTGCTTTGGCAGCACAGCGATTCTCTGTCCTGCGAATAAAGCACCTTTAAACTGAAACAAATTGAGTGAGTGAGAGTGAGAGAGAGTGAGAGTTTGTGAGCAACAAGAGAGACAGAGTAAGCTAGAGTCAGAGAAAGTGAGTGAGAGAGTGAAAGAGTAAGACCAACAATGTTTCAAAGGCTGCTTAGCTGTATAAAAAAGGGCCTAATTTGCTTAGTGTGTAACAGACTTCAAGCCCAGAGATCAGAAACGAGTATAAATATAACCTTCGCATTCCTCTCCTCATCAGGCTCCGCTGCACTTTGTTTTAAAACAGACAGGGAAAAAGCGACTGAAATCAGATCCCTTCAACATAAATCAGTTCCACTTTAAAGCAAAAAAAAAAAAAAGTGAATAGAGCAGAGGGGTTAGGTCCTGTGCAGCAAGGCTCGAGATTTTCCAAACGCCCTGCAGATACCATGACAGATTAAGATCTGGGAGAGGAATTATGGTCTCTGGAAGACCCCAGAGATGTGAGGGGAAACGGCTGCAAGATGGGGATCGGCCTGGTAGGAAGGGCTTTGGTGGAGCCGGCCTTCCTGTCAGAGGGCCAGGCTGAGCGCGGCCAGGCCCGGCAGGAGAGCCCCACGGCTGCCCTCGGTTAGGGGCACCCCAGGCCCGTCTCACTGTCCAGAACTTTCCCTGCCGTTGTCCCCCGATGGTAGAATGACCTTCCACACTTCATCCGTTCTGCCAAGTCCCTCTCTATCTTCAAGAAAGATATGAAGACACAGCTCTTCTGCTCTCACCTGAGCACCTCAAACACTACCCCCTAAATTTCTCTTGTCTCAAAACTGTTTCCTACTAAACTATATTAAAAAATGTAAGCTAATGTTTAAAGCACTCGTTAGCTCTACCAGCTAGCTTGTACCTAGCGCTTCTATTATTGTTATCTTGGTTTTTTGCTTGTGTTGTACTCTGCCTCACTTGTAAGTCGCTTTGGAGAAAAGCGTCTGCCAAATGAGTAAATGTAAATGTAAATTTAAATGTCTCTGGTTAGACCATCTCTGACCTGCCCTTACTCTGAGTGGGTCAAGGGCCTGGGGTTATGTTGCTCAGCAAAACTGCTCAGATCAAACAGCCAGCAAGTCCCGCTGACAGTCACCACTTCACTCTCCATCACCAAAAACTACCAGAAAATTCAGGTAAATATTTGGGTGTTTTCATATTTTGTGTAATGCGGTATGGAATCAGATTTAATTACAACTTTTAAGCGATCACATGTTCATATCACTGAAATAATTCCATTTTAAACAGAGGAAAACAGTACCAGTCACACTTGCTGCACAAGCTAGAGTCTACATACTTTACCTCTAACTAGCTTGCTTTTTTTGTTTTAAATACAATGGCAGGTGCAAACACAATACTGAGCACGAGCAGAGCTGTGAACTTCAGCAGTCTGATGCCAGCACTTATTTATAGACACAAGCTTGTCTATTCAGGTGAGTGACAGTGGCCAGGTAAGAGGGACAGCTAATCCATTCTCTTATTAAACAGACACCTTAAAGTAGACACAGTATGGGCGAGGCGGCAGTGTAGCATAGCGGTGAAAGAGTAGGTTCAATTCCCCACTGGGGCACTGCAGTTGTACCCTTGGGCAAGGTACTTAACCCACAATTGCCTCAATAAATATCCAGCTGTATAAATGGATAACATTGTAAAAAACTGTAACCGATGTAAGCCCATCCATGTGGCTGAGGTGAAAGGCGGAGTGTGAGCACACACAGGGGAGACCTCCGTCTCAGCCCCCCCCCCCCTCGGGTAACAGAGACCCAACCCCAACCGCAGAGCCGGGGCCAGACTGCCCCCCTCCTCAGCAACACCCTTCTCCCCAGCCCGATACCCTATCCTGCGGAAACCAGTTTATTTTTCCAGTAAAAATCCAAACACGCCGTGGCCTTCTGCATCCCCCCTCCCTCCCCCGAGGAGCTGGCAGGGGATCGGTGCACTGGGTGCCAAGTTTGGCCGTTTAACAACCTGGCGGACGCCCCGTTGGCAGCGTCTGGGGTGACAGATTCTGGAGTGCTGCTCGGACAGGACTGAACGCGTAAACTTCTGAGTCAGCACTGCCCGGCTTCCCACCGGAGGCCTCCAGGGGGCGCTGTGAACGCTCGGGTGAGTCACTGCGCAGCGAGATGGCCAAACCACAGCCCCCAGCACGCTGGCTCTGACTCCCTACAGCACGGTCACGTGACTCGGTGGATTTAGGGGCCTAATCTGTAGGTGATGGAAAACACTCCACAGGGTCTCTACAGAGCCGACAGAGCCAGCTTCAGCTAGCCTGCCCCAACACATCAACAGCAGCCAGTGTTCAACAGCCTTCCCATCATTCTCCGAGGCTAATCACACATTAGATGAATGCTGGTAACATGATGATGTGTTTCCTCTCACTGTGGCAGCTGTCTGGCACACAGCTCCCGGGAAATGAGGAGACTCCGTGACTACCTCTCATAACGTGACAGATTTCTAAACGCAGCTATAATGTTGAAGAGGTGGATAGAGGTGTCTGAGCGCAGGATCAGTGTCTCTTTTTTTTTATTTTCATGAAACATATACTTTTGTTTCCCTCCCAGCAATCATGGAGAAAAATCTCAAAACAAAAACAAAGTGCTGAAATAAAAACACGCCTTTCCGAGGCAGGGTCACAGATATGCACTTTCTTTTTTTAACAAATGAGCTGTATGCCATCTGCAGACACCACAAATCCCAGCCTGAGCCGCCGCTAGCATTTAACAGAGACATACGACTCGCGAGTGAATTGACTGTAAAATATGGAAGCCGCAGACGGGAGGTGACACGTAGGGGTGTAAAAACAGCGTCCCGTCCCAACAGCAACGTCTGCAGCAGGAGAGAAGAGCGCAGGAGCAAACCCACACAACACTCCCTGTGATGAGAGTGTAAATCAAAGTGCAGGGTGTGGGGGTGTTCATCCGTCAGTCTCTCATCAATCATCTCTGATCAGACACAGAAGCCTTAGAGACGACTCCTGGCCGCTGCCTTATGCCTGCTTTCAGACTCCTGCTCAGAGAAAAGCCTTTTCCCAGACTGGGTCGGGTTTAACGAGGACCCATCGGATTCTGAGGACAACGGGCTTCGGCTACGGGGCTCCACTAGGTAAATCCACTGCAATTTGTTACCGGGAAAGTAAACGAGGTGCGCAGTAAATTTCAGCAAGGCTTTTACTCCAACAGGGAAACCCCAACTTCCTGTGCCACAGACATGTTATACAGGAGGAGGGATTTTTCTAAAGGGGGGGAGCTGGATGGGGAGGCAGTTGCACCATGTTCAATTTAATGCTGGTTAAATACTCACCCATAAATCCTAACCCATCAGACACAATGACAAAAAAAATAACAAACGTTAAAAATCCATGAAATACATGTTCTATGGTTAGGCAGCTGAAAAACACTCAGACACATGTATAACTCAAAATCCACTGCTAATGTAAAACACAGTATTCAAAACTAACAATTCATCCCCCACCGGGTCATAACAGATGACGCTGAACATTGCAGTGTGCAGCTGATACGGAAACCATTAAGTCCAGTAACACAGAGGCCCCTGATACGCGCTTTACTGGGACACAGCGTCATGAGCTGAGAGGAATTTACAGTGTGCAGCTCCTGCTCCTTTAGCACTCTGGCCCTGCCGGCCTGGCTGTCCAACCACGTCCGAGCGCCTCAGTGCTCCGGGTCAGAGCCACAAGTCCGACCCGCGGGTCTGGCCCACGAGTCCGACCCGCTTACGGCTCCGATCCCCGGACTGCCCTGACCTTCACCCGGCTGCAAACCGAGCCGAGCCCCACTCTCAGAGGACCTCTGCGCCTCCTTCCCGCAGCAGGAGAGAGGAAGGGAGCAGATGGGCACAGACCCACAGAGAGAGAGGCAGCACAATCAGTGCAGTCTGCACCACCCAGCCTGATCCTCACCTCAGGTGCGGACTGCAGACCCCCCCCCGATGGCTGGCCTGGGCCGTCGCTGTGGTCATCCTCTCTGCGAATACAGCAGACCTTCCCCCAAAACCTCCTCCCCTCGTCTCTGTTACGACCCAAAATGGCTTGCTGTACGGAAAGCACCAAGGATGGGTAAATTGAAATCAGAGTCGACTCAGAGCCATGTGTGTCAGCGCTGTGAGCACTGACTCACTGACTCCAGTTCTCTCTTATGTGCAGCCTGCCGGGAGGAAAGCTACACCTTAAAGCCATGTCCACTGCTTCTCTTTACTGAAGCAGTAAGCGTACTGCAATCCCGGGGACGCCCGTGTGCAACAGGGCTGTTTGATGAATCACAGCTCTGACTGATTGCAGCTGGTTTCTGTCCTATAGCACTTGTAGAACAAATAAGGCAAAACAGACTTTCCAGATTATTAGGCCTTAATTAGGTATTAAACAACTTTTAACACTCAGGCCAGTGGTTGTGCACACCT
The DNA here is from genome assembly GCA_019176425.1 of Megalops atlanticus. Lineage (NCBI taxonomy): Eukaryota > Metazoa > Chordata > Actinopteri > Elopiformes > Megalopidae > Megalops > Megalops atlanticus. The sequence continues at coordinate 2,067,414 of CM032896.1, forward strand.
TTGAACTAAACAAGCCTACAGGTGAGGGACAGGAAGTGATTCAACACAGTATCTCAGCTCAGTTAAAAAAGACTTAAGGTTCAGGTTAAACATGCCACCACAAGTACTGATTAGCATTACCATGTAGATGTCAAAGAACGCTTGAACATCAAAACGGCATTTAAAGAGCTGAAATTTCTTGATGTATCAGCAAGGTTTCTGGGTATATTTAAACCTGTAAAAGGCCAGAAAGCCTACACAGAATTGGCGATGCAACACATTTCTAACCTGCGGGATGACCTTATTCAGCCATTCTGAAATCTAAGAGATGGACAGACGGGAATCGCTGATCAGCTCCAGCTTCCCAACAGATACCCGAATCCCCACTGAAACTCCCTATTAGCAAAGATGCTAACTACCCCAGCTTCCACTCTTTCCAATAATGACTGCTGTGGTTTCATGCACATCCCAGACACCAATATATCAAAGACTCAGTGTTCACTTGCTCTCACATTTTTCTTTCTCAGTAACAGTGAGAATTAAAGTGCGTGTCATGACAGTTTTAACTGATGCATTAACTCTCAGTACAGTGGAATACAGGCTGCCACACGACCGACCCGCTAGCCTGTGTCCACCATAACTTATCCAAATGTGCTTCCAGCTTTTCCAGCAAAATTGCTGACTTCATTCCCAACAAATGACTGTGTTATGCTCTTGGCTAAGATGTAGCTGTATTTCTTTTGACCCAAGATGCTTGTTTATAGACCAGATCTGTTGGCAAGATACATTGCTCCAAGCTCAAACTGGTCCCTGTCCTCACTGCATATGCTTCCCATTACATCATCATATTGCTTGAAGCCATTTTGAAATTAAATATTGTGCATGCTGAAATTAGATTTTATTCAAAAATTTCATTAGCCTAATTTCCCATTTTGAAATGTCTTTCCAATTTTACCTCAGTTACGGCGGCCCTGATTAGATTATCTATATGTCACGTAGGCTTACATTTACAGAGATTTAAACATCCCATATAAACCAAAAGTACTGTTGTTACAGATCCTCCATATGCGCCATAAAAACATAATGCTATAACTACATGAGCTACATGTTACTGATATTAAGAACCACTGTTAACTCAGCTATTCAACAGGAAAAAAGAGCGCTGAGATCTCGTTTCCAAAAACAAGCCAACCAGCAAGAATCATTTGCGCCTTGACCATTTACTAACTAAATAGAAGGAATAAACGGCTCGGCTGAAAACGTATGCGTAAATTACCATGATCATTGCACTCATTCAGAATTAGGAAAAGCCAAGGATGTGCCAACCCAGCTGCGCAGGCGATGTTTGTAAGCTGTTTTGTTTATGTCGGTAGTTCTTAATACCGCTACACGAGATGTAAATATAAGGAAAAACATTCAGTGTGTAGTGCATAAATGCATCTCTCACCGCTCAAGAATGCGTGTCAAAGGCACTGCGGTGAATGGTATACGCTTTTAGGCTGCAGGAGCATGAAACATTTGTAACCATTTAAAGTAACAACTACCAACAATGCATTCGAAATGGAACTCTTCGGAGAACGCAGCCAGCAAGGTAGTTCTGCAGCTGTTACTGGGAAACGCCGAGTAACACAACTGTTACCAACTAGGACTCAGTTTGTACATTAGTTACAACTGCTACTTACTATTACAGCTATTTCACCGGTGGCCAAGACGAACACGTCCTAAACATAAAAACGTCGTGAAACCACTATGCGATGGCATTCTCAAGTAAAGCCACGTTTGCCCAAAGTAAATCCGCATTCTACCAGTCTTTTTCTGCAAATGCTGAACTGCGTTATGCATAATTGACCTGCAAAAACTCCATCAAAACAGATTTGTATGAAGTCGCCACTACTCACCTAAAAGCTTCTTCACCTCTGCTTCGTTCATGTAGACGCTGACACTGGGGCGATTGCTGCTGTCGATACCGGGCGCAATGGGGTTGGCGAGGCAGGCAGCCGCTTCGAGCAGGAGCAGGAAAAAGAAGCCCACTCGCGTCCACGGCACCGAGTGGGGCCAACCCCACGATCCTGCGCCGCCGCCGCGAACCGGCCCCGCCAGCGGCACCAACATCGCCCAAAAATAAGCGTCCCCTCGCTTTAAATGATTACTCCTTTTTGGTGTCAGATTCGGCTTTGGTGAACTTTCACGCTTCCCCGAAGCTTAAGTTTGCTCCGAAAAGTACCAAACATAGTCCTTGCTCGCGACTCTGGTTCGCTCGCCACCCCCCTCCCCTCTTCGTCCCTGTCCCGGTTTTTCTTTTACCAACTGGATTGCTAGTTAGCTAGCTGGCTAACTTCACCAGCCCCCGCTGAATGCGCGGGGATGTCCAGGTTTTCGGAAACTCAGATTTAAACCATCCAGCGTCCGATTACCGCGTCTTTTTTCGCGCGTGAGTGCAATATCGAAGAACCTTAAAAATACACTGTTAAAATTCGCCGATTAATAACGTGACGCGTACTCGTTTCATTATAGTCGACTTACTTCTACCCCCCTGCAATCTCAGTTTTCATGAAAGGGAGGGGGAAGCTCTGGTCACGAGTACGAGCACGCACAGCTGCGTCGCTCTGCGCGCCCCCGTCTTACTTTTTAACTTGGGTACTCCGAGAGCGGCTGAAGAGTGACGCTGTTGCACTCAAGGAATTTAAACACGGTTAGAGGGGTAGTGCGAGACATGCCTTCGCTGTCGTAAACAGATCCCGGGAGAGGAAAGGCGGTGAATTACATCATCGCTGAAGTTCACAACACACGCATTTGCTTGCGCATCTACCATCATGTGAACTTTAAAAATACAGACCACACTAAACGACATGGCAATTCAAACTCACAGCTAGTTTGTGCTTTTGTTCTTGCAGTTACTTAGTTGTTACTCAGTCCCTTCCTTTAAAACGATTTTACCCGCAATGTACCCGAGTACCCCTTGGAATTCTCAGAGGAATTTCACTCAGAATTGCCAATTGCCTGGTACAGAATTACACCAAAATATATTTAAATGGGCTCAAAATGACTTTCCAGATGATTGCTTGAACAGGGTGACCGTGTGTTGCTGCAGCTGCATTTTTAGCTACCGCTTGTGGTGCCGCGACCGACGGCTGCTTCTTTCCACGCTAATCCCTTGTACTCCGGCATTTGCTTACTGGACCCCGCTATTTCACACGTGCGGAGATCATTTTAACAGCTGCCCCTGTCCCATCTTTTGAGCCAAACATGGTGATAGTCACATTAAAATGCATGTCTTCGTCATTGCAATAATGTTTCTATAAGTATGCTGGGATATACCTCATACCTGTTCAAGCTGGGCGCCCGGAGAAAATATACAGAGGGGTGCACAAAACGTCATATCTTAAAAACGTAATAAAAACTATGTCGTCACCGGGATATAAGGAGACAACTGGGGGTGCACTGAGGTCCGTCTGGGGGCGCAATGCACCCCTAAGCACTCCCATAGCGTCGGCCCTGTACCTGTTTATTTGCTTTCATTCGACTTCCTCTGACCAATTGAGGGGTCGTTCTTTCAACAAAAAGCCATCGCTCAAAGTCAGGTTGTCATTTTAACCTCACACCTTGCCCACTGAAGGGGAGTTCACCAATTCCAGTGCCATCACTGCAGTATTATAATTTGCTGTGTGCTGGTTCATGTCAGGCACTTACTCATCAGGCTAAACTGCAGAACAATAAACAGACAACGAAGCAGTAAAAGTGCACAATGCAGACTTTGCGTTACTGGGAGTGACTCATGAAATCCATTACATGCGAGCTCTCACTGAACTTCAAATACACCTGTGCAGGCATGACTCACAAAGTATATCATCTGATAACTACAGTGGCGCTCAAACATGTCTATCTAGAGACAACATGGGTATGCATGTCTGATCTGGGTCTCTGTGTGCGATTGAAGGAATGCTTTGTGATCTTATATGCTCAGACTGATATGCGCTTATAAGCTCAGGGACTTAAATAAAGGATTTAGCTTGAATCCTTCTTTCCAGGTATGAACACGCCAGACTCCAGGAGATCTCGGTTCGAGATGAGTCAGGAGAATGATTCTCAGAGATAATGGCAGACGTGACGGGGAGCTCATGGGAGAGCTTGTTGGGGTGAAATGAGAACTGTAATCAAGGCAATGATAAGAATCAGAGGGGGGTGCCTTGCCAAGATGTGAATGGATGAACAGTGTTTGGACATGGGTGGCTGAAACGCATGAATCACTGACATCACACTGAGGATAAGTATCATTGGTTAATGAGGGCGTTTGCCTTTTTTCAGTACCTCCTTATATGGCTAACCCTGCTAGTGCTGCTGTATCGCCATCTGCTGTCAGTGTTCAGGTTTCGACGAGGTTGCCATCCACAGGTATGACCTCTAGAGGGCAACACAGACTGAGGTAATTTCTTAGCTTGCGGACCTTAAGATGGAAAAGTATTCTCATTTTTCATTTAATACGTTACAACCCTAGATCACGGGCGGCTCCATATTATCCAGTATGATCGATAACTGATTAAAAACACACACACACACACTGAATTTAAATAACACTATTTATTAAATTCGGTGAAAATGTATTGTGGCAAATGTGGCAGTGATGCTTTGATTTTAAGAAAAGTTGTAAGTTACTGTACAATTGGTCTTCCGTATGATCGCACTGAACTATTTAAGAGTACCATTTTGTCCAATCGTCACAATTAATAAATAACAGTGACAGCAACAGCAATAATAACAATGATAAATATCATAGTGTTTACATTGCATAGACAAAATGGTGAATATGAGACCCAAAGCCTATTTCTTTTAATCTGTTCACAAGGATAATGTAAACTGCCGCTTCACGACAACAGTCAGATGCAAGCTTTGCTGAAATTCCCCTGTCATAAAGATATCGCACATCAATTTGATTTTACCTCATGATCACGACTTTATATGGCCCTCAGCCATCTGTCTTTGAGAGCTTGTCTAAAAATGCAAATCAATGTTGCACACAATCACAAACAAACTGTACTCAAAGTAAGCAACCTGTCATTTCAGCTCTAACTTAATCAAGCAGAAACAAGTCTTCAGAGCAGCAAAGGGACTACAGACAGTACAGTGTCATACAAAAAATATCGAAAAACGAAACAACGTTATAACTAATGTTCAAAATCAAAGATTTCTGCCTCTTTCTCCTTCCAGAATGCAAAACTCCGGTCAATGTACTTGCAGATTTCATCATTGCTAAAGCAGGATATGTCTGCACCCCCTTTTCTCAGGAGGTCCCCCTCATCTGGAGTGGCAGTCTGGACAACCACCTTAGGCACCGGCCTTGCCTCTGGCTGCAGGCCCCTCCCACCGCTGGAGGGAGGCTCTGATTGGCCGGGTGCTTTCCCAAAGAACTTGACCTTGATGTCCTCGAAGCCGTCCCTCCACTCCCTGTTCCCGGCCTCGATGTCCCGCAGGACGGCCCGGTGGAACTCCCTGACCATCTCCCAGGGGAAGCGGCCCACGTGGTCGAACACCTCAAAGCAGAGCAAGTGCCTCATCTTCCTCTCGTCCGCCGGCAGCTCCTGCTCCAGGATGTGGAAGTAGCCCAGCATGAAGAGGTCGAGGGTCAGGCTGTTGTAGTCCACGGGCGCCCCGTCCACACGAGGTAGGAACTGCTCGGGGGAGTAGGTGACCTGCCGGCGGTGCAGGCGGCGGATCTGGCGGGAGGGGACACGGGAGATGATGCTTCTCCAGTTGCTGATCATCCTGTTGATGGCCGTCCGCTGCCTGAAGAGGTGACACAGGGAGCCGTTCTCTGCCATCCTCCTCTGCTGGGGCTCTGGTGGGATTTTGTCCATGGCTTTCTGGTCAGACTTTTCGACCATTTCTCGCGCCTCCAGGCATTTTTTGCCTCTCATGGTTAAGGCGTAGGCTGACTTTTTCCAGTGACCCAGGAACAAGACCACTATGCGTTCTTTTCGCAAGCTGGTGGTCTCCCTCACGGGATGAAGGTCTTCCCTTGGCGTGTCCTCGCAGACCACACCTGAATCTCTGCTGGGGGCCACAGGAGCAGGCTGGTCTTCCCCCTGAGCTGCCTTGTTCATCCTGTTCTCAGCCTTCTCCTCCTGCATGTCCAGCGCAAGGTGCTCACCACCACCAAACGGGAAACGACCCCCCATCTGAGACTCAAAATTCGACCTGAGGTTCCGCACCGAAACCCCAAACTGCTGGATCTCCTTTTCCACCTTCTCCCTTCTTCCCCTGCCGGAGTTCTGCCTCCCTGCCTGCTGGGAGAAGACAGACACGAGCTCGGTGTTGGGCATCTTGCAGATGGTGCCGTCCTTGTCTTTGTCGGACAGGTTGGCGAGGAGCAGGGACATGCTCTTGATGATGCTGGATATACGGCTGCACCACACTGGCAGGGGGATCTGGGAGTCTGTGTCCGGCTGCCTGAGCTGGGTGTTCACCGTGATGTTGACGATGGGAGCCGGGAGGATGGTCCTCAGCTCCTCGGCCAGGCGGCCCAGCTCCAGCTCGTAGGCCTGGCACCTCTTCTGCATGGAGACGTTCTCGATCTGCTTCTCCAGGTAGAGCAGGTCGTCCTCGGTCAGCAGCTCACCGAAGGGGCCGAGGATGGCGTTGTGCACCTGGGAGTACCGCCAGCCTTCCATCTCCACATATTTGCTCCCATTTTCCTGGTAAGAAAAGATAAACCTCATGAGCTCACTACCAATTAAAATAAAGGTGAACTTTATGTTCTAAGTTAGTTTATAGAGGGGTTGGATAGATGAGTAGCAAAAACTTAATATGGGTTTTTCCATGCTGTCTAAAATCCTATGGAATCTCATATACTGGCGTACTTCATGGAAAGACTCATAGTGGATGACTTGAAATGGACCAGCAGTGTAGCTTAGTGGTAAGGGAGCTGGGCTCAAAAGGTTGTTAGTTTGTTTCCCCGCTGGGGTACTGCTGTCATAGTCCCTTGTCCGTTGGGCAAGGTACTTAACCCACATTTGCCTCAGTAAATATCCAGCTGTATGAATGGAAAAAATTCTAACCTATGTAAGTCACTCTGGACAATGGTATCTACTAAATATACCCTATACATACTAATATATAACAATGTAATGGAGCATAAACCTTCCAGCCTCTCTATGATGAAAAGTGACACTTGGCATTTCTTGGGCATGTAAACAGTCATGAGGGGGTGAGTGTTTAGGGTGGACTGTTGCGTGAAACGGACCCCCTACCCCAAAGTCCCACCCTCCTCCCTGGGAGTCTCCGCCCCCCCCCAGGGTCCCCCCTCCCCAGGGTCCCCCCTCCCCAGGGTCCCCCCTCCCCGTACCCTCCTCCTCTGGTCCTCCTCGTCCTGCAGCCTGGCCTGCAGCTTGCGCACCATCACCTGTCTCTTCCACTCGGCGATGGGCCGGCCCCTCTCGTCGTGAGTCGGCACCAGCGAGTCGATGTCGGCCAGGTTAGCCTCCTCTGCGGGCAGCGGCACCGTCCTGTCCCCCCTCTCCTCCCCCCTCTGTGAGAAACAAGCTCTCAGTCCTCCCCCCTCTGAGAGAAACAAGCTCTCAGTGCTCCACTCTCCCTCCACACGGGGCAAACAGGGCACTGCCTCTGTACCCCTGGGTTCAACCCAGAATTTCCTCAGAAATATATTCTGCTGCATAAATGTATAGCATGTAAAAACCATAAACTATGTAAGCTGCCTTGGATAAGAGCATCTGCGTAGAAACTGAATGTAATGTAATGTAAGTGCTGAGCAGAGTATGGACAACCGCTGCTGGTTTTGAGCCGTTAATGTGCAGCGTGATCAGAGCAGGGCAGGTTGTCCTGTGGAAGGGGCTCACCGCCTGTCCTGTGAAGACCGCCGTGATCCCCGCGTGCTTCAGCGACTTGATGGACTTCATCTGCGCAAGCAGCCTTCTCTCCCCCTCCGAGGGCTTCATCAGGCTGAAGGAGGTCACAACTGCAACGGCAGAGGCAAATAAAATTACATTACATTACATTAGTGTCATTTAGCAGATGCTCTTATCCAGACCAACAATTTTTCTATGTTACCGATTTACACAGCTGGATATTTACTGAAGCAATTGTGGGTTAAGTTCCTAGCCCAGGTGTACAGCAGCAGTGCCCCAGTGGAGAATCGAACCAAATCCAACCTGTTGGATATGAACCTTTCCCCATCACTATGTTACACTGCCGCCCCCAAAAAGAGCCATTTTACATTGCCATGTTAGCCATTTATGATCTGATGACAGGGGTAACAGGTTTTTGTGCTGTGTCAGAGTGATGTGTAGTGCCCCTCACCTGTTGATGTCACCTGCACTTGCTGCAGGGTGCCAGCGGTCGGTCTGTGGGCGGGGACCAGGGAAGGGGATGAGGGTGGGGGAGGGGGGCGTGGCTGGGGGCACTTCTTTCACCGGCTGCTGGGAACACAGAGGGGTTGACATCAATGAAACACGTCCCCTCCATTACAAAAGGAATCCCTGCAGAACATCATATGCGAATGGAAATAGTCACTCTGTACGAAGTGATCTTTAAACTGTGATGCTGGACCTTTGGTAGGGATTACTGGTACCGCCGGTAGGGATTAAAAGATATCAGAGCGAAACAACTGCTTTTACAATCCACACTGGCAACTGCTTGCCGTCGGAGCCAGGTTATTACATCCCAACAGCCCACACTCTGAAAAGCGCGTAGCCTGAATCCGCACCCCCAACCCCCCCCAGACGCCCCTCGTCGCGGGTCACCTTGCCGCTCTCCATCTCAGGGCTGCTGCAGGAGGGGGTGTGCGTCCCGTTCAGGCCCCGGTAGTAGTCTGCTGAGCTGGGCTGCCAGGACACCGCTGGCCTCCCTCTCCTCTCTGCCTCTGTAGCGCTGACCTCTGGGGGACAGCCGTCCACAGGGGGGCGCTGGACCTGAGGGGTGAACACAGCTGTGGGTCACTCACACTGGCTACATTAGCGACGTCACTGAGCAAAATAAACTGATGTGATTCTTTAAGACATTGGGTATGAAAGCAGGTTTTTTAACATGATCATTGTAAACGCTGTCAACAAAAAAGGGAAACACTGTCCACAGTCTAGTGAAAATTTTGTATGTTTTGTTAAAATGCAGAGGTAGGCAGAGACATGAAAGCAGTGATATCCTTTCCTGAAGCCCTTACAGACATACAGAAAACACATTAACTTTAGCATATTAGTTTTAGCTCTCAACAGGAAGTACTTCCAAACGTGCAGCATCAGTGTCCCCTCTGGAACGCAGAGGCAGACTATCTCGTTTTGCTTCCATGAACCGGTCCTCAGTGCTGCCTTCATAGTCCACTTCGACCTCTGGCAATTGAAACAAAATCTGCACAAAACACTGTTGCCAGACAGCAGGAAGGGATGAGCTGGGAAGGATATGAATGAATAACAAGAAAACGCACCCTCCCTTTCAAATAACAGCGACAGCCTGAACAGCAAACACGCCCTCACGCCCTCCCTGTTCAGGGTGTAATTATGTCCAGGGGCTGCGTCACATCTGGGCCCCATTACGCCCTCAATTATCACACAACCGACGCTCTAACAAACGCAGCGCTTAACTCGGCCGCTCTGAGGAGGGGTAATTGAATCACCTCCTCAAAGGGCCGCACATGCCACGGATTAGACCGCTTCTGGGTGGTACGCCAGTCAACGGGAACATGTGACCGGAGAACACAGGAGAGCGGCTCTTAAGTAATCAATTAAAGAGGGCCCTGCCGCTGCGGAGGCCGGGGAGAAACCCTCAGCGGTGTCCGAGCTTCGCGGGACTCAAAGGGAAGCGGAGTGAAACGGACACCGCGGGTGTTTGGGGCTCGGCCCCCCGCCGGGCGTACGGCACAAAAGCAGCGCGTAACAAACAGTCACCTGATAGGCCGTTTCAGGTGACAGAGGCCTTAAGCTGCACTGATTTGGTGAATTTTCGTTCGTAGATGTGTGGAGAGAGGGCCTCAGAGGCACGTGTTAGCTGACAAAACACAGACGTATACTCTCAGCGTGCGTACACAAGCAAAGCTTGCCTGAAGAAAATGAAAAATACCGCAAGCCTCACAAAGGTGAGAAGGGAGGTCCCAGCATATAAGTCCAGGCAGAGAGTCAGGGAATCTGCAGATTGTTTGCAAAGCCTAGAATGACCCACGGTGTACGGAGGGATGAGGTAGGTGTTGATTTTCCTGCCAGGATGGCAAACGCAGCAATGTGAGGAGGGTATCCATGCCAATGTCACCTTGAGAGGAATAATGGAATCAGCACTCTGTGAACACACTGTAGTAGAGCAAAGCATTCAAACTAAAAGGCTGCACTGACTCCAGAGCCATCAGAAGTCTCTGATTGTGCAGCAGTCACAAATAACAGACACAGACAGTTTGTCAAAAACAGAACCAGCCCCAAGCCACAGTCTCACATTCCCTCGTATAATACATATGTCCTGTCTTCTGAATGCTACACTTTCTCCCAGCAGCAGTCCTGTCTCGTTCCAACCGAGCCTCCCAGTCTGGTAGCCATGACCTCTGACCTCTGAAGGTCCTGCTTTCACTTCTGTTTCTTTGCAACTTTCACCATGGCACAGCGTCACACTGTCAGCACGAAGCTACTGATTCACCGTCAGAAAGAAGGCAAAAACGAGAGAAGAAGCGCAGAGAGGTGTGTCATTTCATCGGCCAAGGCAAAACTAGAGGCTGCGTCAGTCTCCAAGCTGATCTCAACAGCACATGACGCTTATCCACGGCTATCTGTACCCAGACGAGAGCAGCTGGACCTGTTTGATGACAAAGGCTTTCTGTCACTCAGCAGGTGACTCCAGCCTAATGCATGCGGTTGCACTTGAACACCCATCTATGCAAAGCCTGTCGCAACAGCCCCCCACAGCAACAGACAGACATCAGATCTCATTTTAAGTGCTACTTTCTTCCGGCAAAACAAACAAATGTCTTATCAGTTACACAAGTGCCTGTGCATACACAAGCTTCAGGTGCCACAGAAATGAGACAGCCAGTGTTAATGTGATTTAAGCATACATCCATTTTAGCATCCATGGAGCATTATAACTGATTAACAACTCAACAACTTCATCATATATTGTATCTATTATCATGATCCTTTACAGCATATGGAATTGTACAAGGTATAATCAAATTTAGTAATCTTTCTGCTGGGAATATGAGGAATGATGTCAATTTTAAACATCACTGAGAAACATTCATTGTTTTTTAGATATCCATTATCCAATGTGCAGCCATAATCCATCACTGTCTTCGTACCAGCATACACTATGTTAATATGTAGCAGTAAGAGTTTACCATATGCAAAGACCAACATGAGACACATTTCACATGAAAATGGCACATGATACTGTATGTCACCTGACTGCAGCTTGCATTTTAATAATAAATAGAAGCACTTTAAACTCTCCCATTAGAAGTCAGATTATTTCCCAGAGTACAAAACTTCAAAATATGCATAAATCCATAAATCCACAACTATATGTGCCCCAAAATCTATTCATGGGACTCTCTGTTGAGCTTTGGAGTCATGAACTTCCTGTTAAGTCTGAAGTTTATCTTCTCAAAAACACCTGAGATATACCTCTCAGCCTCATAAAGACATTTTTTAATTGAAAAATGTTTATTAATATTCAGAAAAAAGGATTTACTTACACTCTCCAATGTAGTTCAACCCTTTTTCAAGTCACTTGGTTGGAGTCTTCCCTAATGAATATGTCACATCATCTGAAGCTCAAAGCATCAGCCACTGGGCGGTCTCATCAACATTTCAGCCAGTGTCCGCAAGCCTTGGCATCACCAGCTAATAAACAATAAACTCCGATAGCGGACGGACTCAGAAAGCCGTGAATAATTAACGGGAGGGATTGGGTGGCCAGCGATGTGAGTGGTTTTGGAGGGGGGCGATGGCGGTGGGGGGGGGCAGCGGGGGGCCGGGGGGGGACGCTGTGCACTGCGTGGTTGACTGCGTCTTCATTCGGAGCGAGGAGACTGACAGGCTGGTGTAACAGAGATTTGGCCTCGTCCACCTGCAGCCCTGAAGCAAGCGCTCGCGGGGTGAGGGGGAAACGGATCTGCCCAGCCAACCGCCGCATTCCAGACAAAAGCCCAGGTGTACTGATAACCACGACGACCAGATGACCAGATTTACACCCTTCTGACGCATGCCGCCGGCTCATTGATCGGGTTCTCTTAAACAGGACGTCAGAAATTGCACACCTGCGGTACAGTGTGTTCCCACTGCCTCGCCATGATAATACGCATCCCCCACACACACACACACACACACACACACACACACACACACACACACACACACACACACACACACACACACACACACACACACACACACACACACACACACACACACACACACACACACACACACACACACACACACACACACACACACACACACACACACACACACCTGAGCCCGGCTGAGGCCAGCATCACAGGCCCTGCCTGCTCTGGGAACATCAGAGCCGGCGCTGAGGTACAGCAGGAAAGCTTAGGGCCACACCCACAGTGATCCATCAGGTTAGGGCCTGCAGTTATGATAGGCAATTGGGCAGTAATGAATGCCAGTTTAAGTGCTGGTTCACTGATAGCATTGCAGCACTTTATTGATCAGTCATTGCACTTTAATTAAACTTCCAAAGGAAGATTGACGGGGAGAATCCCTATGCAATTAACCAAACCGAGACAAACCTTTATAGTTTTGGTTCCAGCTAGGCTGAACTCAGCAGACTGCATCCAAACATGCACTGGTTCTTTGCACAGTACTGTGGCAATCAGTGTCGCATTTAACACAGACATGCTGCAGGAAATTCAGTGCAATACATAAGTGCATGGATGCAAACTTGCAACATAGCAATGCAAAATACGCTAAACTACTATAAAGTCGACACAAACAAGGGAATGGTGTAACTGATAAAGCCCTATGCATGCTTGTTTATCCGATCTCCGCTAACCTCTCCATGAAAGGCAACTCTCCCAACAGCGTGCCACATTCTGTAGTAACCACACTGACCTCTGGCCCGAAACCAGACATGACAATCCTGACAAGAGCGAGGGCGCATGTCCAACACACAGAGCACTCAGCCAAGCATTAGGAAATGAGGAGGTCTGACCAGCACAGAGAACACTGCGAACCACTTTGTAGCTGTTTGTCTGCCAGGGTAATGTAATTAAAGTGACCTGCATGACACAGCCTAGCTGATATAACCTAGCCGATATCATGTTTTTATATCATATTTTACCTGCCACATATTACCACATAGGCATGAACATTTGCTTGGTTCCTTCTCCATGAGATCTTTGAAAGAACTCGACCTCTCAGCTGATTCCATTTCTTTACTATTAGTTACATTTTTGTGAAGGAAAAGTAATTAATTTGTAATTACTTACAAATTAATGTGTAGTTAATTTGTAAAGTAATTACAAACGAATAAATTCACTTTTTAAAATAAAGCCATTGATTCATTTCACACTGCAGTAGATATAATAATTCTGTTTCATGCAAGGTTGTTTATCAGGCATCGGATGGTAAAAATATGTCATGTCTTTAAAACGTCTCTCTCTGATCCTACCCACAGAATTTGCTCATCAAATTTTGCTTGTGTCAGTTTCACACATAAAAAATAGTGATTGTACAGTGATCTATTTGTAAATCACTGATCGGTGAACAAAAACATAATGCTAGGGGAAATTATATTTCAAATAAGTTTTATCTGATCATTACAGCCAATTGTAATGTGCAGTAATCATAATGCCAGGAGACAGAACTTGCTCAATTTTTTCATTCTGCCAGTGTCATTGTTTGTATGTAAGGAACCGTGCAGAAAAACACCACTGATCATACAAGAAAAAAAAAGCTGGCAAACATACTGCTGGCTGATTACAAAAGAGCAACCACAGGCTTGTAGAAACTCCGGAAAAACATTACATAATCAAGAGCGGTGCCAGTGCCTTAAGCTTCCCGGCTCTCGGTGCGATTGGCAGGGCCCCAGTCTGGCCTTCGGATGGTGAACAGGCAGAGGAAGTGAAGGCAGAGTGAGGCAGCCCCTGAAACTCGAGTCAGAGGATCCCGTAACCCGCTGGCCTCGTGAGTGAGCTGCCGGAGGGCCGTAAGCGATAGGCCCGGGGCCGGGCCCCGGAGGCCGGCACACACTCGCTAATTAGCCTCTTTGTTTGGGGAGATCAGGCGCGGTGCAGCCTTGCATCCTCACTGGCATGTTACCGGCGCCGCTCTGGCTCTGATATATTTACAGGCCAGCATCCACTCCCAGCTGCCACGCCACGTTCTGATAGACAGCACCAGCGCTGTATATACGTTTCTGTATCGTTCTGGAGATGTTGAGGGAACGCTGTTTCTGTAAATGTTTGCAGATGCTATAATTAAAGGGCACAGAATGGTGATAGTGATAGCTGGTTATGAAAGAGTGCTCATCTCTTCCTGTTTAAGATGTATTGTGTATTTTCTTAACAGATGCGCTAGTCTGAGTTTACTTGTCTGAACTGCATTGACAGTGGATTTTTTAATATGTAATCAGTGTCCCTCTGATATCATGCCATCTTTGTTTCTTTGCTCTTTCCTAATGTAAACTGACTTTATTTTGTATAATCAGACTCCAAATTGTGCTGTCATATTTCATATTTTGGTACTGTGCTAGGCTAATTACTGTCAGAAAGCTTTGCATGTTTTCATGCTTGCTTGTGTTCTCCTGACTTTGGCCAGCCAATATGCTGTCCATTGTGCTCTTTGATGTGCATCCTGCTATTTACAATAGGGTGTTTCTTTTGAATGACTCAATAATCACATGCTTTTCATACCCTGTCTTAGTAAATTAGGCACTAATATCAAGGTGACTGCAACCACACTGAAGCTTTAACATTACACCTGAAACGCTACCACCCAAAGCAATTTCTTACATTGTAAACTTTGAAAAAAATATATATTTTTATGCACCTTTATCTCTACCAGCTAGCCTGCTAACCTTGTCTGACAGACTCCTTATATTGTTGACTCTTTATCTGGCTTTTTTCTTGTGTAGTACTCTGCCTCACCTGTAAGTCGCTTTTGATAAAAGCATCTGCCGAATGAATAAATGTAATGTAAGTGTAAATTCCAGAAATAAAAGCACTTTGTCAATGAGAGGCATATATGTATAAGGCTATAATCATGTGTTCACGGGGTTACACGCATTGTCCCAATGAGGGCTCTAAAAGAATCAAAGCTAAAAAACTGCTGAAATAAAAAGGACACTCAAAATAGCTTTGTCATTCTGTTTGTTTTGCATTCCAGCCCATAGCTCTATCCCAGCACTGATCAGCAGTGGCTGCTGAAATTTAACGCATTGGCTCCTTCTTTAAAGCTGTGTGCAGTTTTAACCCCTGCTGTGTGCTGCTCCTTTGTGTTGAGTGCACACTGCCCTGGGTGGGAGAATAACACAGAGCACCACCACCTGCAGCCAGCAAAGGAAAGCCAGGGGACTCCTCTAAGGTTTCCTCATCTTGGTAAACATGAAAAATGGCATATGAGCATTCAAGAGAATATAATTTTCTACAATGAGTATGCGCTATGTGCCGTTCTTTAACAAATAGTAGGCACAGGCCATTATATATATATATATATATATATATATATATATATATATATATATATATATATATATATATATATATTTATTATAGGACATTATATATATATATATTTATTATAGGACATTGCGTACAAAAAATTAAAATATCCACGTATTATTCCTGTGACAGACCTATGTAAATTGTGGAACTGCTCTGGATAAAAACTCTTACATCATCTAAAATTTACCTTCTTTTACAAAACTGGCACATTGGAGCTTACTTTTAAATTTGATGACTTCTATTAAAGGTTTTAATTTTATACAGTGTACTAAATTCATGGTGATGTTTAATGCACTAAGAATGAGGCTTATGCGCTTAACGTTACTGTACTTCTGAGAGGCGTGTCCTGTGTCAACACTGACCCCCTGCCTCGTTTCTCTGCTTCGGTCACTTATCCCCGGTCACACAATGTTAAAAATGCAGGGAGGGTTCAGAGTGACACCCTTCAGCCCTGAAAGTGCATCGGGATCGATTAACCCCTTTTCTAAAGCGTGTGGTGGGGGAGAAAGTGCACGTGCACTGAACCTCTGAAATATTCATCACACAAACCGAAGAGCATTTTACTTACCCCCCCTCCCCCACGCCACAGAAACACAAAGGACCTAATCCCTAAATGTTCCATTGAGGACACCCTACAGACGAACGCAGGTGCCTGTCAGCACTCTCTCTGGCTGCTTTTGTACCGAATGGCCCTCCATAGTATTTTAGTCCACCTTGTGAATGGGTCTGGTCTTTATTGTATAGCGTGAGTGCAGTATCAGTAATGGAACCATTCTGTTCCATTCCACACCAGTACACTCAGACTCAGAGCGACAAAGTGGTGATATACTGCATAATGGACCATGACAGCAAGGTGACAAAGCACTAGAAGAAATGAAAAAAATCATGCTCTAGTCTTTTTATGCTGCTTTGTGTGTTATTTTCAGGTACTGTGAGTCACACATCCAGTCATCCTCACATCCAGTGCTGTAGTTTGTGAGTGCTGTGCTCGCTAAAAACTGTTGCAGATGTGTACTTGTGTCTTACTGCTATGCTTTAGAATGACGCTGTGCACCTTTGCACTTTCTCCTGCTGCTGCCAGTTTCTGGCAGTTTCTGCCGGGTAAATAAATGCAGTGTTAAGTTTGACCATGGTGAAGTCTGTGTGGAACTCAGATGTACGTGAAGCCAAACTTAAACAATTTACAGTAACAACATTCCGCATATACAGACGCTATAGCAACAGATAAATAAGGTTTTTTCCTGTACTGACCTCTATTTTCCAGCAATATTCAAGGCAATGAATATGTCTACATAGATGATATATAGATTAAATATTACCTAATAATAGACGAAATAAAGAGTGACCTTTGTTAAAGAGACCTAGAAATATTCAAAATATTCTGTGTTTATAGCCAGCAAGCAGAAAAAAATGTATCTGTATCTTTCAAAATATGTTTCAATAAAAGACTATGAAGATTTGGTTAGGTGCAGAAACGCTTCATCTTACACATTGCTCCACGGCCCGGAGGTAGTTTGCACAGTCAGAGTGGCCATTGTACTCAGCCAGGTCCAATGGTGTGTAGCCGTCCTTGTCCTGTTCTGTAGGGCTGATGTGATTGGCCAACAGGATCTGGCAGCACTGAGAGAGGAAGGAGTCAAAGGTCACTCTGCTTACCCTGCATTTAACTGCTGCATGCAAAGGCCACACTGAAAACTCTTTAACGTCACACCCAATGCTAAAGTGGCCCTCACCTCCAGCTCCCCGTTCTCTGCAGCGTCGTGCAGGGGTGTCCCCCCCCAGTGGTCCTTGACGACCTTCGCTCCCATGCGCAGCAGGCGTTCCAGGATACGATGGTGCCCTCCGCTGGCGGCAAAGTGAAGTGCAGTGGCCCCTTCCTCGTCCTGGCAGGAGATGTCTATCTCTGTGAAAGAGGCCTGCAGGGGACAAACATTGGCG
>CM032896.1:2090000-2097500 GCA_019176425.1 Megalops atlanticus
GCCCATACAGATACCAATATTGCTGCATTACCTTATATTACATTACATTCATTTAGCAGACGTGCTCATCCAGAGAGACTTCCAGCACAATAGATGGTGCCCATGCAGATACCCGTGCAGATGCCCATGTAGATATCCGTGCAGATGCCCCTGCAGATACCCGTGCAGATACCTGTGCAGATGCCCCTGCAGATGCCCGTGTTGCCCACCTGAGTGCTGCAGCCCCCGTGCTGCACCAGCCACTGCAGCTCTGGCAGGTGCCCGGTGGCGGCCGCGTCGTGGGCAGGTGTCGCTCCGTTCCCGGCCCTCGCGTTGCCACAGAGACCTGCTTCACCCACCAGGTAGCGCACGCAGTCCAGGCGGCCGCAGCGGGCGGCGTGGTGCACGGGCGACGCCCCCTGGGCGTCGGAGACGGCGGGCGGGAGGTGCCCCGAGGCCGACAGCACCCTCAGCGTGGAGAGGTCCCCCTCCCGGGCCGCCTGCATGGCCCTGTGCAGCACCATCCTCCCCTCTCCCTCTCCCTCTGCCTCCTGCTCTCCCGGCCCACTGTGACAGAGCCGGGATGGTGCTCCGCCAGCTCCCCACACACACACACACACACACACACACACACACATACGCGCACGCACACACACACACACGCGCACGCACACACACACACACACACGCACACACACACACACGCGCACGCACACACACACACACACACACACACACACACACATACGCACACACACACACACACACACACACACACACACACACACACACACACACACACGCACGCATGCACACACACAAACACACACACGCACGCACGCACACACACTCCAAACCCACTCCAACGTAAAATGACACCCAAACAGCAGCTGGTCAGTGCAGCATGGAGAGAGAATGAGGGAGAGAGAGCGAATGAATGAGAGAGGTCAGGCCTGCGGAGCGATAAAGCTAATGAGAGGCATTGGGAAGCACAGAGCGTGATGCTTAGTGGCCCCTGATCAGCTTTGTCTTCTGGGAAACGTGCAGCAACACGCGGCTCTCTCCGCTGTGTGGCGGGGGCAGCAGGCGCACCGTACAAAGATTAAAGTAACGGGAGAAGTGGTGACCGCAGCTGCGTCCGCAGCCGAGTGCAGGGAGGGATTACGCAGAAGACTTATATTCACCGTACTCTGAAATATTCATCCTGCTGCCTTTGTCAGCCCTGCGGGGACAGCACAGCCAGAACGGTGCCGGCTTTTATTAGGTGTGATAATACCAGGGGGATTACACCTAACAAACACGACCTGTTCTTTACACTTTGGATTGCACTCAAGTGCTTCACCATTGCCTATGATGGCAGACTTTTTTCCTTTAGTTTATTTATTCCACTGCGCAGCAATGAAAAGTTGTTTACAATATTATCATTAGTAGTAGCACTCTACTATGCTATTAATAATAATGATAATAATAATAATATTAAATTAACATTTATATGAGAGCAGATTTAAAATCCACACTAAAAAGTCATTTAATGACCCTCACTCCTTTAACTTTTCAGTAAAATACACAAAAAAGGCAGAACATCACAATGATAGTGTTGCACCCAGAGATGATCTTAACTAAAACCATCAGCCAGTCCATTGTAAAAAGGACTGTTTGCTCTCTTTTGTCTTTTGGACTCTAATGGTCCAGGGTTCATGCATATTCTACAGACTCTGTACCCTCTTTTAAGTGAAGACCCAGAATACAGCCTGACATTATCAAAGCACAATTAGCACTTTAAAATCTCATTTCACTGATGGAGAGTGTGCAGGCGTTTAGACAAATTACATTTATTCCCCTCACCTTGTCTCACCCCCTAACCATTCCACTAAAGTCTCAAACTGATTAATCAGGAAGATGATAGGTGGTCTTGGCTGGCCTCTTCTCCCATTGGACAGAGGCCACAGTCATGATATTACCAAACCTGATGAGTAGCCGAGACACGTTGTAAATCTGTGATATTGTCCAAACACATGATTCTGATGATACTGAGGTTTCTGTTACAAAAACAACTATTTAGAAGTCTGAAGAATGGAGGCTTGCAGCACTGTAACTTGAATCCAACTGTATTTTTAAAACATAAATGAAACTCTGAGGCACATCAGATAGAAACAGACACCAGAGACGCGGGCAATGTTGCATAAGATTCACGTTTATTTAACATCCGACAACGTGTTAAGTGTACACAAACATCTGAAGACTCTTAACTCCAACACTCAAATAGTTTGAGACATTGATTAAACTACTGCCCATTCAGGATGGTACAAACGCGGTACTGCTGTATAATACACCATCCACAGCAACCATGTTTATATACAGAGCAAAAAAAAGGAAGAATCCAGGAGGAGGAAAAGAAGATGCATTTAGTTTACAGAGCCGAGAAAGAGAGACCCCTGGGGGCCGTTCAGAGAGGGAAGCACAGAAATAAAGTCGAACCGAAGAGGATCCTTTTGAAAGGGCTGCTTTGGAGACTATGGGGATGTGCTGAGAACGACGGCGGTTCTCGATGAGGAGAGAGTGGAGTCGGAGCAATGTCTACACACATGAGCTCAATGCACAACCCAATGTCACCTTCCAGGCTGGCTGACACCTCAGAACTGAACCTGCTAAAAAAAAAAAGCTGTGTACCTCTCCCAGCCCAAAAGCTCCGTTCGGTACCCCATTTCCTGTGGGCTGGCTGATAATGGATATGACCGGTGAGGGACAATACTACAGTCTAAAAGTACACTTTCAGCAAAAGACATGGTAATCTATTTATAGAGAAAACAGATGGCCGACATTGCAGTGATGCAGCAGCTGTTATTCAGTGGGCTGACAGTACAAATCACATCTCAAAGCCAACACATCGCAACACATGCAAAGCTTTGTGGCTGTATTATTTTTTTAAGTACTCACTAGTATGCTGGAAATAGAGTCTGAACTGAAAATGAGTAAAACTCTGTAGATTGGCAGATATGAGCAGAACACAATTACTAAGTACAATAAAAATGGAATCGAGCCAACAGTATAGAGAAGGTAATATTTAAGAATCCTGCTTTTCCGGATACACCTGACATTGATCACTGATTACTGACAACATTATGCCCATTACTAAGGTCATCAAAGGGTCCACTGTAAATGTGAATTTGAGTCGCTGCTGGGTAGGGAAGTAAATAAGATAATAAAATTTTATCATTCAGCTTTTCAATTCACGTTCATACAGGGAGCTTTCATAATTAAGCGCAATAACAATACCACCGTGGATAAATAAAGATCTTGTATTCTTTTGTATTCTACTTTAAGGCAGAATTAATCCAAAATTTTATGTTCCGCTGCAACACGTCAAGCACATTTACCAAAGACTGAACAGTGAGATTCAACTCCAAGGGCAAAACATTGACAAACATTTGATGCAGCCAAATGTTTGAACCATTAAAATTCATTATACATGTAAGTTATTAGAAAAGTTGTACAAAATGTATGTACTTTCTTATACCTTAGAATGCTTAGTTGTTTTTTTTCCCCGAAATATTGCAACACTCTCTCCAAACTACACATAGAATTATTATCACTAGTTTTACAGGTAGAAAACAACCACTGTCAACCAGCTGTTGTAGATCAAGCCAAATTATAGCTTGCTATCTTACCATCTTAGGGTTTACAAAAAACAGTTGTTTACTTTGGAGATATTAAAATGCTTGTATTATAAAATATTACATGGTGTGAAATCATCCACTGATGACCGAGTGGTATGACACTCAAAAGGTCCAGGGCTTTATCCTTTCAGTAGCCTGCTGTGAATCTATAATGCTGACATACATTTCCCAGAGTGCTGTGTCTTTCTAACTGAGCATGCTCTGTAGGTTGGCTGGCCTAAGGCACACTCTACCCAGTGCTGTCAGCAACAGCCTGGAGATTCAACCAATCAGATCTCTCCAAATAACACCAAACACACAGGAAGCAATCTGCAGGCCATGCTCCAATAGCTGCTTGGCTAAGGATATGGCTGCTCAACATCCTTCTTCCTGGAAATGCAGCTCTTGAGACTGGTATGTAGGATAGCTACAGTCAGGCAAATACACATGTAGATACATGATGACAACTTGTAATGTCTGGAAAGGTGCTTGGTGCAAAGCCTCAGACCAAACAACATCCCTGTGGATCACAAGAGAAGTACAACTACCACAACAGTGACCCCCGACCCCTTCTCATCACTCGTGCTGTTACTATGCAGGAGCTTGGAAGCATTCACGTTTTGACCACAGCTAAATATTGCCTTCTCTACCCTGTGCAGTCACCTGTTCTGACATATCTTCCCATTTTCTGTCACCAGGGTGACAAGAAAGAAACAAAGAGATGTGGAAGAGTAATGCAGTGAAGAGGATGAATGAATAGGATAAAATGGATGTCATTTGTGTTGATTTCTGTACAACAGTTTCATGCAGGGGACTTCATGAAATGGAAAAAACAGCACTTAAGCAGTTTCTCATGCAACTTAAAATAAAGGAGAATATATTCATTTAAGCTCTGAGGCAGGCGTGTGAACAAGGGGCAAGCCGTGACCCCTCCCCAACATCCTGTCCATTAAAAACCGTTTAAGAGTAAGAGTCGTTTGCGGGAGCCGGGAGCCACGCCCACCGCGCTGTTACAGAGGGATCACATGTTTTCAGCCACTCACACGGCCCAGGAGACGCAAAGAAAGGCCACAGAGAAAAACGCCACAAAACCGAGAGCCAAGCTAGAAAAAAGGAGTGCCGTGAGCTGGAGAAAAAGCCGAGACCCTTAACGACAAGCTTCACGTCAGGCGCTGAGCTCAGAGCCGGAGAGAACGGGGCCTAGCCCCGCCCGTTCGCAGAAGGAAAGACCTGGAGGCATGCATACAGTACATGGGTTGATATGTCTCAAGTGCAAAGCCGGTATGTCGTTTGTATAAATCCATAATCGATACTAGTCACTTTAGGATATGCTTATAAAATGCTGTTTTGTGACAACTGATAGAGGCACATTGAGTTTGTAACATGTACACGTCATTTACAACCAAAAGACCATGTATATCTGCCTGTAAACGCGTGAGAGAGGGGACAGTGCGTGTGCAGCCATGGAAACATGGGCGGAGTCAGCTGATGAACACAGGAGGCGGCGGGGGGGATTACAGCAGCAGGAACAGCTGTGAAACCAAGGGGCACAGCAGTGAGGAAAGAGGGGCGCTACCAAACGCCATCAAAGTACAAACACACGTTCACTCACAACCTTCACAGACCCAATATCCTACCGTTTTCTGCAATGAGGGAGGCTTCAAGACATTTTTTTTTTTCTCTCCATAAAATGGCATCAGTTTTTCAGTGATCAAGAGATATGCGATTTCAAAAGTCACAAGTCGTAAGTCTGAATAATCGCTTTCCATGTTTCCTTCAACCCTATCAAAAACAGGTTATATTTGTCTGCTAAATACTATAAATGAACTCATGGAAGTCAATAAGTTATGATGCTCAATCTTTACTATGTCCAAACATTTCACCCACCAGATGATGTTCAAAGCTTGCTCGGGTTGTAGCAGCAACAGGAGAGGTGTTGGATGTGAAATTTCATGACATTCTTAAGAATAATAATGCTATAATTATTCTGTCCAAGTACTCTACATAGCAGCTAAAATCCCTGTTATGACCCTTCAGTAGTTGCAGGTTCTTTTTTTGGTTGAATAACAGTGTAAATGAGCAGATTCTCAGGAAAACTAATGGTAGAAAAGTGCTGTATGCAGAAACTCTTCTGTAGTTCAATAAAAAATATAAATGTCTTTGTAAATAAATAAATGCTTGCATAAATAAATATGTGGTTAAATAAATACTTAAATACACAAAAATGTTCTAAAATATGCAAAGCACAACACGCAGCGCAAAGAAGTTAATTTGATGATGGTGATGGTGGTGGTGGTGGGGGTGCTGATTATCTGAAGTTATGAACTAATTCTCATCAATAAATGGAGCAAAGGATTATGGGGTATCATTCTGCAACCATGTGAGCACAAAATGTGCAATCAAATCCAGGGTATATTTCCCATTGTGTGTTGTTACCAAATCCCTGATGTCCTACGATCTCCAAAAAACCTGTCATAGAGACTCAAAGACATGTAACACTGTGCTTTTGCAACAGCTGTAGAGCGTTAAAAACAGAGTACTGGGTGGAATTCATGTGGAAATACTAGATATTCTCTGAGGATTAATCTGCCAAAGCACCTATGGACTGTTTTGCATGTTTTATAGTTTTATGCACTGGTTCATGGACTGATACTGTAGGTTGGTCATTTTTTTCTACCCCTTTTATCATTATGTTGAGCAGCGGATGAGGTGGTTTCGAAAAATCATGTGTTTCTTTGAGAATCGATTCAAAATGAAGTGTGGCATCTTGCGGGGAGGGGGAAGCTCTGTACAGGGAGACGACTGGCTTCATTTGAAGGGGGTCATGGGGTTCAAGCAGGCCAAACCAATGCAATGCTGAAGCCTACGCAAACAGCTACCCTGGAAACAATGACCTGGTGCAGTAAAGAACACCATCCCTCCCTCCCTCCCTCCCTCCCTCTCTCCCCTGAAATATTGGAATATTCCAGTAAGGTGGGGCCTGGTTGCCCTGGGAAACAATATTCTGACGACTGGCCCTCAGTAACGAAGCCTGACACACAGCAAAGATGAGAGCCACTGGGCCTTGTGTTCAGTCTTGGTTTGGTTGTGGTAAACTGAGCGTGTGCAGAAGCAGGCAGGTTACAAGGGGGGCGGGGCTGTATCAGCACGGGGGGGTGCTAGGTCAGGTGATCTATATACAGGGTTAGTCTGTCTTCTTCGTCTTTTTTTTGTTTTCGTAAGACTTGCTGGGGGGAAGAGGATGAGTGGTCGTTTTAGATCCTCATCTGTCCAGCTCTTCTCCTTGAAAGCTTTGATCTGGGAATGGGAAGAGAAAGATGTAGGTTCAGTACAGCAGAAAGCCTGGCAGCTTCTCAGGATTATGAGATAAACCTCCATCTTTACATTCAATGCACAAAATCACCATTCACCGTGTGAGTAAAAGATGCTATGAAGTGCAGCATTACCTAATGGATCCAGCAAGGAGAGGGTTAAAGGCATACAGCCAATCATGCATCTCCTTGTCGTTGCTGGCTTGGAGCAGTATCCCACGATGCTCAGTGCACACTGCAAACGTATTGGGAGTCTGCAAATAAACACGGCATGAAGCTGTTTAGTCAAACGGGACTGGACTAAGCAGTGTCTCACAGATCATTATAAATCCTCCCTCAACTGAAAAACAAGTTCCTTTACCTTTTCTTTAGCTGCAAGGAAGATTACATTATATTATTGTAATGTAGCTGATGGTCTTATCCATCTTATCAACATTGGTTTTAATTCTTACATGTTATCCATTTATACAGGTACATATTTACTGAGGTAATTGTGGGTTAAGTAGCTTGCCCATGGGTACAACAGCAGTGCCCCAGCAGGGAATCGAACCAGC
>CM032896.1:2102500-2347500 GCA_019176425.1 Megalops atlanticus
AACGTCACAATGAAATAAATACACATATTCTGTAGAGCATCAATGAGGAACAACAACAGTGGGGAAATAGGTACAGTGCTGCCCCCTAGCAGTAAGACCTGGGATCAGCAATAACAGTATGACAATTTGCATCATCACGACTTACTATTTCTTCCTGAACACCTTGGTGTGCAGTGCTGTATTATGTGCCATTAAAACTGACTGTGTCCATGCTTGTTTCTTGCTAATATTTTACAGTAGAAAACAATTTTCCACAGTGCTTAATTATCATTTTAATAGAACATCAGACATTGTGAGTTTGCCACATACTAATCATAGATGTCACCTTTGGGATATGATGATTTTCAGTTGCATTAATGCATAATCATCAGAAGCAAATCAAGAAAAACACTGTTCTCAAAATTATGGGACTCTGTCGCCTTGCAGCTGAAATAATGAATACTGGTCAAAATATGAAATGTCACAACAGGCATTGTTATAGGCCTTATATTTGCCTAAAAATCAATCTATTTCATAAAGAAATAAAATTAAATTTTAAATCAGTAATATAAATGTAAAATTTGAAGTACACTTTCATGTGTTGTGCAGTAAACAACCACACAACACATGAAAGAGGCTTTCTCATTTCAACAGAAACCAGGGTCAATGAAACTTTAGTGATGACACTAAATTAAGTAACAAACAGAGATGTAGCCACTGAACAGCAAATAAAGACTGTGTGCAATAACATATAAAGCCAAAAGGTGAAGTTTCTCTGTGCTACTATGCATACAATCTCCAATTCCCACCAATTTCCTTCAGTTTCCACTACTTTACCGGGTAACTGAGCAGGAATATGATCTCCCTGAAGTGGAGGAACCTTAGACTTCTACACCTCCTTTCCCATTCGAGTTCAGTTTCCCAGGCTGCTCCCTGCTTTATAGGCCACAGACTGAGAAAACTCGTTTTTGCAATATTAATATTTAGAAACCCTAAACCTGAATAATTGAAAAAGGGAAGTGCATGAAACAGCGGGACGGTGATGTCTGTCCTGTGCGTGTCCCAGTTACAAACCCTGAAAGGGCAGGAAACAGAGGCGGGTCTCTGTGACACCTGCAGAGAAAGGCAGCCAGACGACAGCACAGAGGAGCTGAGCAAGTTAGGCTGTCTGACCTCCTACAGGACAGCCTGACAGCAGCCCCCAAACACACCCTGACCCCCCCACAAGCCTGACAGCAGCCCCCAAACACACCCTGACCCCCCCACAAGCCTGACAGCAGCTCCCAAACACACCCTGACCCCATCCACAGGCTAGCCCTACACCACCTCCAGATGCACCCTGACCCCCCCCATGCACACAAACCATCCACCATTCCATACCCAAGTGCAGAGTGGGGGGGGGGGCACAGCTGAGAGGGGTGGAAGTCCCTCCCATGCATAAGCAGACAGTTCAGAAGGATAAGAGTGACCCTTGGCCCCTAAAAGCGTGAGAAGAGAGGGGTGTGAAGTAATACCTAGGCATGTCCGAATCAAGAAACTGTCTGCAAAAACACAAAGCAACACCGTGTTAGTGGACCGCAGGGAGGAACAACCTTACACGGCATCGGTGAGACCTGGCGTGGAATCACACACCTGAGCACAGGTGCAGCTGGACACACTGCCCTCCCAGGTAAATATACAACATTCTTACCACAATATCATTTCTGTAGCGTTGCAGCAATGTTGTATGTTGAGTTAATGAAACATGAGTGCAATGTCATGAGAGCATATGTGTTCACTGAGCGTGGACTGGGTTTGCCTCCAGGGCATGACCTGGAGACAGCTATCTGCCCAGGTATATTAATACAGCATAGATACAGATGTCTGTGCGGGTGTGTTTGTTGTGTCTTTGTGATCTTTCAGTCTTTTTCCTTCTCTTGCAATGCAGAGCTGTGATCCACGGGGTCACACTTCAGAACCAGAATAACCCCCCAGGAGGGTTTATGAAGCGGTGAGGAATATGGGGGAGCAGGGGGGATTGGGGGATTGGGGGTGGGAGGGGTGATAGCACAGAGCCCCACCCCACAGACATGTCAGGGACAAACCCCAAAGCACCATGGGAGGGAATGAAGCAAAACCCTCAGGAGGTGTGGCAATGAACCCTCATGAAAATAGTGTGGTTCAGCCATAGCCTTAATCTCCTCAGTCTACAGCCTGCTCATCTGATGGGCAGTCTGCCATGCAGAGTGCTGCACGGCCTCCCTCCCTGCATCACACCTGAATGCAAAAGGGCCTGAACACTCATTATCTGCCTGACATTTTCCCTGATTCCCTTTCCAGATTGTGTGGTGCATTTCAGTTCGGGACCTGGCTGTTCTTTGACTTCCCATTAATGAGGCCATAGACTGCTTTTGAAAGAGTCAGGTGCTTTAAGAGGAGCTATTAAGAAAAAACTGCAAGGAAATGTAGTGATAGGATAAAATCAGTTCCATTCCAGATGTGCATCTCCATAACTCAAAAAGTGTTTCAATGCAACACGTTGCTGGTGGCACGTGCTTGTTCCTGTGTCCCATTCTAGATGTAGCTAAATATTCTGACTCCTTTTTGGAGTGTCAGCGTGTTTTTTTTTTTTAATGAATTGACTCTGAATAAAACTCTGTGGAAGAGATTCATTCCTCTCAGATGTTATCATTTCGTATTGTGCTCATGGAAATATGGATAAGATTACTGAGACAACAGATAATCTGTAAAGACTAAACATGTACAGTGATACGTCATGTCTGTGACTTTGCTTTGGGTATATCAGTGGTCATAACCTGAATGCAGGGGGAAAGAACTGCAAAACTGGCACTAATTTTACACAAGTCATTCCCATCACTGCTGTAGGGATGAGACAAACCATGCAAACCTAGGACAGGCCCTGTGGAGAGGGGGAAGGTTAGACAAACTTACCACAGCACTCCTCTGTAAGGTTATAATAAAAAGTATCCGTCTGGTGGGGCCATGCAGGGAATGAACACTGGCAGATCTCATTTTACAATATTAATTTCCTACATGGATGTGCCAGGTGAACAAAGGCATTTTATAAAGTTACAGAAGAAAATCTTAGTATTTATTGTTGATTTAATTAACCAGCAGAAGTGTGTCTGAGATAACATACTTCACATGTTACCACACAGGACCTCTCTGATGTGCAACTGACAGGACTTGAATAAATGACATGAATCACTGAGTACTCATGGCATCTGGAGTTCCACCCTTCAGTGTACAGATGACATCTGCTTATGTGCACTAAACAGCTCTTTCAGCTCCAATACAGAGACACTTTTTCATTAACAACCTCTCACCACCTATAAATACTGCTACTGTGTGCAGTATAATCCCCCTCAATCCCCCTACATCCTATGTATATCCTATATATCCTCAGCTACAATCATATTATAACAGCATTCAATGCAACATCTTGTGCTTCTTTTAGGGAATGTAGTGGTCGGTGTAAAGCATATTGAGTATGTCAGAAGCTGAATTTCCCACATGATAACTGGTTTGAGGCTTCGGGGGGGGGCGGGGGTGTACCTGTCGTCGTGGGAGGGGCGGATGTACCCTGAGGACAGGATGTTGAGGGACAGGATGTTGGGGTCGATGA
The DNA here is from genome assembly GCA_019176425.1 of Megalops atlanticus. NCBI lineage: Eukaryota > Metazoa > Chordata > Actinopteri > Elopiformes > Megalopidae > Megalops > Megalops atlanticus. The sequence continues at coordinate 2,106,105 of CM032896.1, forward strand.
TGGTCTCGTCGCCCTCGGGAGTGTTGCGGATGCGCCCTGTGAAGATTGGAGAGGGGTGAGACCTGGACCTCCGTGGAAGGGCATTGCATGGATTAAAAATGTAAGGTTTCCTTGGTTTTCTCTCCCAGCAACGCTGACCCCTGTGGCGTGACTCACCTATCACCAGCTCTCTGACCTCCTTCCACTCGATGTCATTTCCTGTCTCATGCACAATGGTCACTGTGATCCGCCTCTGAATGCCCTGTGGCACAGAGACACCAAAAAGAGTAGCTTATGGCCGGATCTCACACAGAGCCTCATGCACAGTTCACTTAGGTGTGATTAACCATGAATTAATCTTTGTAAAACAAAAGTGCAGGTGAACAGAGCAATTCAGTGCTTACAGTGATGCACTCTAATAATGATGCAAAACTGCAATCCTGTGTGCCCCGATTCCTTTCAATGACACACTCACATGCAGGATGACAGTGTTCAAAGTTTTTTTAATTATTCAAATGCACCTAATATGGAGTTCATAAAGGCTCACTTTCTAATCACCACTATCTACATGAATGTTTTTTTTCCAGACAGGACGCCATTGTTGCAGGAAGATTACTATATCTCATTTCCTTTAGAGAGAAAATAGCTGTATGTGTATGAATCTGCAAGCTGGCGTGGATGAGAGTGGCTGTTAAGCAATGTGCTAATAATAGCAATGTGGTTTGAGAGAGGTCTCAGGATGTGAAAACTGCCCGTGGATGAGGAGGAGGACAGGTATGGGTAACCCCCCCTACCCAAATGTAATTGTTATTAGATGTGCTGTGTAAGTCGCTCTGAGTAAGAACATGTTCTATAATGTAATGTAATGTAGTAATGAGCAGGGGGATTGGTTTGGTATGTGATCTTTAGATGCACTGTGTGAGTCTCCCTAAATAAGAGCATGTGTTATAATGTAATGTAATATGTAGTAATGAACGGTGGGTTGGGGGTGTACCTGGTGGAGCAGGAAGGTCCCGTGGCAGGGCATGCCTCCTCTGTGATCCACAACTGCAGGGATGTAGCTGGAGAGACAAACCAGACACAGTTTTTCTTCACCTGGGAATGGACATACTCCACAAGAATATGATATATGGTAATGCTGCCTGCTTATAATGTATTTTAATGTGCTTCCCGCCCACAGACCACAGATTAGCTACATAGCTAAAGTTGGTGCAGCCAATGCTAATTTTGTGGACATGCCTTGAAATATTGTAAAGTATTTACTGTATTGCCATATTTGGGGATAACCACTCCCACATATAGACATGCAAATCCTACTACAGGGAAACAGAAGCAGGTGTGTTGCCGTGACACAGGTGTGTGATTGCGCAGGTGCGGCACTCACTCTCCGTTGGCCTCCAGCTCGCAGATCTCGAAGAACACCATGAGGTCGTACTTGCAGCGGCAGGGTCCCGCGGTCGGGCGAGTGAGCGTGCTCAGTTTGGTGGCGGGCACTGCGGGAGAGACAGGGGGCATCACTACGGTAACGTTCACTTGCAAAACGTCCACGGCCGCTTTCAGGGGTGTGTGTTCACATCCCGTGCTTTTCATCAACGGAAAACCAAACCACTGCTGGATCTGAACGCTGTCGGCATCCTCCTGACACATCATCATCATCATCATCATCATCATTATCATCTTTATCATCTTCATCATCATCATCATCATCACTCAAGAGCAAACACTGGATCTGCTTCACAAGTATCTGGCTAATTGGAATAGAAATTATGTAGGCATGCTGCCAGTTTCTCGTTAGACTGGAATTTTTTTGGCACGATGCTGGTTCCTTGCTTTTATTATCTGATATTGGATTATTAGATTGATGGGTTTATGTAACATAAAGACCAGCGCATCTGCGTAGCACTCACTCTAAACTGATGTCTGTAAAAAAGCAGGATGATTCTCGCTCAAGAAGTCTATTTACAGTATCTCACACATACAGTTATGGGAGACAAAATCATGCCCTATATGCAGATCATAGAATGAAAAAAACACTTTTTGAATATAAGCACTTCCACCCACATCACACTACTGTGGGATGTTCACGTACGCCACAGAATTAGCAGATGGGAGAAGAGCTGCACCAACATAATCCAGTGTGCATATGTGAACATACCCTAATACAGGGACTCCAACAGCAGGGGGCGCCACAAGAGCACACAGGACCACAGAGTAGCCCCAGCACACAGGAGAAGAAGAGGCATTTGAGTGAATGAGGAAGAGGCGTGCCACCCAGCCTCAATGGCACCATTCAGGGAAGAACCGCTTTGTCAGGTTAGCAACATACCACATCTAAGGGTTGGGTGTTATCCTTTAGCCTGAATTACCAATATGCTACCAGAAGTCTTTGCTCCACAGGAGCAGCAATGAAATACAGCCGGGGTCCTGAAAAAGGTGGCGGCTGAGAGCATTTATGATAGGTAATTAAGCAGAGTGCATGAGAGAGCAATGGCTCACACTTCCATTAGACCTCATGAACGCAAGACCGAAGCTGAGATACACACCCCTCCCCCGCAGCTGAGCTACAGCCCAGCCGAGAGCAGACAAATGCCTCCTCTGAGCTGCCACAATCAGAACCGAGCAATCACATCTGACACTATGCCAAAGCATTCTTCTTTAACCGAATACTCTCTTTTTTTTACCACTTTTGCAATTACACTCTCCGGTGACTCCGATTTAACACCGGCGTAATTTCAGCCCTTTCTGTGCTGCTTCGGCACACCCGTTAGAGTTGGCATTTCTCAGGGGGGAGAAGATCAAAGATTAAGACACACAGAGGAAGACCCGTGCCAGTAATGAAATCCCATAAATCACCTCGGTCAGAAGGCAGTATCAATATAATTTTATGGCTGAGGTACATTGCCGTGCAGTTTTTCACATCAGGGCAGCCGATGACTCAGAGAAGGCCGCCTATTGCAGAAATACATTTTCTGAACAGACCAGTCAAATCTCTATATCAGAATGCCACATTAAAGAGAATCTGTGGTTTCCAGGGAGACGGAAAACAGAGGAGTCTAATACGTCTGCCTGATTTACAGGATTTCTCTGGGTCTCATGCGTGAACGTTACCAACCCGGCTTCTGCGCTTTGATTACGGCACAGTTAGAGACGGGCACTGGGGGCAGAGTGCCAGGCTCCTCTCTCTCTGAGAGGAGGGAGGCTGCCAGGCCCGCGGCAGACAGGGCGTGGCCGGACAGAGAGTCCACCAGCGGCCCACTGAACACCTCCGGCACCAGGAAGCGGATTAGCTCCATGGTCTTCTCCCGGTCAGAGAGGGCGTCCGATTTGGCTGCTTCACATCAAACACCATGAGCCACAGTGACAAGCACAACGTCATGATGGACACAAAGACAAAGAGGCACTGAACACAAACAACCACATAAGCACATTAAACACATAAAGCTTCTCCAACAGCTTGCATGCACTGCCAAGGCATATGGTCTAATAAAATAAAAACAATAAATGTAGTGCGCCAGTCAGAGAAATTGGAGTAGTTTCATCCCTCAGATGCATTTTGATGGCAAGTACAGTACAGCTTATCAAAATGACTCCTGTCTTCTCACCAGGTTTGGACAAGGGCATCACTCTTGGAAACTGCCTTCTTGTGGGTCGCAGCGGACTATAAAGGTAAAACAGAAGGAGAAGTATTAAGAATAATCTACTTACTAATGATTATAAATGGCTTAGTTTCACGGGTCAAATGAGTCCTGGAACCCACCTGATGAGGTCTTTGCAGAGAGGTGGGAACGGCTGTTTCTGATAGTGTCCGAACACCTCAAAAACAATGGGCTGAGTCTTGATGTACTCCACAAAAGACTTGGTCACCTCTACTGCAATCTAGAAGAGCAAAAACAGAGATTAGAAGTTAAAAAATGTTACCTTAAATACTTCTTAGATGGTTAGAGTCACTATCCTCTGAGCTTACGTTCTGCACATGGTAGAAGCCCAGGGGTGGCCCACGGCCTGTGTTCTTTAGCGGCTCGGTGGAGAAGGCCTCATCATGCCGGTGAATGAAGCTGCAGATGGTAAAGTTTATAACAATGATTATTATTCTGCATTATTTTGTGTTTTGTATTTGTAGCTCATTGCATGTTTGTATGTATGATGCCAGGAGGAAAAACTCCCTATGGGGATAATACATTTTTCATGTTCATATAACACTATTATTGTTAAAAAAAATTCAAATAGCGTGCTTTTCACCAAACACACCAGCTTGTCATTTGGGATTTAACATCGCAACACTCAAGTTTTCACATGAAAGAAAATCACACTGAGACAAAAAAATCATGTCTTCCAAAACTGGTATTGTACCATTATTTATGTAAATTTCCTTGTGTTCTGAATTTGCTTCTTCTAAATAGCGATGGAGGTCAGCCAACGGATTCCAGAAATCAATGTGCCTCTGCTAAGCAAGCAATAAGCTCTTTGAGGCGAGGGTGGACGCGTCAGCACTCACTTGAACTGGCAAAAGATGTCTGCATACTCGGCTGAGATGCTGGAGGCCTGAAGAACTGTTACCCTGAAGGTGAAGACACTCCCGATCCTCAGGTGGTCAAGAACCCCTTCTGCCTCCAAATTGGCCTTCAGGGGGCTGTCCATTTCCTCTGAGCTGGCTGTGGAGAGGGTTACATACGGAACCAAGTCAAATCATGCACACCCAATCCCCTCACCTCTCACAGAGCACCCCTGCACCCATACCATTCACGAATTCCCTGGTGATTACCTGTGCAGGTGTTGTTGTTGACCTCATCAGCTGAGGGACCCATCTCCGAATTCTGACCCTCTCCTTCAACGATGCGCAGCTCCTCCTGGGATGTCCCAGAACGAGACATACCCATGGGACAGGACTCGGTCTGGAACTGAGCAGTAAAAAGGACCAGGTCAACTGAAAGAGCGCTCAAACAGAAAACCTTTCTCCAGTGATGGACCACAGACCACACCCTGCTACATAGAGCCACCGCACCTTCTCGAAATGCTGGTCTTCAAACGATATCTTGGCGGTCCCGGACTGCCGCACACCGGAGCCGTAGTCAGGGGCCTCCTCATCAGCTGGAGGAAAACACAGAAGGCCTTCACTTCACTTCTCCAAGAAGTTACACAGAAACATATCCTCCATTCCGTTTCAACGCACTTCCGCAGGAAGGCGCACAAAGCAACATTCCTCGGTATATCTGCTGTGCGGCGAGTCTCTAGAGGTTCCAGCCCCGGGGCTCTTACCTGAAATGGCCTGCACTGCCACCCTCAGGAAGCCCTTGACCTCGCCCTTCTCGCTGACGATGGCCACCCGGTGCACCAGGGGCACGGGGTACAGCAGGTTGCTTAGATACACAAAGGCCCTGCGGGGAACAGGGGGGAGTGGAGTGGTGGGGTAGAGGGATGGAGGTGGAGGAGGAGGTGGAGGTGGAGGTGGCGGAGGTGGTGGCGGGGGAGGAGACAGAAAGCACAGAGAGATCAGGGGGGCTTTGCAGACACACAGCCACACTGCACTGGACGACACAAAACACCGAGCTGCAAAAGCAACCAAACAAAAGCTGCGTGCGCTCCAGCGATAGCCAAAGGAGCCTTTTACTGCTGTAACGGCTTGGGACCTTTTTCAGTTTACTCCTCTGGGGTGGGGGTGGGGGTGGGGGCGGGGCGAGGGGCGGGGGTGGAGCAGGGGGTGCTGCTTCTGAGACAGTGAGGGACAGCTTGGTGAGGCTAAGGAGCATGGGTACGCAGAAGAGCTAGCCTACACCCCTTCCCTTCGACAGGCAGTAAGAAAATACAGCCACTGCCTCTGACACCTAAATCCTGCATCGTGTGCACCAAACTCCATTTAACGCCTCTCTTACGCACTCCTGTGATATCCAAAACCTACTGCATTATGCACACCTGAGCACACCTGAGAGGGGACGCTGATACTACACACCCAAGGAACCACTTTTAAACACTCTGGAAATTCACCATACAGAGCTACAAAATGGCAGAATTACATTCAGATGACTGTAAATTCATGAATGCCAGCCACGCTTAGGGCTGACACCGCAAAGCAATCAGCTGCACTCTGACCATGACAAATGATACTCACCTACCATCCAATGTGCCTCCATTTTCTTCCCAATGTGAATGCAACCCTCTTTGTTTAGTCTATTTCAGACGCCACCGTGGGCTGGTAATTACAGCTCTCTGCTCTGATATTGATTTTGTCTGCCGACTGAGTCTGATCTCAATATTAATGTTTAAAGAGCGGACGGACAGTCCAGATCCACCAACAAAAACTGCCCCATCTCTGACCTAATCAAAAGGATTGATTTTGATGTAGCAGATATTGATGAATGCATTAGGTATTTGAGAATCAATATAATTTTGCAAATATTAAAGAAAATCCCTGATTGGGATCATGGGTCTCCACCTATCTGAACTAAATTAACAACAGTGAATCATACGTATATGCAAACATATACATGCCACATGCATGCATAAACCTTTCCAAAACACTGCCACTCGTCGATAAAAATGGTACTTTCATATTTATGTTAAATAGTTGCCCAGATCACAACAAATCATGTGCATTGAGATTACAACAAATGACCAATAAGTACTTCTTTTGTTGTCAGAAAATTAGAGACACTGGCTAATTTTCATCTTCAAACTACAAGACCCCTAAGAGTTACAATAAATAACTGCAGTGCTCTCCAGAGCTGACCGGACAGCACTCATAAGCTGACCAGGACCACAACCCAGCATTCTAAACTCCTCGGCTAAGTGCTTCATGCAGTGTGTGGGCAAGGAGAAGCAAGTAAATGCTACAAAACTCAACATGACCATAAGAAGCAAACAGATATTCATAAGCAAAAACATGGTTATTATCATTGACAGTGAAGGAAATATTTAGACTGCATTCAGAATTAATATAATGTTTGCATATATGAAAAATCATTTAAGGTAGGCAGATGGGAGGCTAGATGTTGTTCGCTTTTAAGATTTAAGTTTTTGCTTCCCAAGATCATCTGGTTTTGCAGCCTAGGACTACATTTCCCATGAGTGACTGGGAAAGGAAGGGTAAAGGAGTGGCAGGAAGTGGGGTAGAGGGGAGGAGCTAACGACAAGATTGGTGAGGTGCAAAGATGGCATGCTCAGAAGAAAACGTCAACGCAAAAGCTTTTTTTTCTTGGATTGTTGGCTAAAAAAATTAAAATTGAAAACAAACTCAATAAAACTAAATTAAATTATAAGGTACATAGCTGAGCTTTAACCAATAGTGCCAACAGCTAAAAATATGTGAAAGTAAAAACCAAGGGATAACATAAATGAAAATAAGCACACTTCACAATCCTAGACTCACAGCTGCTGTGTGTGTATGCGCAGGTGGGTGAGAGTGGGGAGCCAATTCATCAGAGGTGTCCATATAGAATTTGAAAAAACGTCAAAATAAAACTGTGCTCTGGCATGCCTGATAGAGACAGCTGCAGCAGAAACCAGCTCTTTCATCTTGAGATCCTGAGTCTTCCTCAATCACCACTCAGACGACTTATGTACCAGTAGTATTCATCAATATTCGTGCCATCAAAAGGATACAATATGTATATTTTTCTTTGATGACAAGCAGTCATCTAAATAAGGCAATTTTTCATGTAATGGTAAAAATATATAGTTACAGCTATTGCAGGAGTATGGTCTCCATTATGATGCAAAAATAGTTACATCGCCTGATAAATAATAATTTAGCTATTCATTCTCTCCACTTTATTCACAACTGAATTGATACATTCAGTGCACAGTAACTTTTTGCATTCTATAGATATGTTTGCTTTCAGATTTTGAAAAAAAAATGCATATCCTGTTAGTTATTATGGCACAGTAGTGACAGAAAGTAGAATCACTGTTATTTCTTCCTGCAAACTTTTTACCTATTCCTACTCTAGACATAAATCCATTGTGGCGTTTGACTACACAAAGGTCCAAGGACTCCGTTTTAGAAATGGAAGCTTTTGCTTAGATGGGGTTTTGAGGTGATGAAATGACATCAGACTAGTTTTTCCCCAGGGGTCTACCAACTTAATGCAATGGGTAGTAGCAAACCTGTAGTGATACTTGACTTGCTTTGCAAATATGACAATTCCTGCTGTCAGTTTTGAAAATCCAGAGGGCTAATGGAGAGAGATAATCTATATTTTAACAGGGGTCCACACCCCCTGCAGGAATGGTGTCAGATCAGTGGAATAGCTGAAGACTGTGACTCAGACGTGACCCATTAATGCTCATAAAAAGTGTATTCCCATTGCAAATAGTGTCAAATCTTGGTCACACTTCAAGTTTACCTTCATAAGGCCTTCATAAAACATACATAATAGCTTTTTAATCATGACATTATTACTCTGTAAAACATTGACACGAACAAGTAAAGCTCTTTATGATGGGTGATCTAGAGTGACTTTTAAAAAAATATATATTTTTTTTTGCAAATTGTAATATAACACTCATAGCATTCAATGCCAGCCATCATAAAGAGCTGTGATTGCTCATAAATGTTTTTTTAAGTAGCAATGCCATGTTCTCAGGGGTATCATGAATGAGTTATTAGGCCTTTTGAAGGCACATCTGCAGCACTGCAGTTTCAGTACTTGTTACTTAGTGAGGTCAGACCATTGCTGTTGCTTGTGGTGTTTCCCCTTAGCACTATACAACTTTCACACACAGCCACTCTGGTTCAGAAAGCTGACACAGGAAACGGTAACTAGAGTCATTAACAAGTTAGCGAGCAGGCAGTAGTAATACAAAGGCATGAGGTGGTACAGAACAAGAGTGAGAGGACTTTAAAGGGGTCTGAATGGAGAACGGTGAAACGGCATTATTGCCTTTAACCGACAATCCCCATGTCAAACCCATGGGGCACTTCTCTTTCAAGAAGTGAGGAACAACAAAGCACTTCAAACTAGTAACTCAGTAAGCACCTTTCTGGCCTGGACGTCAACAAATTCCCTACAATGGAAATTATTTTCTCATCAATATCTATATTCTGTTCTCCATACCATCTGGAAGAGTCTGTTAGATTGTGGTCCTAGGTAGATGTGGCTGAATGGATACAGTCCCTAAGTGTTAGCGGACACGGCGGCCGCGGGCAGACCGGTGTCTCAGTGTGAAAGAGCTAGTTTCCTCTCCCAGCATGCTCCTGAAACCTCACCAACCTTCCCACTACACTGAATAGAGGTGAGCGGTCGTAAAAGGGGTCCTGGCCTTCGCTGGCGCCTTGGCAGCTCTCTCCCTCCTCTCCCCCCAGCTCCGAGCACGGGTCGTCCAAAAAGATCTCATCGTCCAGGTCCTCCAACTCCTCCTCCTCCTCCTCATCCTCCTCCTCCTCCTCCTCCTCCTCCACCTTCCCATCATGCCGCTCGTCAGCGAGCTCGGTAATGTCAGAGTCGGGGTCGGAGAAGGTGGGGGAGGGGGTGAGATCGGTCATGCGTTCGCTCATGCACGTGTTGAAAATGGGGGTGCTAGTGCAGCCAGAGACATGGGAACTGGGTTAGTACAACAAGATAAACACACAGAGATTAATCCTACTGGCCAGCCTTGCTGAGCCACAGCACAAACCTGGCCTAAAAACAGGTTCAGCCAATCCCCAGACATACGCTGCAGTCTGGGCAATGCCTTTAAGCTTTTGAAGTTTGAATTTTGTAGCTGCACTCTGGCAGAGGCTCCTGGATGTTAATGCTGTGGACAGCAGTCAATGGAGTTGTAAAAGAAATGTACAAAGAATGCAACTTGTCAAACTTGGAAATTCAGATCATTGTAAAGAGGAAAACAAGGTGCAGTTTGGCTCCAGCTGATGATGTGTGTTTCCTGCCTTTCTCTCACTAAAGAATGATTTTCAAAGCAGTACAAGGACACATGGATACAGAACCTATTTTTGAAATGCATACAACTATCCGATTCAAAATGGCATTTGGAGAAATATTCAGGTTATTTTGGAAAAGCAGCTGTCATGGGATATAACAGCCTTCATTTGAATTTGAACAAAGATCCTGATTCCATCTCCTTTCCTTTTGCATATTTAGCAGTAGATTGGTCAGTCTATTTCCATGCAATGACACTGACTGGTCTAAAAAGACAGTGAATGCAATAGTTTCTGCTTGCAGAGATCAGCAACAGTGATCCCAGCAATCACACAATGTCCTGTTCTCACAGTGTTTCTGTGACATCACCACACGGCCAGAGCATCAGAGAGACACCGTTAGACTGTGTGCTGGCTGGGATTAGAATCAGATTTAACTTCATTCTGTTTTGAAAACCATTCTTTGAATGTCTGACAACATGAAAAACGAGTGCATAAACAGATCTGTGTGTTCCCTCTGGGCTCTCTACTTCAATTTACTATGGAATTAGTAAATTATACACAAATATATTTTGTGGACCAGTTTCAGTGAACACGCACTGAGTGATTGTGTGAAAAGAGTGAACTCTGTTAGAATTGTGAGCTGAGAGCCATCCTGTTCTTTAAGTCTTTGTGCACGGTGGAAAGCAGGTCTAGTTCACCTGTACGGATCATGGTGGCTCTGGGTCGACCGTGACAGTGAATGCATAGTGACTCACCTGCCCACCAGGCGGAACCAGGGGAAGCGGTCGTAGAACGGGTCCCCGCCCGTCAGGACGTTGTCACAGTCCTCGATAGAGTGGCTGGGCACCTCCGCCGCACGGTCATACATCTCGCGCATCAAGTCCAGCCTCTGCCTGCAGGGGGCGGTGTAAACCAGGGATTAAAATATATTTACCATGCGGTTCATGGTAACCAGCGTCAGGGACAATGTCAATATCAGTTCTGTCAGTTCAGGAAACTGAATTCCATTCATGTCTGAAAAAACACCATGGAAGAAGATGAGAAATTTTCACTTCATGAATTGAAAGTATTACCAGAATCGACTGAATTGGAATGTAATTGATTCCAACTCTGATAGTAAGTCTTGATGACAAAGATTGCAAGTACTGTCTAGAAGAATTGTGCCCCCCTATGGCCATGGAGAGGCATGACTATGAGTTCCAGTCAGGAGCTGATTTACATGGATAGCAAAAGGTGATTTAAAGGCACCATTCCAGTCAATGGCCATGTCAGTAATTAAGATCTGTGTTGGAAGGAAGACCAGAAGCCTGTGGATCTTCAGTGGACACCTCTAATCTAGAACAATCAGAACTAAAACAGCTATAGAGGGACCCTACAGTGTCAAGAAGACCACAGTTACCAGACCCACAGCTGGTCTGGAAAAGAAAGAAGCACCATATGAATATATAATCGTGGCCAGTGAAAGTGAGGAATCCCTGAATCACAGGGATTTGACAGAGCCAGTGTCCTTAGCCTCTCAACAGTACAATATTCCTACAGCCAAAAACTGGTTGCAGAATTATATGGTACTTTGGAGTGAAAAAAAACACACTCCAATTTCACTCGACAAAATGGTTTCTGGATTTGCTTATTGCATCACAATGCGTGTAGTCCACTGACTTCTCTTCACCTGCTCATTCCAAAGGAAGACAACTTACATCAGAGAAAACTGCTCATAAAAACTGTGCCTTTGGTACTTCATCACATCCATGGTTAGATGCAGTGAAACTGGACCCTGTGTGTCATGGTTGCGGTTCTGACCGTTCCTCTGGCTGTGAGAGCAGTACCTGAGCTTCTCCAGGGTCCAGTAGTGAGTGGCCCCGTTCTTCTGGTCCTGCACCTCCACAGCCACGATGGTGCGGGGGAAGGGCCGCTTCTCTCTGTCCTTGGCCGCGTCGGGCGGCAGCAGGTCGGGCGGCAGAGGGGAGTACAGCGTGTCTGTCAGCAGGACAAACTGGAACTGAACCTGCGGGTGGAAAACGCAACAGGTCAGCACGGAGGACCGTCAGCCGACTTCCTGCTGCTGGAGCTCCGCCCTGTGCTTCCTCTCATGGTCCTGCTGTTTTTCAGGTGAACCCGGGACGGGCTGTGTGATGTCATCGCGTGGTCCTCCGCAGGGAGACCCTGGCGCTCACCTTCTTCTTCAGCTCCACGCTGATGGCGTTGGCCTCCTTCAGGAAAATGGCGTTCCCCCACAGTAGGTCCCTCAGGGAGGTGAACTGGTAGCACTTCCACTTGCGGAAAGCCCACAGGGCCAGCTCTGTCTCCCGCTCCGTCCATTGCACTGCAGGGTGAAACCACACGCACACGAACGCTGGAGTGATCGCACAGCCAGACTGCAGAACACCTCACATCCTCTCTGTTTCCATAGCAACGTGGCTGCCTCAGGCCTTGGGTCCCCAGAGATCTGCTCTTTAATACTGAGGAGTGCTCTGTGGCAACATGTCACAAAGACCGATCAGTAAATCAGATCATTTATTATTATATAGATATAGTATATAGATTATTTACAGCATAAAACGTCCAATATTTTATATTCTGCAGCACTCTGTTTCCTGCACATTCTCTGTTGTACTGAGCTTTGCCATCCTGGTGTTTCCTCCATCATCAACCATCAGTTCACTGCTGCTGTCCAATCAAAGCAGAGATTCCTGACCTTCCTCCTCAGGCTCCTCTTCCTCCTCTGTGGTTTCTGGGTAATAGCGGGAGTCCACCTGCCTCTGAAGGGCCTCCAGCTTACTCTCATAATCCTGACAAACGAAAACCATGCGGTCAATTCGTACGGCCTGGGGATCATTCACAAATCCCAATTTATGGGACATTTAACATGAAATGGGATGTGAACACATTGTGTTCTGGGCCTCACACAATTTGTATTGATTTCTGGCCTGTGAGGGGTAGCAGCTTCCTTTATCTGAAGGAGATGTTGCAGGCTTACCAGTCGCTGTTGTTCCAGCAGGTTGCTCGCCTCCTCTCTCTCCCTGCGATACTGATCCTCCAGCTCCTGGAGTCTGTAAGGACAGTGATGTAGGGCTTACTATACACACATGCAAATGCAGGAAGAATAATCAATTCAGTTTGCAGGACAGCTGCTCAGTCTCCGCGCTATCAAGCAACATCTGTGCAAGCTGCAGCACTAGAGTCTCCGTCAATAACTGCAGCGAGATCAGGCTCATTGGTTTATCTTTCCGTCCTCATCAGTAATTTCTCAGCCTGCCAGGAAATGCCCCTTATCGTTACGCTAATCTCCAGGGTAAATTTCCTGTGGGTTTGTGCTGCCACTGAATCATGTCTCCTCCCTCCCTCCTCCTCCCTCCTCCTCCTCCTCCTCACACCTCCTCCTCCCTCCTCCCCCTCCTCATTGCGCCTCCTCCCTCCTCCTCATCCTCCTCCTCGCGCCTCCTCCAGCCCACCTCTGCTCCATCTCCTGCTTCATGTCAATGCCCTGCTTCTCCAGCAGCTCCCTCTGGGCGAAGGCCCAGTCCACAGGCTCTGCGGGCGTCTCTGCGCAGGGGGTCCTCTCCCGCTCCTGCCGCGCCTGCTCCGGGTGGTTAAAGCGGAACACGTGACTCTTCCCCATGATGATGCGGTTTCCTGGGGGAGCAGAGAGCCAATGGTAAACCGGCACTGGGCGTGTCTGTCTGCACCACGCACGCGTCTGCCACGGGAGAGATCGCCATGGTAACCCAGGGTTACACGCCCACCTGAGCGGAGGACGGTGGGCTCGGTCACCCTCTTCCCGTTGACGTAGGTCTCCGCCCCCTCGCAGGGCTCCAGGACGACCACAGCTGCAAGTGGAGACACGTCCGTGAGACTCTGCCACCGCCCATTAAAACCACAACCACAGCTAATCACTATTCCTGCATGACCCAAAAACCCACTGCGTTACGAACACAAGCATCACACAAGGCATTGCTTTCCATGTGCGCGTTGTTTAGCACACAGTCTATTGTATGACCCACCTCATCAGAACTACATCTCAGATCCACCCCAATCCCCACCCCCTAACACCTGCTGCTTGCATTACTTGCCAATTATTTTACTTGTAGCATCACAATGTGTTATAGATACACTGATCCAGTGACTGTCATACATGGAAGTGTATGTACTTGACTTTCCTCAGTTTTCTACACTGTCTAGCTTCAGATTAGCACAAGACAACTTGTGGTGGTGCTTGAATGGTGTTGTGCTCACACTCACTGGTCTGGGAGTGTTGTTATCCTGGTCTGACACTATTGCTCATTCAACTTCAATGGATACACTTCTGTTCTGTTGCGCTGGAAGTCACTGTAGATAAGAGTGTCTGCTAAATGAATGTAGTATAATATAAAACCATGTTTAAATTGTGCATTGTGCCTTGTACGGAATGACTCGTTTGCAAACGCTGCCCTGTAACTGCTCCTTTCAGGACAACCTTGTGTGGCATACTGTGCTGCTCCTCTCCATCCCTCAATAGCTGCTCCTGCAGTCACAGTCCTGACCCCTGACCCCTGACCCCTCACCTTCGCCGAGCGTGCCAGTGGTACTGGTGAATGTGCAGTGCTCGTCCTTGATGAAATGGCCGCTCAGAACGATGTCCTGGCGGCTGCTGGCGTCCTCACGCCCCACCCTGAGCGGGAAACGGGCTTGTGTTAACAGCTGGAGTGCGTACGTGCAGGATGGAGGCACACCTCCACCCAGGTGAGCACTGCGTAGATTAAGATCGAAAAACTCCCAACATTACCCCCCTTCCCCCATGGTACTGCACCTTGCCGGTGTAGTCTTTCCTTTTTGACTCTAATATTATGTCTTTAGGGGTTGTTTTCATCAATATTGATAACAAAAAGGGCAAGCAAATATACCCTTTTTCAGAACATAAGGTGTTCAGACAGGTGCTGGGGTTTCTTACCTGGTGATTCCATCTTTGATGTAGTACAGCAGGCACTCTGACATCAGCGGGTCTTCATTCAGATTCACTAGGTGGGGGGTCTAAACAGAGAGATTTGTTACTTTTCTCTGTCTTCATGTACACGTCTTTCATTACTTAATTAGAGAAAGTGGAGGAAACACTTATTTGACGGAATATTCCCATAATACAGGAGGCGTTAAGCTATGTTTCTGTGTAGAGTCTGTAAATGGTTATGTAAAGACCTACCGCGGTGTTGATTGTGGTTGTATGAATGGACAATGTTTTGCTCTTTAATCATGCACAGGAGTCAATAAATTCACACTGACTGTGTTTTACAATAGCCTTGATAGCAAGAGCACACAGCACTGAGAAACAATCCAGAGCAGCAGAGAGGCAAAACAAATCCATAAAGTATGGATTTTAAGTTTGGATTTTAAAGAATTTTAAGTGGGTAGAGTGGTAGCCCTGTTGAGTGTAGCCAGTGAAAGAGAGCACATTTAATGCAACAAACATCAAAGAAAACAGCGGCATCCAGTTTCCTCACAAAAGCTTTCAATCATCACCGAATGTAATCAGCTTGTTTGAGTTTCTATCTTTGGATAGCTTACTGCAAACAAAAGCAGCTGTTCGCTGTATACTTCTGTGTACAGTAATGGCTTCCCTCCAAGCATTGCTTGCATTACATATTCTCAGTTTTACATGTCAGTTGATTGCCGGATTGACAGAGCAGAGACCCTCTCTTTGGAGCCTGAAACACAGCGTAGACAGGGTAGGAAGGCTGCAAGGTGGAAGACAGGAGGTTTGAAATTCACATCAACTTGAGGGGCACACAATGTTCTCCTAGCGTTGCTGTGGCATCGCGGCAATGTCACAATGTTGGCGCAATGTCACCAAAACGCTGCGAGAACGTATTTGGTGAACTCTGACTCCACCATAACAAACCTCATTTGGGGAAAAGAGCCCGACCGTGTCTATAAACACAGGCTGTGGCTTGCGTGGTGCAGGCTTCGGGACAAACCAACAGAAACCATCATTTTACCAGCTGCAAAGAACATCCTTTTCAAACACACAATGCCAGAACGACACTCTGCAAGCACGATGGTGTGTGTTAGTAGCATATGTGCATCTGGGGAATAGCGGCACAGCATCCTTCACCTTCTTGGGCGAAAAGACCCCCACGGTCCCTCCATCTTCTCTCATGGCCACGCCCATCTCAGCCAGCAGGGCTTCCCTGGAGAAACAGACACCTCACCTCAGCCAGGTAGAACATCAAGAGAATAAAGCTAAAGTAGCTCTGCATTTTCCCATACACAACCTGTGTATATACACTGGTAAATTCAATAATGAAACAATAATGAAAAACACGTAGAATATATACACAGGTATGAAATATTGGGTCATTAAGCTCCCCTAAGAGAAGATTCACACCATGGGCCCTTTCTTGCTCCCCAGGGGTCCGGAGTGCCCAGTAGAAGCTTAAATTGCAGAAATGGTGATGGCACCTCTGGGGGGTTTGACGATAGCCAGGTGGGACACGTCACCTGCGGACAGGGGGCGGGCCCTCTCTCAGAGGGCGGGGCCTCTCTCAGGGCGTGGGGCCTTGCTCTGGGGGCGGGGCCTCACTCACCTCTCCATGCGAATGGCCTCTGTGCGCCGCAGCTTCTCCTCCCAGGTCTCATTGAGCTCTGCGATTATCTTCTCCGTTTCCTAGGGAACGAGAGTATCAGGTCACTAACAGTGTCAGATCGTTCCGGACCAACAAAAAACAAACAAAAAAACACTCCATACTGAAGAAATGCCAAATTACTTGATCAACTGAATTAATTGATCAAATCAATTTATTATACATATATACACATATAGATATATTCAAGTGATATCTCTGTTTAGTCGAAATCTTAGGGCAAAGCTTTTGCTTCCCAAAAGGAGCCCAAGGATAATATGCCTCATATGCCCTGACTCAGTTTCTGGGTGTGCAGAGGCTGGTACTGAGTAGCTAGTGACCAGACTGGAGACGGCTCTAAAATGGAGGCAGGGACAGGAAATGGCATGGGGGTGCCTGGATGGGAGGCGTGACCCCTGACCTTCAGCCTCTCGATGGCCTCCTCGCTGCCCGGGCTGAACATGATGCGGTCGTGCAGGCTGTTGATGGACCCGGCGCGGCTGGACAGGGCGGAGAGAGAGGGGGAGGGGCTCATCCCGGTCATGGCATTGGTCACTGTGGAGAGATCACCCCTTTGACTGACAGCTTGGCGATTATGGACATTACTCTTATAATCCGACAAGTCTGTCAGAAGGGCGGGGTGGGGGGTAAGGGGAGCCCGAGACAGGAAAGCAGGAGAGGAGGAGAGAGAGGGAAAGCGCAGGACAGCGGAGAAGAGGAAGAGACAGAGGCGGCTTGAGATGAACTCTGCAGGGGGAACCGAAATGCAACTAAAGGCTAAAGAAAGAGAGTTGGAGCAACTCTAAGCCCTGCAGGGCTCTACAGCTCCATTCAAGAATGCAATGAACGAGACAGTGAAAGCAGACAGCAGCTAAAAGGTTAGAAAGCAAATGGGGTTTCTGACATTTAAAAATGGGACATATCATTGAGCTTCTGTCAAGGCTTTATTAGTAGAGCTATTGGAAATCTGGGCTACAATAAAATTGCCTTGCCACTCATATCTGGTAGGAAGCTCAGTATAAATCCATTTCTGTGCAGGCAAAATGGCATGTGTTATATATGAGGAGAATGTTTCATGTCTTAGAGAGATTGAGAGCAGACAGCAATAGGTCAAAACACAAGATTTCCCATGATGCCTCTAGCCCCCTTTTTAGACACTCCTGTTTGAGCAGTTCAGCTCCACACTCAACAACATCATCAAAGATGCCTCACTGAGAAAGATATACACCCGACAACATAACAGCTAAAAGGAAGAAAATTTGCATTAATTTAATGCTGTGACTAACACCACATATATGACATTATGCATGTTATACACTGACACTAAGCCTCCCTGTATAATAACACACCCTGTCCCGCAATGTTGGGAGAGACAGAGACAGACGCTCTGAGATCTGGCTGTACAGCCGCGGTTTCCTCACAGTCTGCGCTGTGGCTCAGTTTATGGTGTTTCTGGGAGCACTCAGCCCAGCCACCGGATCGTGTTGCAGCTAAGAGGGAGGCCAGAGGCAGAGGCTGCATGTTATGGAATCCATTACGGAGGAGAAGAGCATCAGGCTGCAGCGCTTAGCGGAAATGACCCCATTAAACTGCAGCCAGCCCAGTGGCCAGGCTGGTCGCGTCCGCGTGAAAATACATCGCCCCCTGTCAATCACACCAGTTCAAACGGGTTCATGTTGAAAAAACGTAAGATGTTATGCTCCCTAATATGGTCCCTGCTATTGTTAAAGGAGCTTAGATTCTAACACACTGCATGGTAATTCACAAATAAATCTAATGTGGTATGAATGCTATTGTTAAATTCAATGCATTTATGACAACCTATATTTGAAGTAGGAATATATTTTTAGCAAAATCAAAAAAATAGCAGTGGTTTGGCCTCCTTCAGTACAATACATTTCAGCAGTGATGCTGCTGCTATGGCAACACGGAACTGTGATGTCACAGTGCAACACTCAGTCAGAACGCAGAATGTCTCCCTTCTCTGCAGTGACGCCCAGTGAGCTACAAAATGGCAATGAACTCACCTCTGTTTGATGACTTTCCTGAACCTGTATCTGATGGTTTTACAGGATTAACATGCATGGCAATTTAATTAAGGAGCTCCCGTTAGCAGCCAGCTCCGTTTGATTTGATTGCATGTAATGCATTCATTTTGCCTTTGCCTTCACCTCAGATGAAATCATTTTAGCTGTAATGAAAGTCAAAATCCAATCTCCAACATCTTTATCATAATCATAATTATTAAATACAGCGCAATCTCTGTCATTATCAGTTTAATGTGAATGTGTGCACAAAGGTGCTGTAATGCTACAGCAATTAACACAATTAAGGTGAGCTGCTGATGGATGATACCTATTCAAATCGCTAAGCAGCTAAACATGTTAATTCTGAAAAACAGTTTCAAGATTGGTATCAGTCAAAAGCTCTCAATCCACTTCTTTGCACCTTATGGTCAGTTAGTCATGTGATATCCCTTCTCTTCAGTTCACTCCACTCATATGGCTACGGAAATAAAGCCTAACTCCTCTACAATAGAGAGGATCTCAACAAGATGCAAGCAGTCTATTTTCAGCTCTGGGGCCCCTGCACCATCCCGGCCTTATGAGATCTTTTTTGATTAAATGCACCCTGAAGCACTAAGCCTGCATCTGTGCATGTTCCAAAGCAGCCAGAAACCGAGCCACTCTGCAGGGTTCTCCACCCTCTCAGCCAGCTGAAGCTGTTAGCGTTAGAGCTGGGGGGGCAGGCGTTTTGGGGGCGGGGGACGGGGGTCAGGGAGTGCAGTTGTCAGACGGACGCCCATCAGGGAAAAGGCTGTGGAAGCAGGGAGCCGCTGTGCTCTGTCCTCCGGTAAAAACACCATTTTGATTCGATTGGATCTGAGTCCAGTCCAGAACCGCATTGATCGGGCACTGAGATTTTTTACCCCAGAGATACACTTAATTGAAACTTAACCACTAATCCTGATGCAAATAACCAGTGTGGAGTAGTGGGGTGGGGGGGTGCAGGTCCAAATCCCAGCTAGGGCGGTTCTGTTCAGGTCCAGTCATGTAAATAGGTAATGTTTAACGCGTGAGCTGTGTAACATAATCAAAAAGGATGGTGAGCAGCAAATGAATCAGCTGTTTATTTGTATATTTTTTACTGGTTTAGCGTGAAATAGCAGCTCATATGATGTATGAAGCAGTAGGTCTTCCATCATTAAGAAACCGGTTTGCACACTGTTCTTATTAAACACTACTTCAGTGATGAATGCGTTTTCTTGGGAAGATGGGCGGCCGAATGAGTCTGCAGTGACGTAGCGCCCTGCTTCCTGAGGGCCAAAGTTACAGCCAGAGCGGGACCTTCACAGGCCAGGAGAGCGGATCTGCAGCACCAGAACGGGCCTGGGTCCCGACCCACATACCAGGCCACAATATGAACACCTGCACTGAGTCTGCGCACGCATACTGCAGGAACGTCCCAGCTACTCTACTGCTCCTCAAATGATTACTGACCTACACATCCGGGGGTAATTACTCTGTGACCCTGGATCAATAAACAGGAGGAAAGGTCACGCCTTATTAAGGCCAGATTTGCTGTTGCATCAATCCACACACAATGTCTGATTTGTGATTTCTACATTTGCGCTTAGAAAAGTGCAGGTGTAGAAAGACGTACGGAACCGCTTTCTCGGGTCTATTGGACTCTGTGAAGGGGAGGCAGTAAGCATTGAATGAAGACCAGGCCTACACACTGCTCAGACCCTGCCTATCTGGACCCGGGTGTCACGCCCGTCAGAAAACTCTGCTAAGGTGGTAAATACTCTGGTGCTGCAGAGATTCCTGTAAATTCAATGAAGCTGCAAAGCATGGGGGTAGCAGAAAACAGTACAGCACACACATTTCAAACCAGCAATCTTGGGACCAGGAGCCGGATACGCTGAGAGAGAGAGACAGGAAGAGGAGAACACAGTGAGACACATTCACACACACACACACATACACACACACACACACACACACACACACACACACACACACACACACACACACACACCCTCAGTTTGCACGACACACAGCCCTAATGGCCAATCATAGTGCTATACTTAAACTTAGAAGGCATAAAAATTAATAGGGAAATGGATTGTGGGCAGACACTAGACAGACAATGAAAGATGTGAGGTTTGCAGTGGAGTGCGTGATTATGTGTGTGTGTGTGTGTGTGTGTGTGTGTGTGTGTGTGTGAGTATGACTGTGAGTACAGTATATGCAGGCATGTCTTTCTGTGACAGCGTGTGTGTGTGTGAGAGTGTGAGTGTGTGTGTGTGTGTGTGTGTGTGTGTGTGCGTGTGAGTGTATGACTGTGAGTACAGTGTATGCAGGCGTCTCTCTGTGACAGCGTGACTGACACAGCCACCCCGCCGCAGTGCGGCCGCTTACTCTCGATGATGTCCCCGAGCCCCTGGGCGTACAGCAGGTCCTTCAGCCGGGACACCTCCTCCTTCAGCTCACGCACCAGCCGGTTGTTGGGGTCCTCGTTGATGACGGCGTTGCAGCGGATCTGCTTGGCCCGGTCGGCATATCTGCGGGACACCAGAGGGGCGCCGTTACCCGGCTGCGGGTTAAAAACCGTGAGAACATGGCAGTCCGGGCGGCAGGGGAGTCACAGCGCCCCCTGGAGGGGGTGAGAGAGATGGGGCCAGGTGCAGCTGCATTCAGCAAGCCCGTCTGGCTCCCGTGAAGGATGTCTGAAGGGTGGCACTGCAGCAGCTGAACGCCGCTGCTCATTAACCTCCGCTGATGAGATGTACCCTTACATAACGCGGTGTCAGTGACCGCTCTCTTTTTCCTGTCAGCGGCTGAGCAGGCGCTGTTAAAGGTACCGACAACAGCTGAAAGGAAGGCGTCTGTTTCTCTGCCTGATGGTCCTACCTGAGCGTGCTGAGGGTCTCGTCGTAGTTTATGTCTGCGGGGCTGAGGGCGGCAACCATCGCCGTGCGAGAGTTTCCCCCTGGTTTAGAGGAAAGGGATGTCAGTCGGAGAGGAGGATGGCAATAGGGGGCAAATTAATACAGGAAAAACCATCATTAAACACCCAGATTTTTAATCAAAAACAAGAAGATATGAGAATATGCGTAACGGTTACATGTACAGTTTGCAAAGATTCATACCCAAGTTCTCTCTCAGTAGCCAGGTCAGCACAGAGTCTCTGTACGGAATAAAGCTCTCCACCTTCTTCTTCTTCTTGTTCTGTAAAGGAAGTAACTCAGCTTTCACCATAGGCTTCCCATGTAAGAGCAGTGTTAACAGAACATACTGTAATTTAGAATGATATGTTTAGGTTTTCAGATATTTTCAGATATTTCAATATCTAATATTACTATATAATTACTGAAATGTGTAAGGTGTCTTACCTTGTTTGGTCCAGAGTCCTAAAAAAAAACAAATACAAATATAGCATGATGATTTTACCATTTGAGATGCTTGAACAGGTCAATGCTGATGAATGCTAAACATTGTCAGAGAGAGTGGAAGATGCTTACCACTTCAGCCAAAGCAGAGATGACCTTCCCCAGTGTGGTCAGAGATTTGTTGATGTTTGCTCCTTCCTGAAAAAGAATACACACGTCAAAGGTTACTCAAGAGAAGCCATTAAACAACATAAAATATCAGCAGTGCCCTTATACAGAG
Organism: Megalops atlanticus; assembly: GCA_019176425.1. Lineage (NCBI taxonomy): Eukaryota > Metazoa > Chordata > Actinopteri > Elopiformes > Megalopidae > Megalops > Megalops atlanticus. The sequence continues at coordinate 2,128,202 of CM032896.1, forward strand.
AACACAATGGTTCTTAAAAACCACACAGTAAAGGTCCTCTATCTACACACAAATTGTGATACGAAAGAACCTGTGCATTACCCATCATGCACCGCTGTAAGACCAGCTCACCTTCAGCCGGGTGCCTTTGGCCCCTGTGGAATCGGCTCTTTCACTGCCAGCCAGGTCCACCAAGCTGATTTTGCTGACCTGAGACAAACATTGACATGTAAATCATAGAGTAAGGGTGCTGTGCAGTAATGTGCAGACACACACACCCACGCACACACACACACACACACACACACACACACACACACACACACACACACACACCTACGCACACCTACGCACACACACACACACACCACCGGGGTGTGCCCGCGGCTCTACCTTCTCAGAGGTGTTGTCGGTTTCAGCGTCGTGGCGCTTCTGAGTGAAGATGATGTTGAAGACGGCGTGGGATCGGCTGCTGGTCTCGTTCATGTTGGTGGCCGCGACCGTCCTGAGGGGGAAAGGTCACGAGGGGAAAATAACGTCAGGGTGACCCCAAAATACCACTATCTCCCTAAAGCACGATTCACAGGCACGTGTTCCTAAAACAACACACCCAGAATGAGTCGCAGATCAAAAATCAGACAGCTGGGATGACATCAGCCTAATAATGTTTTGGCATCTAAAAACATGTATACCCTAGCTCAACTTTCTCTGTGCGCACAATCTGTTTAAACATAATGCATTCATCAGCAGATAACTAGGCAGTGATTCAATGGGTCCTCCAACTTCATTTCATATGGCTGTATGATTTTGATGTCTCCCATCAATGTTTCTATCTAATGGTTAAAATTCATGCGGAAATGGAGAGGCCAAGCCCACTGAAACTCACTGTTCTAACATATATGAAGCTTTATTCATGGTCTCTAACTGAGCCTGTTTCTCTGGGTGAAGCTGTGTAATGACACACTCTTCCAGGCTCACCGGTCATTCATTGACGTTCTTCCCTATTAGAGCCGTGGGCTGGTGGCTAATTTAACGATTTCCTGATTTCTCAGCCTTCATTCACCCACACAGGGCAAACGCATGAATAAATGATACAGCCCTCATCTGACTACTATCTGTGACTTTTTAAGGAAGAGGAAGAAGGGAGACTGTTGCCATGGCTACAGCTTGCAGTGAGGAGGCGGGATGCGTCCTGTCACCTGGCCTTGTTGCCGGAGTCCATCAGGTCCTGGATGTCGCTGTAGGAGGTGACGGCCAGCTTGGACAGGTCCTCCACGTAGGGCCCCATGAGGGGGTGCTCTCGGACTCGCAGGTTGCCCTTGTTTTTGGGGTTCAGCAGGTCGCGCACGCGCTCACAGTAGATCTCCATGTAGCTCACCTGGGGACGGCAGAGAGGGACAGTTTGGGAGGCGCTCATCCAGGCAGGAAGGTGTCTCTGCTACCTCCAGCAGACACAGGGACAGAGAGAGGCTGTACTCACCTCCACGGAGTAGGACATGCTGTTGTCATTGCTGCTGCCGTTAATCTTGGTAAAGAGGTCCTCACACAGCTGAGGTCAAAATAAGAGGCAAGCTTTAGTCTGCATTGTTTATAAATAGATTTGTCCCACACATAGATTTACAGATTTACATGCTATGTGTGTGTGTGTGTGTGTGTGTGTGTGCGTGTGACTGTGTGTGTGTGTGCGCACGTGTGTCTGTATGTGAGCACGTGCAGCATCTTCACCACTCATCAGCACCAGAAACCTCATATTCATCCCATATGCTTCTGACCATATTCCCTGATACTGTTGAGTCACTGAGTGTGTAGGTGGTGTACACTACCCTCTGTGTGCTACACCTGCACCTATTCAGACTCTATACATGTTACACCTGTTCAGACTCTGTGTGTGCTACACCTGTTCAGACTCTGTGTGTGATAAATGTTCTCAGACTCTGCTCTGTACCAGTGGTATGATGCCCTGCTGGTCCTTCTCCTGTCGGCCCATCATGGTGTAGGACTTCCCGGCGCCTGTCTGGCCGTAGGCGAAGATGCAGACGTTGTAGCCCTCGAAGGCATGCAGAAGCATCTCCTCCCCGATGTCCCGGTACACAATCTGCTGGGATGCATAGTTGATGTCCTCAGGCTGGGAAAAGAGAACAGAACGCATCAGAGACCCGGCAATACCGTTGCACTGCCCACAACCACTCAATCACCACCATCCTAACCACAACCACAAAACAACCACCACCATCCCGAACCACAACCACTCAACCACCACCATCCCAACCAAACAACAGCATAACCACTAACGTTCCCATCTACAATAAACCTACAGCAATTATCCCTGAGGAATAGTAGGACCAGGGTAGCAAATCAGGTTGAAGTTAAATGTCTTGGACAAAATAATATAATAATACCAACAAGCTGATTACAATGATGAAAATAAATAATAAAAAACACTCATATGAACATTAAGATGTCATATCCGCATACATATCAAATCCTAGTCTCATAGGGAGAATGGTTTCTGACAGTACAGTGGGTCAAGCAGTGTTTTTGTTTACTTTACCGACTGTGCCATTTGCCTGCAGTATTTCTGAGGCAAACAGGGGGCAGTGGGTGACTCACCGAGGTGTGTGACCAGTAGGAGAAATCAAAGTTGAAGCTCTTGTTCTCTTTGGGCTGCTTGGGGTTGATGATGGCTGAAAGAGAGGACAGGGAGCGTTAGCACAACAGACCTCAGAGCGAACCAGCATTCAGCACCATGCAGCCAATGGTGAGGAGAACCCAGAGGAATGGCATCTTTCCCAAACACTGTGCCTCAGTGAGCAACTCGCTTCAAGGAGGAAGCTGCTGGGAGGGTCTGGGAGGGACAGTGGTGTCCCAGGTCAGAGGGACCTACAGAAAAACAATGTGTCCACAACAGTCACCTCACCACACCCATCACTGAGGGGTGAGAGCGAGACCAGGATGTGGCTCTGAATACAGTGAGGTGTGGCTGGACACATGTTTCAAAACAGCAAACAGGGATGACATCAGCTCATATGGGTGTTACTGTGGGTATTTCTGAGATATTAGTCTAAAATCATTTTAAAAGGCAGAGGGGTAAGAATAGAGCGCTGGTCAAAAACCCCTGTGGAAAGACTGGATTTGCAGGTGTTTTTACTGGTTGTGACACAGTACTAAAAGCAGAAAAACAGTTCAGTTTGCAACAGCTCCATGCCATGAATAACTCCCAAAAGGAAATGGCTGCTTTATTCAAATATTGATTAGCGCTTGATTGCAACGAGGAACATCCGATTATTTGTGGACTGTTTTTTATTTTTTTTTTAATGTGGACTGCGTCACAGGTAGCAGAGCGGTGAGTCAATTTCCAGCAGACTGAGGCGGCACCATGTGTCAGGCTCTGAGCTCATTTTCTCCTGGAGTCTGTTGCTCGTCAGAGTTGGTACCATGACTCCTGGTCAGAACAGCACTCTGAACGACCTGCCGGCCTGGGGTGGAGAACGAAACACGGGGAACGGAGGATGAGTCTGCCGCCTGAGAAACGGGCGTGGCCCGGTGGGCAGGGGGTGGTGCTGTCCAATCACATCTCCTCCTGCTTTACGTTCTCCTTCAAGAGAGCTGACTGCTCCCTCTCCTTTAAAGAGAGGTCAAAACTATTCATCTTTGCGTTTTTTGTTGTCTTTGCGTCAGAGAAACCAAATCAGCAGCCTCACAGTAGAGCTCCTGTTCTCTCCTCCTGTGAGTACAGCAGGCAAACAAGCAACCAATGAAAAACAAGCACCCCCTCCCGAGCTGCTGAAAACCCAAGGTCACTCTCGTTAGCGCTCCGGGGAGAGAGAGTCACAAGCGAATAATTGAATATTATTAAAAAGGCCCAAAGGGCGGAACGTTGCGGCATGTAGGCCCCATCAAACTTAAGCGCACGTCAACATCTGAACGGCCCCCTGTCTCTCACTGAGAGGAGAGGCCTAAGATAACTGTCAGCTGGCTCTACAGAGAGAAGCTGAACCAGAGCTGGCTCCTTCCAGGTTTAGCAGATATGACACAACATGTCATCCTACTGCAGGAGCTGAATCGGTGGAGAGGGAACTAAATTAAATGCTACCCTAAGAGGTCCAGCTCAGCTGACAATAAACATGGTGGCCAAGAAACCGACAACGCCTTTCTCCATCTCCTGTTAGTCTGACCGTGGCATCCAGCCCAAACGTGACCGAGTACAAAATGTAGTCATCGAATGAATAATGCAAGTAGCATGATTTAACAAGACCCTTCTGTGACTCAAAAACAGTATGTCATCGGCTTCCTGAGTAACCTCTGATTTCACATGCATCGCGTGTCACTTTATCCCTTCAATAGGATATTTGCAATTCAGGTGCCTCGTCTCTGAAAAAAGCCCTCACAGCTCTGTCCTTGTGAGGATGTGGGTTAGCACCCCTGCAGCAATGCAAACGTGCCGTAAATTTGAAATCAAATGGTAGGAGCCACACCCAGTGGGGATTCAGTAATCAATGGCGAATAAGTAGCTGTGCATCGAAGACCATGTGAGAAGCTCTGTGTTCTCAGCCCCCGTTCGGCTGCTGCATCTTCAGCGCCAGGTTTAGCCCAGTGACGTGACCCGTAAGTGTATGTCATCATGATTTCCCTGGTGTGCGACACAGCAAATAAAGACTGAAATCTCTCCGCTGAAACCTTTTGGATGAGGTGATTAACTGCCTTCGTGACTAACCATGGTCATCTAAAATCCCACAGGTTAGAGATGGAAGCGCCACTCTTACCGCCGAGTTCCAACCCTGGTCCCTCAGTGTATCTATCTAATCATCCCCCGCATTTGATTGGTCACACAATCCATCACACCTCCACCCCCTCCCTCTCGTCTCCAGGTTGTCACTTTAAATGAGAAACGAGCTCTCAGGTGACCTTCCTACTGGAGTCAAGGTTAAGGAGATTAATATAAGGAGGAGAGGGCTAGGGGGCTGCGGCTTACTGGTACCCCAGCAGTCTGCGATAGGAAGGAGTCTTTGGGAATCTGCTGTCCTTCTGTCCTGGTGTCTGCCTTGCATTGGAGAGTCAGAGCTCATTCTGTACCAGTGTAGCAGAGACTATCCATATACTGTACACACACAGTTTCATTTCTCTAAAACACAGACATGGACACACACACACACACACATACGGACATGGACACACACACACACACACACACACACACACACACACACACACACACACACACACACACACACCACACACATTTTCTTTCTCTTTTGAACACTCACACATATACACTTCTGATCTCGGCCCACTCAGAACGGAAAAGATAAGACCCCATTTTCCTGGCTCTTGATACCCCGCTATGTGACCATAAAAGTCACGTGACTGCACAGTCAGAGGAGGAGCGGCAGATGGATCGATCCGCTGAAACCAGATCCGTGCGTCAGACAGAGGTGACTCCTCTCCCAGAGGGCTCTTAATAAATGATGAGCACTTCCTGCTCAGAGCCGCTGCTGATGTCCAACGGAGACTGAGAGGTACAAACAAGCAGAACAGCATTTCTGACAGGAGCAGACCGACACGAGACAAACGGTATACTCTGAGATTCACAATACGCACAAGCGTCAAGCATACTCCTCTTACTTAGACTAATTCTATGGACTAGCTCATATCCATTATTATTCACAATCAAATACCCTTTCCTGGGCAACAGAAGGGCCAGGATTCCTATGAATCTGTGTGGTAACAGTGAACATGAGCTGTAATTTATCTCCATTGCACATGGGGTAGATTAGCTGCCCTGTAAGGGACACACAAGCCTTCCCCAAATCCACATCCTCTACAAAACCTCACTCAGGAAAACAACACTGCAGAGCAGAAATCAATCATTAATGCAAAAACATACCTGAAACACAAACATATTGAGCAGCACTGAAACAATGCTCCCATCGTATCAAATTACCTTTTTCTAAAAATAATTAAACAGGCGAATTTTCAACAATATAATACGGAATAGATACCTGCTGTTATCTTATATATTCCTGAAACAACAAACCTTCAATTGAAATTTGAAAAAAACATATATTTAATTCAAATTATTATATGTTTTAATACATGTATACATATATAATATAATGATTATAAAACTGAACATGAATGTTTCATTTAAAAAACACAAAAAAACTGTAAAGATAGCATATGTGCTCTGGAGTTTGAATTAGTTATATGAAGGAGCTGTTAGTAGGGTTACATCACAGCCGGACTCCATGTAGGCTGTGGATCTGAGCCTTCCAGCACTTGACTGGGTGGAGAGAAGACTGGGCGGGGCTGAGGGAGACAGACAGCCAATGAAGCGGAAGGCTTTAAAACAGAGCAGGTGAAGGCTGTCATCACTGCCCCATTAACTGGCCACCCTCAGGATCGTACCATATTGTTGCTGGGGGGTTGTGCTGTCTTTCTGCCAGGATCCTCCCGGGGTTATATGCCGGTAGCACTCAGGCCTTGTCTGGCTGAATTTCTACTGTACTGCAGCGTTTGAATTCTCAGCAAACCACTCCACTGACCTGCAGAGCCGTGAGCACATTTAGTCTTAAACGTAGCCAGATATGGTGCACTCCCATTCTGAAAAGCAATGCATGCTGGGGAGGTAATAATGTTGCCTTTTATAATGTGAATTTGCCTTGTTTACCAGCCTTATTTACTCTTACAGTACCTACTACAGTACTCTACTCTCTCTACTTGGTCTTGTGCTGTATGTGTAAATATACATTCTTTTTTTGTATTTTTTCATTTTATTTGTCTATTTTTAATCCAAGTTAAAACAGCAAATAGCACACCAGCGCTACCTCTTCACACACCCCGCCTCTGCTCACAGGAGAGGGGTGAAACCCTCTGATGAACTCAGCTGCAGCCAACAGCTATTTTTAATATTTTTCCCACAATGCACCACAGCAGGGCGACCATTGATTGGAGGATGGCCACACCCTCACTGACATCACTGCCAGACTTGGCTGACTGAGCCACTCAGAAGCCATGAATACAAATTCTTCCATTTATGAGAGCAGTATGGCTTTGGCAAACAATTTAGGGTGATGGAAATCTGTAGAATTCATTTAAGCCTTGTTTATAGAAGGTTTTGGTCAGTTTTGACAAAATGTTCCATGGAGTTCTACATTACTCAGTTATAACAACACACAATTCTTCTGCCCCTAACTCTGAACTACCTCACCATGAAGGGTGCGAGACCCGTGACTTCTTCATTATGTAGAACAATGGTAGTGAGAGGTTACAGAACTCAGTTATGCTGTGTCGCTTAATCCTGCCTTGTTCCTCTTTAGGAAAGCACTGATACACTGCACTGAGCTGGGCCTGTTTCCTCTTTAGCACGTGGTCCGTGGAGCAAAGTGAGAGCACCACGGGGAAAATGGTCCTATTTTTAGACAGGGAGCTGCAGTGATTATGTTTTTTGTGCTTTTTTTGGTGAACACCACCAGGGTTTCTGAAAGCGAATATCGGACAAAGAGGTCATGGGCATAAGGTTTCAGTTCCACTACTGAGACTTCCAGGTGGGATGCATCAACAGGTCCATTTCTGAGCCTTCGGGCAAGGTGAGTACCACATGGGCACATTGACCGGACAGTGCAAGCATGAAGGACCACTCTGTGATGCCACATTCTGTGTGCTTTGACCGAGAGCTGTAACAGTGATAAGCATGTTTGTTATCCAGGCAGGGACCCTACCAGCCTGTCAGGCCTTGACCATCACAGGCACCTCCTGATAGCACTGCAGTACAGTGCAACTAAAGACATGACATAGGCTTCTCCAACACTCCCTCACTGCACAGGGTCTATGGGCTCATCTACATAAAACAAGGTCCTGGTTTTAAACTTCACTTTCACAGGACAAAGGTCTTTTGCTTTATAGATTGTGCAGGTGTGGTCAGATCAAGAAAAGAAATGTGACACCACTTCCCAGCGCACGATCTGTGTCCAATAACCAAAAGATTGAGGCTGAGAACATGGAAGACTGTGACCCTCTGAGAAACTCAAGCGGTACTACCAAGCACACCAAACACTGATGTTATTGTTGTTGCGATTGTGAGTATGTCGTCTAACGGTCTGGGAGTTGCACATCATCATAACCATACAAGCAAATTAGACCAGGGGTCACCCTCTAGCCACTGCTCTCCAGCAGCCGAGTTTGAATCTCCTGATCCAGTACTGTTCAGCAAGGCTGTGTCATAGTCTTCACCCGCCATATTCTTTAGAAATGCTAAATAGCTTGCTGCCAATGTCTTTTCCAAGCACTGACACAATGATTGCGCTGTGCTACTTTCTTAACTTCCACTGATTCCATTGATTCACAAACCCTCTTCCTGAACAGTGCCTCCTCCTGTAGTAGAACAGGGTAATTTAAAATTTTAAGATGATCATCCATCTTTAAAAATCACAAATCTATATCAGGCTCTGTGATGACTATATTTCTGTTCAATAAGGAATGTTTTATAAGCTGCTTTAGTGAGCAAGCTATTTGACTGCAATACATTGATGGAAATACTCTTATGTGAAGATTCACCCATTAAATAACTTTAACTGGTTATAAGATGGAGATTCTAAGGGGAGTGAAATAGTTAACCTAGGGAACAATTAAAGGGCTTTATCATTTAAAATCAAGAGAATCTCATTAGATTTCACATATGCTTGCTTTTTCAGTTCATATTACATTTTCTTCCATTTGATTGATATCAGATTCATTAATGTTCACCCAGGATATCGACCAAGCAAAGGTGTTTATTTTAAAAAAATGGTGAATTGTAAAGTAGAGGAGTTTTCTGTTTGTATGTCATTCAAAGACACTTGTGGGTCAAACAAAGCACAACAACAACTTAACACAATGCCTAATGGTATTTGAAGGATTTCCAAATACCATGACAGTCCTGCTCACAGAAAAAGGAGTGTGTTCATTTCTGTGAATGCAGCAGAGGCAGGAATCACATTACTGAAGAGAATCTGGAGAACAGACATTCAGTCCTTGGATCAATAAGCAAGCCTAGAATAAAGGCCTTGGGGTTGGTTATTGGGTGTGAAACTCGATTTGGGCATGGCCCTCCCAGATTTCCTGCACAGTTGGCATTTGTGTTGCTCTTGCTAGAGGCAAGATATCCTCTCCATCTTGAGCCTCGTCATCATGTTTTCATGAAAAGTCCTCAGACTCAGTTCAGGCTGAGAAATTAGCAGATAGCTTTGCTGAGATGGTGTCGTAACATGTGGAGACATTGGCTTCCATGTAGAAGAGGGATCCCATTGCTAGGAAACTGGATGTGGGGTCTTTCTCCTGGTGGTGGAAACTGTGTGGAGAATAGGTGTGTCTGGCCACATTTCCAGAACTGACACACCTGTCCGGTTAGAATAGTGGGAGTCAGCTTTAAGGTGCAGCTTAGGTAAAATTAGGCAGCTGCTTTTTAAATGGTGACACACTCCACAATTTGTCACAGTATTCCTGAAAGACGTCTCAGCAACGCTTTATGGTCTCACGTTGAGTGACGGCCGCAATTCGCTGATTGCGATCATCGTACTGCCCTCTGTCTTGTTCCTTCTTATTGCAAATTGAAGAATGAATCATCACAGCCCCCATAAAAATAGATTACAGCAAAGGCAATTACATCAACAGCTGGGACAGGCATGGTACATTTAGAACAGCCAGACGTTTTTTTTTCCAATCTCCAGTAATAAGTACTGGTGCGTCACTGCTCTCTGCATCTCTCTGTTACCCAGCATGCTCTTGAGCCTCTGTGTGGCGGGCAGCCTGACCGGCAAGCCTTTAATCTCCAAAAGGTAACCAAACAAAAGGTCAATATGCTTTTACACGACTTTCCATTCATGACAGAAAACCTTATTGTTGCAAGGTTCAGAGTCTACGTGTATCGCCAATAAAAGATCCCGATCTAAAATCACCGGGTCTGATTAAATAGGTGACTAATAAATGCTATCTGTGTGTAGCCAACGCAGCTTTGCTTTGCTCCTGACGTCATGACGTGGTTCATCCCAGCCCACTGGGAAGCTTGTTTCATTCGCTCCGAACTCTCACTGCCTCGCTGCCTTCCCAATCAGGGTGTGCTGTGTTTGCGCCCCTCCTCTCTCCTCCGAGGGTCTGGCCGTGACCTCCCGGGGGGCCGAGCATGTGGGGCGCGGGTCACACACTCACAGATGATCCGGCCCAGTCAATAACGCAGAGGCCACGGAATTCTGGGAGCGTCAGCAGGTTTGACAGCGGTGATGAAACCGCGGAGTAAGAGAGGCCCACTCAGTGACAGGGACTGTTTTTGAAGGGAGGCCCAGTCATTATTACCTTTAGAGTTACGCAGATTCAGCTTGTTCTCTCAGTGGTGGGTGGAGGGGGTAGAATGACAGTAATGTTGTAAGAATGGTCAACAGCGTGGTATAGTGCTAAAGAGCAGAACTTGTAACAGAAAAGTTGCTAGCTTGATTCTCCACTGGGGCACTGCTGTTGTACACTTGGGCAAGATACTACAATTGACTCAGTAAATATCCAGCAATAGAAATGGACATAACTGTAACCTATGTAAGTCAGATAAGATAAGAGCGTTGGCTAAATGTCAATAACGTAAGGTAAGAGTGCCAAGTTCAGCTGTTTGCTGTCTAAATCAATTCAATATTATATATTATGTATATTATGTATATTACTGTCATTCAGCAGATGCTTTTTTTCAAAACTTACAATTTTATCCATTTATACATAAGGCAACTGTGGGTTAAGTACCTTGCCCAAGGGTACAACTGCAGACATTTTGGTTATGAGCCCTGCTCCTTTACCACTACACCACACTGCTGCCCATACTGGAAAAGCCAGGTAGACAATTTCATGCCATTCACATGCCTTCATTAGCCAGCACCACTCTCAGTTACATCTATGAGGTACATATCTGTGAGGTACATATCTGTGAGGTACATATCTGTGAGGCGAGAGACTGGCGGTTGGAATGGCCCCAGCAGAGGAACAAGTAGCAGCTGATGAGAGGAGCTGTGGGGGTTTGTTCCTTCAGCTCTCTGCCATCTACATCATCCCGAGGAATAGCATCCAGCACGGCTCTTTATTAAGACTTCCCCTCACAGGACGTGTCTCTCCGGCCTCCCTTAGATCACCGCTCAGACCTGGCTGCATCCCCAGGCCCGGGGGCTGGCCACATCCGCACCATTCTTCACTCTGTGGGAGCTGCGATGTTAACCCTTTCCACACCGCCGTCGGGCACAAAGCAGCCTGCAAGGTACACAAAGCCTCGGCTCAGGCGGCCGTAACAATGGGCCCTTTACGGTCTCTGGCCCGGCTCCAGGGATGGGCACCAGAAACGGCATTACATCATTCATTCCTAAAAGGTCTGCCTCCATCCAGACCCATCGGGCCTTTATGCCTGGGAACAAAGAACAGAGCCTGCCGTCAGACTCGAGAGCTTAAAGAGCACGAAGAGTCACTGAGCAGCACGAGATCTCTCAGTATCACTCTAACCAGAACACTTTCACCAGTCCCTTCTGTTGTTGTTGAGTAAACTTCATGAGTGTATATGTATAATATTTGTTTGCATTTGGCTGTATCTTACATGCTTCAAAAAAAACCAACAGGAACTGCTAAGAGCAGAGGAAGAATAAATAAAGTGGTTGAAAGCATTGTGAATTCAGCTTGGACCTCCCATTTCAAAGCGATCAAGAACTCTACTGTGAACACAGCAGATTTGCTCCTGTCTCACACCGAGGTTAGCATTAGTGAAGATACTGTCAGCGAACAGAGGAGTCTTTACACTGATGCACAGCTAGAGGAGAGATGGAGTGGAATGGAACATCCTTTTCTAAATGTGAAGGATTACTTGAGTGGGATTTGGTTAAACATGGCCTTTTCTATTCAACATAATGTGTCCATTAAAGTCTATTGTACATTTAGCAGATGTTCTTATCCAGAGCAACTTACATAGGTTGCAATTTTTACACATTATCCAGCTGGATATTTACTGAGGTAATTCAGGGTTAAGTACCTTGCCCAAGGACACAAGAGCAGTGCTCCAACAGGGATCTGAACTGGCAACCTCTGAATTATGACCCCTGGTTTTTTCCACTGCACCACACTGCTACCCATCTCAGTTATATATAGAGAAACTTATGAGTCAAGTCACTATGCAGATGAAAAACCAAACTATTGATAATTCCTAGCATATATAAGGAGCTGAACTCCATAAGCACAGAGGAACTATCTCTCAAGGATGACTCAAGGTTGCACCATCATAACCTCGGCTGGGAACACGACGGTCCTGAAAGCTTATACGGAGATGTGTTTGATTACACAGGCCTCCTCCTGCACAGCTACAGAGCTAGACTTCCTCTGTGGTGATGGGTTGCTGTATTTAGCTATGCCATATGCGAGAGACCTCTGTGTGATGTGAGTGAAGCTGGCAGGAGAGATATGAGGCAGAAACAAGGCTCAGAGGGAGGGAGAGCTCACGCCCTGCTGCCGAGAGTGAAATCTGAAGGTCACATTTATTCCTTTGTCTTTAGTCCGCAAATTGCCTGTTTTACTTCAACGCCGAATCAGCCGAAAGCACACCAGTGTTTCCTATTTTACCCTGTCAGCTTGATTCTGGAGGATACACCTGCTCAGCATGCTAACAGGAAACATGCCTGAAATGTTCCTGTAATGTTGTTGCTACAATATTACAGAAACATTCTAAGAATGTTGCATCTCAGCTGGCTGCCATGGCAAAATCAGTTGTCGGGAGAGAGGGAGGTGGAGATGGTTCACGTCACCTTACAGTAAAACTCCAAGTTCAGGTGACACTCTCAGTCTCCTGTTTATTTTCTGTAACACCTCTTTCTGTAAAACCCCTTCTAAGATGACAGTGCCTAATTAACAGCCTCACTAATGCCACACTAATGCACTTTACCATGATTATTTGAGGCTAAAGGACACACATGTGTCAGAGAGGCCATTTAGAAGAAGAAGAAGCGAACAGTGAAAATACAGGAGGACAGACTCTCCAGAGACCATAATGTCCTCTGTGGGGCAGAGTTTGGAGGTCCCTGTTATCACACACTCCAAAACACTGACCGCTGAAGAGGAACTCCACTGTCTCCGGAACACTCAGACAGGAGGGGAGGAGGCTGCTAATTTAGGCCAAAGTGTAAATATTTCAGCAGCTTCATCCATTATTGACAAAATGGCTTCTGCCTTGTGTAGCAGACTGGAAATCAAATCTCTCCCGAGACCCCTCCCAGCCAGGGCCACTCAAACCTCCCTGCTTTCCCACACCCCCCGGCCACAGGACAGGAATGGGGCAAGATGGCCGACCAGCATTCCTGTACACGACGGCACACCGACAAAACAGAGTCCATAAAAAAGATGCAGGGGACCTGGAGCCTCTCTGGAGCGTTGCTCTGATTCCAAGAACTGCACGTGAGGATCACCTTTACTTCAGTCGAGTGCAAAACATTTGGGCCAAGTTTGCCTCTCTTGGAAAATCACTTCAGGATTTCCAAGAATTACACTGGCTGTTCAGCTGCAAGCCTCCCTGAGAGCATGAACTGGAAAACCAATATTCTCTTACCAGAATAAGATCACTTTTAACAATTAGCCACTATCCACAGCTTTGACTCTTTTTATTTAATTTCCTGTGAGTTCCCAGCTCACACACAGCGACATGTGCTGGTAAAAGGCACGCAGCTGTCAGACTCAAAAGTATCATAGTCGTACATTGTGCATCTTAGCAGGTATGTCTGAATTTGGTTTGGTACTTTAATGCTGCCGGTTCTGTGTGGGTTCATTGTAAGTATTTAATGAGCTGAATGTGTTGGAAAGGTAAGACTATCCGCTCAGGACAGCGAGCACGCTACCTTTAAATAAACCGGTATCTGGCTGGGGGGTGAACAGAACCAAGCCTAACTGTCATGAATTTTCTGGGCACACTGAGTGGCTATTTCTCTTGAATTTTTATTGAATGCTTTTTGGACATTTCATTCAGATTTTATTTATAATATTGACACCTGTTCATGTTCTTATGTGTTTTAATCCTTTTTATTTTGATTCCCGATAATGAGGGATGCGGTGTGTTGTGGAGGTAACAAGCGTTCTCCCATCTGAGGTTGACGCTCAACAAAATTTCATCTACGGGACCCCCAGAGATCCCCCTTTCTCTCCTCTTCAGAGGAGTTTACAGACAGTGCCAACACCTGTTCATCTGGGATGGCGAAGGCAGAGGTGCCCAGATTGTAGGTGTCACGGACAGTTCCAGGATAACTGGCAAACGTGTGTTACACAACATGTAGCATCACAAACCATCTGGACACTGATGGAATGGAGCCCCTTACAGTTCAGTGGCACTTGAGTGCAGTGAACGGCACCTTGGACACTAGGGAGTTCACAGTTATCCAGAAAGTCCCTCTCAGGTTCTTCTTGCAAGGCAGGTGTTGAAGGGAATACAATCCGTGCAGGAGCTTTCAAGAATAACCCTGACGTGACATGGCGACAGCACAGATAGCAACTGTCACCCTCACAGAAACAGGCGAGGAACAGAGACATGTGGACGGGGTCTGAGATCTGCTGCAAGCATGTGACAGATCTCCTGCAAACATGCGACAGATCTCCAAAACCAATGGCTGAGGGAGGTTCAGCTGGTTTCTGCATTCACTCTCTGTCAGGTTTGGGTATAAAGATCTTTACTAGTAGATCCCCACATCTTTGGTTCATTACACGCAGTGTGTACTGCACACAACTATGAAAGAGAGGAGAGTTTGTAAAGCTGCTCTTATTTCACCATCGAGAAAACACTGATATTATGTATTAAGATGATGTGTGTAGAATATAATATAGATAATATGTAGTACTGCCAGTTAGTTGAAGATGGGATTATTATCTCCAGGTGGATATGGATAGTGACTCTCTGTAGTGACACTGGATTGGTCCACCTTGTTCAAGAACTATGATTACAGGGTTTAAATTGATGTGATTGATTGATTGACCTCAGAGGGATGGGAAATTGATTAATCAATGACACAGCAGTCATTTGATTAATGATCATATGTTTAGAGGTATACATTCAATCAATAGCTGTAAATACAGCAAGCAAAAAACAAAACAGCTGTAGAATTAATAATTCTAGTATTTAGTTTACTGTAATAGATTTATGCGGTGACATAACCATGTATGTACATATGCTAGGTCTAGTTAGGGGTGGTTCATTAAGGGAAAGAGGGAAAGATTCATTAGGGAAACATTATCAAATAAACCCAGGCATAGCTGGAATAAGGTATAATTGTTACATGTGTAAAACCACACAAAGTGGTATCTGTGTATGGAAATTAGTACCAATCATCACCTCCCAAAAAAACAGTCTACTCCCTCTCGCACCAACTCGCTAGCACTGAGGAAGACAGCAGTGCAGTCAAACTATCATTTTTCACCATCTGTGCTGTTATTTGGAGACCAAAATATCAATATCACAATAACCACCTGCATTTGATCACCGAGGATGCATATGATTTTACCGCCTCATAATAAGACCCATAATGTTATATATTGCAGTGATATTCCAGCCATCTGATTTGGGCACCTACTGTCGGCTGGCCAATCAAATTATCACCCTCAACAAAAACATTCATCTAAAAACACCTCATCACCTTCAGCTGTCTGGTATTTGTCCCTGTTAAGCATTTCAACAGAAAGCCTGACAGCCAATCAGGAAGCTGTTTCATTTCCATGGAAATAAGACAAGCAGAGACATCTGTGCCCAAGTTCAATTCAGGGGAATGAGATAAAAAGCAAGAGACTGGAAATAATTAAAACTTTTATGATCATTGATTTTTCAAGGAACAATATTTGCTGGAGGTCAGGACATGTAATCTAGACAGTAAAATATCCTGTCGGTTATTTTCCTTGAGGAAAGCCTACAGTATCACTGCATGGAAGCGGCCCATTCGGTTATTTTTTAATGTGACATCCCATTTATTGTTCAGTGTATTCAGTAACTTCATTTTGGAAATAGGGTCAGTAAATATAGCAGAGGGGAGAATGAAGTCAAAGGCCAAAACAACACCAGCATAAGTTTATAGCAAATAAACACCAAAACCTTCAGCAATCTCATGTTGTACAGTGTAGTGACAAGGGCAAAGATGCACTTCCTCAAAGAACCATAATGAAGTAAATATTACAATCAAACCCTTAACCTTAAGAACAAACAAATAAATACCCAAATAATGAAATTCATGTAAGAATTAGAAACTTGAACAATAATAATGAAATTGAACTGCAAAGATTAATGTACACAAAGTGAAAGTGGCAGCATTACAGTGCTTCAATAAACTGGGTAACAGATCTGGACTAATGAAAAATATCAAGGGATATGCAGTGCAGACAACAGCCCTCTTATGACTCTAGAATTCAAAACCAGCCTCACAGCAGCAGAAATACTATCTATCCATCTATCCATCATCTATCCATCTATCTATCTGTCTGTCTAACTATCCATACACATACAAACACATCAGACACAACAGAATAAATGGCATTAACAAGTGTAACAAACTGTGACACAGCAACTCCTGTAAACCAAATCTGAAAACTGTTTACAGCTCTTAACTCAGAACATGCAGGAATCATGGTTCGGAAAACACAAAAGTTTCCACGGAAACACTGCCCCTGTCTGCATGGGCCGCCTGGTGCCCCTGGCTCACATAGAGAGCTCCCCAATTTACAGAGAGCCCCCCGATTTACAGAGAACCCCCCGACTTACAGAGAACCCCCCGATTTACAGAGAGTCACCCGATTTACAGAGTTACCCGATTTACAGAGAACCCCCTGATTTACAGAGAACCCTTTTATTTACAGAGAGCCCCCTGATTTACAGAGATCCCCCAATTTACAGAGAGCCCCCTGATTTACAGAGAGCTCCCTGATTTAGAGAAAGTTCCCCGATAGACAGAGAACCCCCCGATTTACAGAGAACCCCCTGATTTACAGAGATCCCCCTATTTACAGAGAGCCCCCTGATTTACAGAGGGTCACCCGATTTACAGAGAACCCCCGAGAACCCCCTGATTTACAGAGAACCCCCTGATTTACAGAGAACCCTTTGATTTACAGAGAGCCCCCGATTTACAGAGATCCCCCAGATTTACAGAGATCCTCCCGATTCTCAGAGGTTTGGCAGATACTCACTGGTGGTGTTGCCGCTCATCTGGATGATGCACTTGCTCTCCTTGCTGATCTCGCGGGAGTTGAAGGGGCGGACTCGCACCGCCACCTTCACAGACGCGCCCGCCATGATGGTGCCACCCGCTCAGAGCTCTGACGCGGCAGAAGGGGGCAGGGGGTCAGGCCCTGGGGGGGGGGGAGACGCAGGGACAGATTAGTGAAGGAATCATTGCACTGCTCCTGTAGTACTGCATGAGAATGGTTTTCATCCACATAACATTACTACATTTTTACATGATTACGTTACTGTCATTTAGCAGACACTTACACAGGTTACAGTTTTTACATGTTACCCATTTACACGGCTGGATATTTACTGAGGCAATGGTGGGTTAAGTACCTTGCCCAAGGGTACAGCAGCAGTGCCCCAGAGGGGAACAGACCCAGCAACCTTTCAGTTACGAGCCCTGCTCCTTGTCACTATGCTACAATAGCACCCTACACTAATGACAATAAATCAAAATACATCAGCACAAACAGTCAAGTGGCACCCAACTATAGTGCTGAAAACTCATACTGGTGTCTTAGCTCACAGTCAGTTATTTTATCTCAAAATGAATTTCTTCAGGGGAACAACAGAATAAAACTTTTGTCTGTTGATTCTCATCTATTCTTATCGTCGTCTATGAAAAGTATGTGAACGAACACTGATTCTTCTGTTCAGTCTGACTTGAAGGAGGAAACTAAATGACAGAGCTATTTTCAAGGTGACTGATAAGAGGGAGATACAGTGAGTTGATGAAAATTTTCCTTTACCCATCATACCAAATGTCACTTTGTTGCTTTAAAAGCATTTGGCCCAATCTCTACAATTTAGAATACCTTCTGGATTTAAATACTCTTTATAATTAAGACCATTCTGTCCTCCTGATGAGTTATTGAAGATATTTTTCTATAGCATCTGTTTAATAAGCATTCCTGGATATTTCATTTTAGAATGCGCCTTGAAAACATCAGAGATCCAACCGAGAGATTGAGAGTAGTAGCGCCATTCCCAGCTAACACATAACATTCTCACAACATTCCTGTGACATTTGTGACAGTTACATTCCTGTATCTGCTTCACCTCATCCTCATAATGCCACAGCCCTGTCATGAGAGTGCTACCGGTCAGCTGAGGCAGGACAGAGCCATGGGCCTGCGTTATGAAAGGGCCGTGCCCGGCCAGCTGCAGCCAGCCGAGAGAGACGGCCTGTATCCGCTCAGAAAAACGCAACAAAGGAAGTGCAGCCACGGCGAAATCGGCGCACCACTCCCCAGGATTACGTTAGCCCGGCAACACAGAGGCAACAATGCAAAAAAGCTCCGCCTCCCCTCCCACCAGAGTGACCTGATGCCCACCATCCACATTAACTCGTGTGAAATTACTCTGCCTCCATCGGTTACTGCAGCAATCTAGAAAATGGAAGAACCGGCATCCCTGCGTCATGGAATATTCTAAACTGCAGCAGATATTGTACTGATGAGGAATGCACTTATGAGATAAAGATAGCAGAGGCCAGCTGGTATTAAGTCAATTTCTTGTTTATATAACATTGCTTTTTTATCAAACTAAGCATGAAGGTTAATTTATTAGTCAACAGCATCTGCAACATAAATATTACAGCAGCACCTGTGACACATTTTTCAGTAAACCCCTGTCTGAACTGCCAACAGGAGGCTAGAGGAAAGTGATTCACGACAGGGCATATTTAATCTGAGTTCAAGAGTGAATGTTACACTTCCAGAAACTGAGAAGACTGCTGTGTGTATGTGTGTGTGTGTGTGTGTGTGTGTGTGTGAGTGTGTGTGTGTGTGTTTGTGTGTGTGTATGTGTGTTTGTGTATGTGTATGTGTGTATGTGTGTGTGTGTGTGTGTGTGTGTGTGTGTGTGTGTGTGTGTTAATTGAGACAAATGGCTCACTGATGTTATTAACTACAGTTCAGGAAGTAATGGTTTGCAAAATTACAGGAAGCCATATTTTCGAATTTGTAAATTTGCATGGGGTAATGTTTTACATAACTCATAAATGATGTTTTACAGTTAGTTTTGATTTGAAAAATGTGCTATAAAAAGAGTCAGTCTTCTGTCATTGTCAGGAAAACAAACCCAGAGTAAAAACCATGAAAAAGGTTGAATTGATGAGCAGTAGCTAATCAAAAGTCATGAAATCAAATATTAATACTAAATTAAAGCAAAGACAGAAAAGTATTCCTCTTAAAATAAGAATTGCAATGGCTACTTACTAAGATTAAACTAAAATTACATGATTGATATGTATGCTATAATTGAATGTAGCTACTTTGCAAAAAGCTAGGGACCAAAATCTATGCACGTCCCAATGTCAACTGATAAGACAGCTGCCTTTTGAAATCTTGGGTTTGCTAACTGGAAAAGCAATGATAAATAAGGTTGATAAATTCCTGCTAAACCAGGTTGCCTGCACAGAGTGTAAAACTAAATGTTGACTGTGTGGTACCTAGAGTACCCTGGTACCATCTCTGTGTCAGTGGATCAGGTCTGAGTCCATCATTGTTGCCATTATCCATCATTATCACAAATATTATCGCCCTTCCTTACAAAGGCTGTTATGGCTACATTGCAGTTTCTCAGAATTACCATTATTAAATGCATGTAGTCAACAGGAGGTAGGGTTTCACAATGTCTCCTGATTATAGAGCCTCCACTAATGATCATAAATCCAATGTCATTCAGACATTGAGGTGGGTGTTCCACATTAGTAGTGGTTGAGGCCAGTCCTCCCTTTCATTCTTTGAGATGCTTTGAGAACCCTGACAGCCTGAAAAGCAATATAATTATAATAATAATAATAACAAAATTATTGAGAGGTTTTCTTCCTCTACCTTCTCTTCCTCTGTGTGCCAACCTCCACTGTGCCATTCATCTTTTATCTCAGATTTGAAACACCTGGGTTCAGGTGATCAGCGCTGACCACTACACACTGACACCAACTGACACTGTATTTCGCAAAAATAAAACAACACTAAACACTGGGGTAAACCAGCCTGCCCCCCTGGTGTGGGCTGATGCCAGCCGGTACCCTGGCACTCCCTGGATGCAGGAGCATCTGCAGTGCCAGCCCGGCAGTCCTGACACCCTACGCAGCGTGAATCATCCTCCCCTCTGCCACCTGACTGCCATTTGGAACATAACACTGGTCACTTAAGCTGCCTTTTCATCTGCATTTTGCTGGACCTTTTAAAACACCCTGGGAATATTTACTGGAGTCTCGTATCTTCCCTCCTAATGTTAATCTTCCCTGACAACCATCGGGGCAAAATTCAAGGACCTCAGATGTTCCTTGAATGTATGACGTATGATGTGCGTTGATGTGTGACGAAAAACTGAACTGTAATTGTCTCGCCATCACTTGACAATTCATCACGTACGTTTTTGTTTAACGATATTTAATTAATGTAGAAAGGTTGTGAAGTTTTTGGAGCACAGACATCAGCGAATTCAATCTGTTTTCCATCTGACACGATTACGTCTTTCCACTATTTAATGTATCTGTGTCGACTGCGAATTAATATAGTAGGAAACGCTGATATGAAATTTATTTTGCAAGCCTAATGTTTGGTGCACAGGGGTTTACACCTTAGATGAGCTGTACCTTTTCTCCCACACGCTTCATCATGCGCAGGGAACTGTATTGTTTTCTCCAAGAAGATGCACACAAATGTAGGTCAGCGTGCACTGATTTGTTCATTTTTAATATATCCTTATTCAACCAACGCAGTATTTAAGGTACCATCATTATTCTGGTACATGTTTTTATTGATGGATCCCCCTGTGAAAATTGCTTCCCTTATTGGCTGTCGACGATTGTCGCCCCTCAAGTCCCTGACCGTTCTGCATGTCTGGTGAAATGGGTGCGTCTTCCCACAGAGCCAAGCGCTTTTAATCTCCAGATGCACCACTATGTAAACAACCAAAGATTATAGATACAGACAATAGCTTAGCGCATATGAATTCAAAAACCACACATATTATACTGAACATATGTATGTCCTGCCTGCTTCTTCTGTGTATGTCTGTATCAAAGCGATGAAAGTCGACGCAGACGTTCCGGCATACGCCTTAAATAACAGCGAAGCTGCTCGCAGTTGTGCGCAGCGGCCGACTGAGAACAAAATGTTTCGCATCTCAGTACACCGACGGATGTGCATATTTCAATAAATAATGCATCGCTTATCACGCGCCGAAATGACACAGAGCTTTGCATTAAGATCAAATCTCATGACGTGACGTCGTTGGAAAAAAATTAGAGGTGACAACTCAGCATATGAACCCGTATAATTCCCGTCGGGGAGTTTCGATTGATTATGCCTGCGCCGAAATAAATATCAAGGTAAATCGCGTAAAGGAGGAATCACATCTGAGCTGAACGCAGACCTTATTTTTCTTCAGAATTCTTAGTTATTTTTAAGTTCGATGATGGACAACCATCTGGGCGTCCCAGTTGTTTACCTGAGGGTACCCGGGCACCCTGGCTCCGCCAGCGCACCATCCTTACCACCATTTTGAAGAGAGAATGAATCGCAATATGCGCACGCTTCCGCATGCAGGATGCCGCACCAAAATATCCCTCACTCACAGAAAGGTTAAATATGCCTGTTCCCTGAGTTAATATCACACCAACTAGCGTTCCTGTATTTAAAAACGTGGCTTTTAATCTGGTCTTCCAAGACAGAGTATTTACCTTGACTGGGCAAATGATGCTATAAACCTATTTTAAAATCGCTCTAAAACATCGCATCCAAATGGAAGGTAGCCCTTTATCAATGCATCGCACAATGCAGGTGGGTTTTTACTGCAAGCCATATTTGTCACTCAGCATGTCCGTCTGTGGGAGGTGTTTGGGCTCCCTTATGCTCTTTCCCCTGAATGACAGTGCATTTCTGCCCCTGAAAACCCTGCTCTTTAGAGATTAAGATCAAAAAACACAATAAAAAAAAGGTTTACTGGGGCAAACATCTGCCACAGCACCCTCTGTAATCCTTGTTTATCAGCTCTCAGACGTGATCACAGACATCAACAGCCCCTCGATGGTCCTGCAACGCACCCCCACAGCCTGACAGAACGCCCTTCAGGAAGATGGACACAGGCAAGCACAGGCAAAGGACCGTCTCCCAGACACAAAGGTGAGGGACGCTCTTACCTCTGGGGTGTCGTGTTTCTCGCTGCGGCGGGCTGTTCTGCCAGCCAGATCGGGCTGGCTCCTCTCGGCTCAATGCCTCCCTCTCTCCCCACCGGCCGGGCGGGACGGACCCCTGGCGGAACAGAACCCGGGTCGGGCGTTGGCCGGATGCGCTGCGGGGGCCTGGCGTGGGGTGTCTCGTCTCGGGGGACCTGGGGAAAGGGGGATCCAGGAGCTGTGCGGTCCACAATCCACAAGGCGAAACTGCTCTGCCGAGGGGCTAGGGCTGGGATGCTGCACGGTACTGAGCCGATGACATCATCACCCTCGGAGGCACCAGCATCTATGCAGCAGAGAGGAGAGAGAGAGAGAGAGGGGAGGGGTGAGAACGAGGCTGGGAGGGAGAGGGAGAGAGGGAGAGGGAGAGAGAAAGAGAGAGAGAGAGGGAGGGAGAGGTAGAGGGAGGAAGGGAGAGGTAGAGGGAGGGAGGGGTGGAGGGGGCTTGCACCCCAGGGAGATTTTCTCACACTCACACAAAAAACACAGCTACTCTATGGTGGTGTTCAGTACAGAGAAACTCGGCGCCTCTGGCTATGCTAACCAGAGGAAATGCATTTCTATGCAAAGTTAGCCAACAAAACTCATTCTGCATATAAAAAGACACAGTCTGCTGTTGTGCTGAATCGGGCCTTTGTGTCTCTGAGATCTCCATCCATCAAGGAAAAAAGGAAAAGAGTGCAAGCCATTGTTCCATGCAAGTAAAATGTGGTCATTTTGCAGCAGCTACTTTTTTTAAGTCTGTTGTGAGTGATGCAAGATGATAATGGTTCCATTAAAAGACAACATGTGTAATCAGGGGGAAGTTTTAATTATTTATTGCTCCTAAATCATTGTGCACTATAAGCCAACATGTATGTGTTTCTGTGTGTTTAAACAGACTGTCGTAAATGGTCTCCTGCATTTCCTGTAGTCCTGCAGTCTGGCTCACAAGGAGTCAGGTGTTCAGAGGTCTTACATCTTCTATCATATAATAGTAACTATTACACCTCACTTACCTAATGTATCTTTATCTTATTTAAACATCTCACCGTTATATAGTCACTTTCCACCAAAGGAAGTGGGAGGTCACTATCATTGCACTGTAAGGTCCAGACCCTGAAGGGTTCAGCCACTACGTGACACTGTCCCCAGCAGTACGACTGCGAATCACACTGCCATCACACATCAGTGACTGATCTGTGGGACAGAAAATGGTGGGTTGTATTAAAACGGGTAACAGCTATGATTTCAATGACCGCATCAGTAATTCTGACTCCATCCCTCACCCTGTCCCAAATCCTGGTCAGATTTCAGACCCCGGTAGTGTGTGTGTGTGTGTGTGTGTGTGTGTGTGTGTGTGGGTGTGCGCATGTGTGTGTGTGTATGTGTGTGTGTGTGTGTGTGTGTGTGTGTGTGCGTGTGCATGTGCATGTGCGTGCGTGTGCGTGTGCGTGTGTGTGTGTGTGTGTGTGTCTGTGTTGGGGTGCGGTGTCTGCTATGGAAGAAATCGTGATGAGAGTACAGACAGTCCCTCCAGACTAAGTTACTTTTTGACTGTTAACTTACTGCCAGCAGCAACGCTTCCTCAAGTCCCACAACAAATGATTACCTCTGCTGTGCTCACACTGCCCGAGATTTCACTCAGATGAATATTTGCAGAGTCAGCCGTAGCTGAGCTTTAAAATGTTGACCTAAGATCTGGAACTGACTGCATGAGCAGGGACCATGTGCAGAGAGGAGAAACGTGACAAGAGAAACAGTCTGTTTTAGTGTTGATGTTTTGCTGGATTCATCTTGTGTTTTCTTGACAAGTAATACTGCCCTTATTCTTCACAAAACATAGCTATAGCCTTCCAACTATGGCAGTGAGAAAATCTGATACAAAAATGCATGTGCACAATTATGGCAAAGTTGGATAGATCTGTCATTTTGACAAAGGATCAAAATTTCAGCACACGTACCTTTCTCAGGATAAATTTTCACAGGGGCACTGCAGAGAACTGCAAAGAAATTGAATTAAACAGTGTGCAACTTTGTCTTTTCAGAGGTAAAGCTTGTTAGTGTGCGTGTAACAGAGTCTGCGTCATCTATCAATCATTTGATCAGGAGTACGATTACCCCACTTTACCAATGAGGATGATACACAAATCCATACCGCTGCCAGAAATCTGTTCATCTGAGACGAGCTGGTGTGTGAGTCGTATTGAGCGGCTGACTGATGACATGCCGTTTGTGCAGAAACAGTGCGGCTGAGCTCAGTCCATTGTTAACATGGTTGAGTCACAATGGAGGCCAGCGGCTGGGGGCTGTGTGTGTGTCTCTGGAAGGTACCAGAGCGAGCGCAGGCAGGGATGGCTCAGCTTTCAGCCCCGTGAAACACAAAGCCACATGCGATGCGATGCGATGGGGGTCTGCCTCTGATCTCTCTCCACACGGACGCACACACGCCCCGTGCGGTCTCTCTGCTCCGTCCTTGTCTCCCCTGGCACTGCTGATGCGTTCGCCCTCTCACATGATAAGAGAGTGACATTCTTCTGTCTCGCATGCTCTGGGATCTGGTGGGTGGGGACTTGAGCCATCTGATAGCCTTTTTGTTCCCTAGCGCACAGAGCTGAACCATTCATATGGTTTGTGTGTATGACTGTGTGTGAGTGTGTGTGTGTGTGTCTGTTTGTCTGTCAGTGTGTGTATGTGTTTGTCTGTAAGTGTGTGTGTGTATCTGTGTGTGTGTGTGTGTGTGTGTGTGTCTGTCTGTCTGTCTGTCTGTATGTGAGTATGTGTGTGTGTGTGTGTGTGTGTGTGTGTGGTGTGCGTTTCTGTGCTTTTTACAGATGAATAGTAGACTGCTGTGGTAGCCCTCTGGCCACTCCTGTGAGGATTATGGGATGTATGTGGTACAGAGGGAACAGCAAGAGCTCTGGACTGCATTAGTCAGAATTCCAGGTGGTTCTGATGGATCAATGAGCAAAGTATTTTACCTCATTTCTAACAGTGAATACCCAGCTCTGAAATGGGTAACAGAATATTCTACAGAATTCTACGCATGAGGCATCAAACTGAGCACATTGCAAATCATCCAGCAAAAAGTCTGATCTGTAACAACTATTCTAACAAATGATTATGATTAAAAATGATATCAGAAACAAAAAATAATGCCATGTCTTTTTTTAAGTGGATCTCAGTTCTCATGCAAGTTCACTGTCCTCAGTGCATCTGAGCCTGGTGTATTCACAGTTCCCCCAGTTTTCCCAGTGACCATCCACAGGTGTGGGGCCGGAGAGAGCACACAGTCTGTGTGTTCAGTGAGCCGTATGGCTGGGTGCTGCAGAGGGAGCAGACCGATGCTTGGTGGAGAAGTGGCATTGTCTCCGCCGGTCTCCTGACCAGCTCCTTTCAGCTAAGAGGAGCTGAATGCTGAATAATTTAACAGCAGAGGGAGCTCTCACTCTAAGATCTGTGTCTAATGTGTTTTCTTAAAGGGATGTGTGCCACGGTTTCAAGGCAGACGAACACAGAAGGCTTAAATACATGCCTAATGTTGACACATATGGAGATTAAGTCGCTTGCTGGAGTTGAACCCGTAACCTCCCAGTAAGAGCTGTCTTCCCTAACCGCTCAGGGAAATAGTTATGGTAGCTGAAAAGCAACTATAATTCACAAATCTATTTACATAATCTTAAAATTATGAAAGACATTAAATTCCTTGTCTATTTATTTTTGGATGAATTAATAATGGTGTAGTTTTCTTTATTAAAATATATATTCTTGTTCTTATTAAGTTATTTTATAATTATGACATTGCATGTGACTTTTAGTATAATGTGTCAGAGCTTCCATATAAGATGGATTCTGGGAGAACCTCCTGTAATGCTGTCATGTTGTTTTCAGCTACAGTAAGCCTGTTGAAACCAACATCAAACAGCAGCAGCATCCCATCTGGGGTTTGAACCAAATAACCACCTGGTTAAGAGACCAGCCGCCAAACCATTACACCTCAAATCCTTCCTGTCAATGCCGTTACTGTGAGTGAATCCTATGCCCAGTCGTGTGTGCTTAA
Source organism: Megalops atlanticus (assembly GCA_019176425.1). Taxonomy (NCBI): domain Eukaryota; kingdom Metazoa; phylum Chordata; class Actinopteri; order Elopiformes; family Megalopidae; genus Megalops; species Megalops atlanticus. The sequence goes on from CM032896.1 coordinate 2,154,644, forward strand.
GAGAGAGGGAGGCAGGTAGAGGGCAGCAATCGCTTATCGCTCTGACCGCACAATTACATAAGGCACTCAGAGAGCGGGTCTCTCCCAGGGCACTCAGATACATTAGTCCAGAGCTGGAAACAGCAAAGCCAGAGCCATCATGCAATAAAGCAGGAAAAATAAAACCACACAGAGGAGCCTGAGCCAGCAGTAACGCGGTCAGAAGACAGCAGACGACATTAATTCTGCCCCTAATCGAATGAATGAGGGGGACATTACACCTCAGGACGGAAAAGCATTTCCCTCACGGTAAAACATGCTGAGTGCGCCCCCTGCTGGCTGAGAAACGTTTCACACTCCCACACATTGAGCTTCTCTCTCTACACAGCTATGTTTTATCTACATTTTCAAAAGCAAGATGAGACTCATGACTGAGATACTGGAAGTACCTAAAATTGTCTGTAAGTTTACTTTGGTTTTTTAGTTTTTAAATCTGTATTCATGGAACTACAATATAAGTCGTCGAGTGGATTTCATGCGGCTGAAACAAAAACTTCCGCGGTCAGTTTTCCCATATGTTTTAAATCTTGATGGAAAATAAACAAGGAGAATGGCAGTTAACATTTTCAGGGAAGGCAGTTCTACAGATTCTTGTATCCTCACAGAAGCCCTCACGCAAGCCGGGACCATCGCCCTGCAGGTGCAGAACGTGGAAAACAAGCCGGTGAGGGCAGGCATCATGCCCCACAGGGTTCATATGGCTGATCTACCTGCTGCAGCTCGCAGGCCGACTGAGAGCCGCACCTGCCTGAGAGCTCATCGGCATGCACATGCTGCTGTCACAACACAGCCCTTCTGTTCTCTCCTCTCCTCTCTCCTCTCCCTCCCCTCTCCTCCTCCTCCCTCTCCCTCTCTCCTCTCCTCCCCTCCCCTCCCCCCCCTCCCCTCTCCTTTCCTCTCCTCTCCCCCTGGATAACACTCATAATCAGGTCAGAAATAAGGATCAGAAATAAGGGTTAGGGGTACACAAAGGCCCCCCGGCCCTCATGAAGAACCGCAGAATGGCAGCAATGGCAGTATTGCACCCTGTGGTACAAATGTATACCTACACAGTATATTAAAGGAATGCATGCTTGTCATTAATACATCTGAAATATAAAGGTACGATATGAGTGTTCCTGTTGAAATAAAATGCGTGTATATGCCTCTGTTTGTGTCAACATTGTTCTGATTTGTCTTTGTGAATGTTACTGCTCTGTCTGACTCATGTTCGTTACCTCGTTCCCCTGGCTGTCTTGGATGTAATGATGACACTGGCCTTCCTGATCACTGAGCATAGAGGTAGATATTTCTTTGTTGCAGGACCCCTGGTCAGTTTATTATAGTCACTTCCTCTCCCATTCTGAAGGAGAATGTGTGGATGACTAGGGAGATCCAGGCAATTCTGGAGTAAGACTTGATCTTTTGACACTTTGGGTCTATAAATAATCTGAGCTGCTCATACATAAAAGGAAAGGAAAACGGATGCCGAAATTGTGAACACGGGCTGTTGATATTATTAATAAAGGTAAAAGGAGGGTAATAACTTTAGCTCCACTGGGAGATTTATCGTGACTCATGTAATAGCTTTCCATAAGCTGTGTAATGCTGTTAGGTTTGTTGTCATATCAATAGCATCCCCCCTACAACTACCCACAGCAAACAGGTAAACAGCTTGAAAGAAGCAGATTTCTGCAGATTGAACCATGTGACCCACATGGAGCCACCTACTCAGTTAATCAGCCAGTTGCGTACATCGGTTCGTGTCAGCACTGACGAACATCTGACTCAGAGGCATTTTCCTAATTGGTCTGATCAAGAGATCAAAGATGTCAGACTAACAAATATATCAACAGAAGCTCTGTGTCAGTGTATCATCCTTCTGGGAACAGCCCCCTTGCGCAATGCAGTAGACATTTACAGTTCCGGAATATCCCAGGCTGTGATTGCAAATAATGACAATGACACTTGATGATGGTGATTTTCCTTGGTCTGCTTTTCATGTACCGTTGGAGGTTTGCAATATAAAATAGAAATCCATTGTCTGCCCATCCAAGCATCCGGTAGTGTTATAAAAAGGCAAAAGGGAGCTAATGAGGTTTGAAAATGAGAGGGTTGTCCTAATGTAGGATGGTTCTGAGGCCTGTTCACTGTAATGGTGGGGTGTCTGTCTTGCCTGATCGTCAGTGTAATGGGTAGATGTCTGAGGTACTATGTGATGTACCGCAGATGTGTGAGGTAGATGTGCTGTAGTATAACAGTGTGAAAAGTGCAGTTTTAGGTGCAGTACAGGAACATGCTCCACGTCCGAATCTCCTGGACACCCACTAACTAGGGCATGTTAGTCACAGAGTGGGAGGATTCAGGGGCCCTGAAAGCTCTTTATCTATTGGAGGAATTGAGGTTCACGGAGTTATTGATAGGTGGGCTGTCCATATGATCAAACTCCTAAACCTAGATAACTGCAGCAGGAGAAAGGTTCTCCCATGCGGGCATGATGGGGCATGTCCCAGAGTGGCCTCCAGCAGGCCACAGTTTGGAGTTCATAACCAGGTTCATGTGTCAAGGCACTGTGTGGTGCGTTCTGGCAGTGCACTCTGGGACTGTGCAGCTCTGTGTGCTGTGATGTTCAGCGTTGCTTGAGGAGGCTATTGAGAGGAGGAACATGTAAGAGCTAAGAGTGCAGACTAAGAGTGTGTTAACTCCATCCAGCAGCTAACCCAGCGCTGTACCATGAAGAGGTTTGCGGCTAAGGAGGAGAAGCCTGACATCAACCCTTTAACGCAAGCCATTTTCTCTGTTCTCCATTATTTTGTGTCATATATTGAAACTGTCATGATCTAAGAAACCTTGGGGAGCGCAGCGGACTGGACAGTGATTTTGGGGGATCGTGAGACAGCAGATCTCTGATGCAACCCTGCCCGCTGTTGCTGCTATCTAAAGCACATATCCTCTGTCCATCCTTGACCCCTGATGACAGAAACCTCCCCCCTCTCCGACCAGCTGTCTCCGCTGAGCAAAGCTCTCTGCTGCCCCAACCCGGCGCAATCCGCCTGCTGGCAGACCGGCAGCAGTACCAGCAGCAAAGAGGGGGAGAGAACAGCAAGTTGTGCACGTGATGAGGTCATTTCTTCCACCTGTACTGTTAGCAGAGCAATGGCTTGGTTAGCTCGTTAATCATGCAACACTGAAGCCTGAGGACATGCAATCTAGTCATATATGATATTCATTCAGAGGTGTGGCTCGTTACCTCAAGACAATATCCATAAATCACGCTTGGGTGTAATGATGTAGGTGTGTTTTGCCATAGAGAAGACGAAAAGAGACTCTTTCTCATTCTCAGTCCCCACTCACTCAGTTACAGTGAATGCACTGAGGAAGGGATTGGACATGGTCTGAAAATACAAGATTATAGTAGCAGGCTGTGCTTAAAAAAAAAAACCTCCCATCTCCCTGGTAAATGTTACACTGGGACAGGATTATCTAACTCCCCCCTGCAATGCCAAATTTGGGATTTCCCTTGCTCTTTCTCCTCTCTGTGGTAGGTGTGGAGCTCCGCCACGGTACAAAGGGTGCACATAGGTGAATAACATGAGCGCACTTATTTACAGGACAGTCTACTTATTGACTGTGGAGCATCAGGGGCCGAGGTCAAAGTCCCTGCACTGACATGTATGCTAGACTGGACAGAGCAGCTTCTCACTAAACTGAGATCAGTGCCAGATAACGTCTTACATGTTTTCATCAGTCTGGAAGTCATTAATCTTCCTCAGAACACTTCTGAAATGTTTTTTTTTCCTTTGAAACTGTCTGCCACGTTTCCCTTTTTTATGCTAGAGATGGGGTCAAATACAGATGTGTTTGTGGTCAGATGCAGTAAAATGCAAGCACTTGATATTTGTTCAGTCTTAATTAAATGCATTTGCAATGCATTTGTTTTTTTTCTTTTACAATGTATTTATTTAATTATTATTTTTAATTTCATTTGTTATTTGCTCATTGCCTTTCAATATCTTGAAATATTTCTGTATACATTTGAACACACTGAATGGTACATATTTGCATTTCTTTAGTGATGGAATTGTGTTGCTTTCAAATGGGTGGTTGAGGGCAATTACTTTGATTTAATCTTATTTTGGGGGCCATGCAGTGTGAAAGGTGGAATAAAGTGATGACGGCCAAATTAATGACAGAGTTTTTACCATAAACGGTAGACGCTAAGGCATAGTTTGTGAAGGTGCGGTGGCTGTTCAGCTGTACACATATTAATGCTTTCAATGATATTCACCTACTTTCAATAAGAAGATTATTTGCACTGGGTTTCATTCATTCTTTTGTTAGATGTGACTAAAGCGTTTGCACTTGTTCTCACATACATTTCACCCCAGATCTGACTCTCACAGTCACTGCTGTTGAGATTCACACAGCACCTCAGACAATAATGCCATTTATGAGAGGGCCTGTGTTTTAACACACTGAAAGGAGGAGTCTGTCGCAGACCTCTCTGTTCCAGGTCACAGCCAGTAAGAGGGCTTTTCCCTGCCTCGCATGGATGCCAATCCTGTGCAAAGAACCCAGAGGAATTCTGTTACCTTGGCAACAAGAAGCCCCTCCTCTCTGAAGCATCGCAACTGACGTAGCCACATAAGACCCAAAGACAGAACTGTTTGCGTGACAGAATTTTTTCCATTAATTTCTGTGACCAACAAAATGGGTAACGCTCGCCTGATTACGATATTCAGGACTTGAAAATAGCACTCACTGCATAGCAGTTCAAGCCATGCCAGGTCTTGCCATGAGCCCATTCATGTACCGCAAAGCCACCAGCAGGCAGATTCTGCACAGTGCATGAAGCTGATGTGAGTAAAACCAGGAATAACTCATATTGCTGTGCATCTATTTCTGTACCAAGAGTAATAATGACAGAATACATTGCGGTCAGACTGAATGTGGGCCTTGGTCATCTTTCCAATAGAATCAGACTGGGTGCTTATTTCATAATGAACACTTTTTGGTTTGGTTTTCTACTCTTCAACACCACAAGAATAATGATGTTCTTATTCTATCAGTCAGAAACACAGTTCACTACTGATCAATCCTTTCAGTCCATTCTTGATATACATTAGCAGTCAAAAAGAATTACTCACTACACTTAGAGAAAAGCAATATTTTATAGTTTTTTTTACCTGAATTGCAAAAATAAAAGCAGCTCCTGAACTTAATTTACTACAACTGTGTGAAAATTGTGGAGTCATAGAATAATGCAACGATGCCACCTAGCCTGCAGTGTGAAAGAGTGGTTTAAGGAGGAAGGGAAATGGGGTTATGGGTAGGCCATCACAGTCACCTGACCTGAGCCCCAATGAGACCAAACTGCAACAGAGTATGAGCAGATCACTGGGAACATTCCAGAAGCTCTGCACTGCTGTGAACACGGTGCATGCGGTTTCACTTCCTCAGGAAGGCCTGCACACCTTGCCTAGCAGGATGCTGAGGAAACGTAAAGGTATTACTTAACTCTAGGAGGATCAACAAGATATTAAACTACTGTTTTGGTTAATGGTCTCAAAATAATAAATAACAGCAATAAATCATTTCTTAATAATAATAAACGTTTCATGGTCAGACAATAAATCTTTCATTTCTGTTCATTCTTTTTTCATACTCTTACACTCATAGCACTGACATCCGCGGTTGAACTACGACGCTTTTCTCTCCATGACGTAAAAGGAGTCCTCGGCGAATGGTTGCACTTGCCCTTGGTGCGTCAGATTCCCTACTTCCATAACCACTGACCCCATGTGAACACAGAACTATGATGCATGTTCATAATGAGAAAACATTCTTATCGCCGTCTCCCCAGGACCAGACTGTCCGTTCTTGGACACCGCTGGCTGTGTGCAAACAGCCGGTTATAGATTACCTCACTGATTTGAGCTCACAGCCACTGCCCCTGCACACGCCTCCACTCTCAGAACTGCATTCAATTTAAAAATCCAGCAGAATCCACCAGAATTTACAATCTGAAGTTTGCAGTGAAATGAGCCTCTATGGTTTATGCGTTTTCAGAGGCTGTGAAAGACACAAGTAATTTAATCTGATGTTATGGAACACGTTTGTTTATTGAGGTTTGGACGGTACAATTGCCATAAATTCTATGGTGTCAGTCGCTCATGTCTTGTCAGAAAATACTGGTAGATTATTGCTCATCTTTATACACTTCAGTATTCGTAGGTGGTAGAGCAGTCTGTCTGTGTGTGTATGTGTGTCTGTGAGTGTGTGCTGTGTGTGTGTGTGTGTGTGTGTGTGTGTGTGTGTGTGTGTGTGTGTGTGTGTGTGTGTGTGTGTGTGTGTGTGTGTGTGTGTGTGTGTGAGTGTGTGTCCTGGTCAGCCAATCACTTCCCTGGGAGAGGGTAGACTCCTCACCTGTTGCTTCAATAACAGCCTACCAAACGCAGAGCAGGGAGATCAATAAAGCACTTCACCTCTTGTACAGCACAAAAAAACATACTCGCCAGGATGAAAGCCAGTCAGCTTCCAGCAACATTACACCAATGTAGTCAGAATACACCCTGTGCCTAAATCACTTTCATATATCCAGTCAACCACTCATTTTACATTACATTACACTATTGTCATTTAGAGGACACTCTTATAAAGAGCAACTTACACAGGTTACAGTTTTATCCATTTACAAACCAACACCCTTTCAGTTTTAAGTCCTGCTCATCACCACTATGCCACACTGCTGCCCATTTTTACTCATTTTTAATATTGAACTATATAATCCCTGATATGTTATCAATTTTTATCCAGAACTGAATAACTGTGTTGTCTGAGTTTTTTGTTTGCTTGGTGTTTTGTAGAAATGTAGAGCAATAGTGACACTTTCAGGATTGAGCGATAGTGGAGTGTGTAGTGTTGTATGAAGATTGATCAGAATGACCTTGGCACAAAGGAAGAGTCACATAATTTGTGTGTGTTTTGGCACATACAGTAAACATCCCCAGGTTTAAAGGTCTATGAATCTCATGGAAAAAGTGCACATCTGTACATCACCACATCTCAAAATTCAAGGAGCCACTGCATCCTCCGTGCAATAACTGCTCCAGTCACTGGTATGAACCCGAGAGGTCAATCTGCTGTAAAACTCTTTACAAAGTAGTCTCCCAAACTTGAAATCCAGGTCACATACAAAAACCAGTAACGGTGGGAAAATGTTAATGATAACCAGCTTCTTGAGCTCCTACAATCTTTAAAAAAGTGGAAAAAAGTTGTCGGAGGAGTTGAGTAGGGTTAATTAGTCTGTGATTTCCTCCTTTTATTTTGCTCTTTAGTGATATATTAAGAAACTCTTCACAGGCGCAAAATAACGCCCTTTCGGGTTCTTCAGTTCCAAAACCAAGTTTGTTTTTTGTTCCCCGGACAGTGACGTACACCAATCGGCGCGCGCGAGGTCAGAGACCTGTTTGTTTAAAACTTCGGCAAAGCCAGACTTTTAATAGTGAGTAGGTCCACCTTACAATAACACTCACGCAGGCTAACGGCAGCGGCGAGCGCAGCGACCATGAAGAGGGCTCTGTTCCGCAGGGGTGCACTGCTGGCGCAACAGGTTGCGTCGGAGAGCTCCCCACCTGCCGGGACTTCACCTGCTCTAGCGCCGCGAATCCAGCGCGCTATGTCCTCCGTCTCCATACCTCCACCTGCATGTCTGCTCAGACCCCTGGAGGCTCCCTATCGCTATATGTTTGGACCGGGGCCATCCAATGTGCCTCCACGCATTCTGGCAGCGGGGGCGAAACCAATTATCGGCCACATGCACGCAGAAATGTTCGAGGTATAAGGTTTTCCTTTTTTCACAACTACTGTGCTTATATATAACGCATTGTGTATGGGCACATTGGACGGCGGAATTTTGGTTTGCCCACGATGTATTGACAATTACGTCATTAAGACTTGTGGTCATGTAAAACGTACAAAATTTCGTTATGATAGACAACATGTTCATATTGTGTTTCCGGATCGATCTGAGTGAATTCCGTTTACATTAACTGTGTAATATATTTCAGTGTTACCCAGAAATGTGTGTTTTTCATACGTTTTACATATTAATTAAAGTATTTAAAATATAGGTTATTAGTGATTTTCATATTATTTATTTTCATATTTTTGAATTCGATTGTGCGTGTTCCAAGGATGCAGTCATGCTGATATAATAATATTAAATGTTATTATATTAAGTGTAATTTGCATGTCTCGTGCATCTATAAAATCGTGAAATCAAACCCAAAAATGTAGGGCGAGGGGAGTCTTCTTTACGTTTTAAATGTTAAAATATATTATCTAATCCAGATTGTCCATTTCAATCTCACTCAGTCGAAGCTGATAATTATACATTTATCCATAATATTTCTTGTTATGGCAATGCTTTGTGCCCGTGTTGCAGATTATGAACGACATCAAAAAGGGAATACAGTACGCGTTCCAGACAGAGAACAACATGACCATCGCCATGAGCGGGTCGGGTCACACAGCCATGGAGTGCGCCGTCTTCAACACCGTGGAGCCCGGAGAGAGCGTCCTCGTCGCCATCAACGGAATCTGGGGAGAGCGGGTGGCCGAAATCGCACAGAGAATGGGTACGGAGTCCTGTTCATTCATACGAGGCACCCTGTATAACGGTATTTCACCGGGATAACGCTGCAATCTGCCTTTGCTTCCTTGACAATAGGTGCCAATGTTCACACCATGGTGAAAGCTCCGGGCGGTTATTTCACCAACGAGGAAATTGAACAGGTAACGTCTCAAAAATGATGATCATCAGTCTAAATATACTACTATTAACAAGAACATTAATCTCTTTCACATTTAATCACTGACCTATTTCCGTTTCTGTTTACATTTTTATTGCCCTTGTCACAGTTTTATTTGTGCGGTTATCACTTTCCTAGCCACGCCCCTCACCCAGGACATCAAATGTCTGTCATATCACATTAATTCAATAGGTAATTGCAGTGTTTCTCAACCCTGCTCCTCACTGCACCCTGTCCTGCATAGCTTCTATCTATCCTTGCTGCTTGATTAAATCAGGTGTGCTCAGCTAATAAAATGTGCCACTGGTGAGTTCAGTAAGGTGGGTAGAGCAAGGATAGACAGAAGACATGCAGGACAGGGTGCCGCGAGGAGCAGGGTTAAGAAACACTGGGTAATTGACTGACTAATAACTTTTTGGCAAAGATGCGCAGTATATTTGACACAGTGCATTGTTTGTGGGCTCACAGTCTGACCCTCTCCCCGCAGGCCCTGGCTAAGCACAAGCCTGTACTCTTCTTCCTCACGCACGGCGAGTCCTCGGCCGGGATCGCGCACCCTGTCGACGGCATCGGGGACCTGTGTCACCAGTGAGTGGGTCTGCCACGCCCCCTTTGCCACTCCCCCCTTCACTCCCATGACAGATCAAACAATCGTTACGTCACACCTGACTGTCACAGCATTACGTTACATTACATTCACTTGGCAGGTGCTCTTATCCAGAGCAACGTCCAGCAAAAAAGAACAGAAGCGTATCCATTCAATTTAAATGACCAACAGTGTCAGATCAAGCTAACAACACTCCCAGACCAGTGAGTGTGAGCACAACACTATTCAAGCCCTACCACAAGTTAACTTGTGCAGCCAGACTAGACAAGAGAAGCCAAGTATGCTACCAAACATCAGTCACTAGGTCACAGAATCCAAAACACACCACGATAATACTCATAAACAGCAAATATTACAAGTAATAAGCAGCAGGGCTGTCTGTTCTCGCTCAAACGCTCACTCACACGGGAATCCGTTTCCCCTACCCAGGCACGACTGCTTGTTCCTCGTGGATTCAGTGGCGTCTTTGGGCGGTGCTCCTCTTTACATGGACAAGCAAAGTGAGCCTGGGATATTTGCTTTTTATTTTCTAACCTTGGAAGCCTTTTTGTAGCGCACCCCTCATGTGTGTATTACTGTAAAATCGGATTCTTCATAAAGTCCCATGAAGTAGAAATCTGATCTCAGACCTGTGATGCTGCACCCCCTGTTTGTGTTGGTAGACATTGACATCCTGTACACCGGATCCCAGAAGGCCTTGAACGCTCCTCCAGGAACAGCCCCCATCTCCTTCAGCGAAAGAGCCTGGTAATGACCGATGATAGCGGTGGACAGCAAGTCTGACACGATTACCATGGTGAAGTAGTTTTTCAAATTCTAAAGGCTCTGCAATAGGCCTATCACCTCTCCCCTTCTCAACCCCCCTCCCTACAGCAAGAAGATGTTCAACAGGAAAACGAAGCCGGTGTCCTACCTCCTGGACATGACCCACCTGTCCAATTACTGGGGCTGTGACGGGAAGCCGGCGAGAATGTAAGATTTTGCTTTCTCACCAACACTGATCTTTCTGTACCATGCACTGCCAGTGCAGCCCATAGCCCCTCAATGGATTGGTATTGCATTTGATGTGCCCCCAAAAAAAGGATCTCTGTCATGCAAATTGAAAAATCTTTTGCCAACTGAATCCTGGAGTTTACAGTTTGATTGTCCCCCATGAGTCATTTTCCACACGCGGATAAACAGCACAGCTCTCCAACAGCATCAAAAACATTCATAACAACAGTAATAAGGTTCCACTCCTTATCACCAGCCACCGCTCATCATCCCCATTGCCTAAACACTACATTCCATAACCATTTGCAGCATCCCCATTGGAGAAGAACTGGCTTTCGGAGCCAGTGTAAAAACTGAACAATAAACTCTGTTCCCTTACCTTCTTGTAGATACCATCACACAGGGCCTGTGTCAGGATTCTTTGCTCTCAGAGAGAGCCTGGCCATCCTTGCAGAGATGGTGAGCTGGAACACTTTGGCCATCCCCTCTCACATCCTGCTCCACCTGGGGAGGAAAGACACAGCGCCTCCCATTACATAACTTCAGACTGAACATCTCAAGATGAGCCAAGCCACACATGTGCATTTTATGTTGTATTCTGACATTCAGAATCTGTCGGTTGTCTTTGAGTCAAGTGAAGGCATACAGAGTTTCAAAGCCAGATATGACCATTTCACCTGGCTAATTTTTACTCTATATTTTGTTAACAACAATTTTATGGAAGAAAGTAAATAGGATATCATAAAAAATGTCACTCACTCATCATGGTTATTCATCTGAAGGGTTGTATTAACACTTAGCTACAACAAAATCACCCTAATGGCAAAACATAATAGCAGAAAGGCTGGCAGAGTGCAGGTCATTAATGAGCACTCTCATAGCAGCTCTCTACTGCATTGTACAGGTGTGTGGTCAGCACCTGCTCAGAGCACCTGTCTGTGCTTCCTCAGGGCCTGGAGAACTCATGGAGACACCACAAGGAGGTGGCAGAGTACCTGTACAAGGGTTTGGAGGACCTGGGACTGAAGCTCTTTGTTCCAGACAAGGTGAAGTCCCACATCCCAACACACTTCTTGTTACTTGCAATAAAGGATCAACTCCTAGTGAGGTTTTGTGCTGAAGACACAGCAGCCTCTGTGACAGGAGCAAAATGCAGAGAGGCTCAATTTTCTTTGTTGGATATTTCCAGTGACTTATTGATGTGTCTGCTTCATCCAATATAACTGACAAAAACTTTAATGGCTGACAAACGTGTGTGATGTCTCTCAGAGCCTGAGGCTGCCGTCGGTCACCACCATTGCCATTCCATCAGGCTATGACTGGCGGGAGATCGTCGCCTACATCATGAAACACCACCAGATGGAGATCACTGGAGGCCTGGGGCCATCCGTGGGCATGGTGAGGACAGAGATGAGCTGCAGTCAGGGCACGGGTTCAGCTGGTGAAAGCTCACATACATGTCACAAGTCATGAAGAATTTGTGTGTGTGTGTGTGTGTGTGTGTGTGTGTGTGTGTGTGTGTGTGTGTGTGTGTTGTAGAAATGGATAACATGTAAAAATTGTAACCTATGTAAATCGCTCTGGATAAGAGCTTCTGCTAAATGACAATAACGTGATTTAACGCATGATGTCCTTGCTGGAACACTGCAGTGACTTTATTCCTCTGATGCGGCATAAGAGCGCACTTGTGAGAATGTTACGTTGTTTAGCGCGAGCTGCCCGGCCGATTCATTCCACGTTATGCCTCAATGTGCTGCAGGTGCTGCGCGTGGGGCTCATGGGATACAACTGCAACAAGGCGAACGCTGACATGGCGCTGGCGGCGCTCGGCGATGCGCTGAAGCACTGCCGCAAGAGTAAAGCGTAGCGAGATCGCCGGGAGTGTCATGCAAAAAGGGCGCGCTAAACTGGATCATGCAGTCTGCACTGGGGGCATTCTTTAAATTCTTTAAAGATGTATAAATACAACTGGTGTTGGCAGGCACTGATAACGTTTAATATAGAAAAGTGTGAATACAAATTGTATCATACCTTCACACGCAGTGGGTCACCAGATAACGCTGGTAATTTTAAGTATTCAGATCAAACGCCAGCACAAATTTCTTGTAAAGAATTAAAAATGTAAAATAAAATAATAAAAATGTGAAGCTCTGTAGTATTGCTATATGTTTACCGAAATAAAACATCTGTATTAGGTGCATCAGGAACTTCATGTTATCATTTTTATAAAATGACAATGATCATATTATTATCCGCATAAAGCTACCCCATAAATCATACAGAGTGATATACCTACACACCACCTTTGAACATTCGATGGCGCGGTCATATAATAAAAGCGCGCAAAGTTGCATCAGAACGCAACTAATAATCTGGAAATTTTGAATAAACGATACAACAAGATGTGGAATAATATTAGCTCATTTAAAGGTCGTCATTATCGTTATACTTTTAAACAATTTTATAACCTCATAATTTTGAAGGGTTTAATCATTTTGAGAGAGGACAGAAAACACAACTGCGTTTATAAACCTGTTTTTACGGTTATTTTTACGCAATAGGCAGAGGTTTTTTTCCCTCCTGGCGGCCACAGTCCAAATGCGTCATACGTTGCAAAGGGGTTGTCTGTCTGGTTAAAAAAAGGCGCGCTGTACAGATCTCCACAACTTTAGTGTTAGTGCACGATCTTCATCTAGATAAGTTTAAAACAAAGCCAATACAGACGCTGAAATATGTCGTACACTAGAGGGGCTTTGATCGTGCTGGAAGGAGTGGACAGGGCCGGGAAGACCACGCAGTGCATGAAGCTGGTGCAAGCGCTCCAGCAGAGCGGTCGGCCGGCTGAGATGATCCGATTTCCCGGTAAAATGCATTTCTTGTCCGCCTTCAAAGAGTGATTGTGCCTTTCGTCACCCAGCTTTTATATTGCTGATAACATAAATGGTGCAAGATAGTTCGAGAAGCTTTAGCTCTCCGTGTGTGTGCTGTGTTTGTGCACGTACTCTAGTTAGCAAACTAGTATATTTAGCTAGCCAGCTGCGTACTCTGCCACTAATCTGGTTAAACCTAGCTAACCACCCGAAAATTCAATATGGACAGATTCATGGGACGTGCTATAAATATGCGTAAGCACAATTGTGTCAGGGTGCTGGCAAATCTACAAAATAAAATACTACCCCTAGTAAACTGCAATATTTGTTCACCAATGTTTGTTCAGACAGAACTACGAAGATCGGCCAGCTGATCAGCTCTTACCTGGAGAAGAAGCAGAATTTGGAGGACCACACCGTGCACTTGCTCTTCTCAGCTAACCGCTGGGAACTTGAGTAAGATCTTACGTTTATCCGCCACCAGCTTAACGTCAGATGAACACCCGCTGGGTTAATTACTTCTGTATAAAGCTTATACGCGTTATGTACGTTGATATTATCCCGTGTTTCTTCACGGTCACCTGGGTTACTGGTTGAAAAACAGGCCTAGTTACTAGAGCTGAATGTTGAAATTCCAGGCAGAGTGCTTAGCCTGAATTGCTTCAGTAAGTGTTCAGTGGTAGCTATGGGTAGTATGTACCATCTGGGCTGGAAATCTGAGATGAACTATAAAGGGATCGTAAGGGAAAAATGTATGCTGAAGAAGAACAAAGCTTTGACTCACTTGCATGTGTGTCTGACTCAGGTCTGTGCCACTGTGAGCTCACTGCTCTTGCATGTGAGCCTGGCTCAGGTCTGTGCCACTGTGAGCTCAGTGTGCTTGCGTGTGTGTGTGACTCTCTTCCCCAGGCCTCTGATCAGGGAAAAGTTGCAGCAGGGCATTAGTCTGGTGGTGGACAGGTACGCTTTCTCAGGTGTGGCCTTCACCAGCGCCAAGCCAGTAAGTTTGGGTCCCGTTGCACTGCTGTTAGAGGGTGTGTGTGTCAGAGGTGTAGCTTCTTACTGAGCTCAGATGGTCAAAGGACAGTAGTCAGTACTTTTCTTAGAACACATAAAATGGCTTTTTTCATGTGTATCTTTACTGTGGTGCTCACTGAGCAACTTATTCAATGAAACTTACTGAACTTTTGTATATAACCCTATGAGAGGAAGATGGGAATTATCATTGTGCTATTTTAGGGCAATAAAAATGATCAGTGATAAATCTTGCTGCTCTGTTGATATGTCTTTGCTGACAAACTAACCTTCAGGTGTGAGATAAATCATAAAGTGTACCTGTGTTGGGCACAGAGGTTGGCAGTTCCAGAGGAGGGGAGTATTGTTAAGAGATTCCAGACAAGGGGAGTATTGTAGGATGATTCCAGAAGAGGCACATACTGAATGACGCATGTCTGTCGCTATGTCTGCAGGGCTTCAGTCTACAGTGGTGCATGAACCCGGACATCGGGCTGCCCAAACCGGACCTGGTTCTCTTCCTGCAGCTGAACCCGGCTGTGGCTGCCCAGCGGGGCGAGTTCGGCAACGAGCGCTACGAAACAGCGACTTCCAGAGGACCGTGCTGCAGAGGTTCCAGCAGCTGATGAAGGACCCCTCCCTCAACTGGCAGGTGAGGCGTCACCACAGTCACCCAGCACAAACAGCTCATCCCGGGCTGGGCCTGTTTACACCAGGGCAAACTGCCCACTGTGCACAGTTTCCTCTGAATACGAGTCAGTGTTATCCAGTATAACACCTTCATTGCACATCATCACTGGGAACTGTTGGCTCGATAATGCTCAAGGAATACAGTAAGCTCTTTCGCATACAGTGTAACCTGCTTAATATTACAGTACCTCTGTCATGCCAAATGTAAAATTCAGCAGATGTCATTTCCACAGGACTTCAGTACTGTCTGGTGGTGCCACTACAAAGGAAGAACAAAGAAGAAAATTTGGATCCTGAATAATTAGGATTGTTATTAACGTATTTCACAGTTAAAGAAAGAAAACAAACTGACCTTCATTTTGGACATTTTATTGCCACACTATAGCACTGGTACAGTATTACATGGCAATTTATTGCTGAGGTCCAGTGTTTTCAATATCCACAATGTGTGCCTGACCACGATGATCACACGCATAGATCATTAACATACACCACACATCTACATTAAAAAGCATGGTAGTTGCTATAATGTATTTTTTTCAAAACAAGGTAAATAAGGTAATAAACAGACCACAACCCTTGAAAACAACAAAGGCACTACCTGGCTATGTTGTTTACAACTTAAAAAGACAGTACACAAAGAACAAAGCTAAAATGCAGCTAGCCAAATACTCTCCCATTTTTGTAGTTGATTAAAACAGTTTAACTTTTTAAAGACAGCGGAAGCAAATGGCTAGGCAGACACAAATTCAACACTCTTAGCTAATGCTACCTTTGCTTCTCAGCAAGAAAAATCTGGGACACCAAAGCAAAGAGTTAAAATACATCCATTTTCATTCAGCTTGTGTTTAGACAGCTGTTCCTACCTGAGAAATCTGGACCAGCCACAATGTCAGTTGACCTTATTCTAAAAAAAAGTGTGCAATGTTGGCTGCCTCGACTTTTATGAATATGCAGACATTTTTGGCACAGTTGAAAAAGGTACAAAAGCTTGCTAACCAGTGTAGCACAGCTGATATTCCTGGATACGCTACCATCTGACTTATTTTGACAGGCTGTTGATTGTTTCTACAGCTAAATATGGTATTATTCATTAAATCAATTATTTTTAAACAATACACCTACAGGACCAAAAAAATCAACAATTGGCTCCTAAGGGTGACAATAACAGCGTTTCCCATGATATTGAGAGCGTCCGTTTAACATTGAATCCCATGGTGAGTGGACAGTGTACTGGGGAAAGAGGAAAAAAACAAGGCATGACAGCAAGTGGGTTGTGATATTAAACAAAGTGATATAAACTGGTTCATCTGCATTGAGTGTGAAAGACTGCAATATGATCCTATCCAATATACCCACATAGCCTTTGTATGTATCCACCTTGTTTTCGTGGCCTCGTCACTTGAGCAAAAACATCCCAGGCATCTCCACAGTGACAGGAAGAACACTGTGCTGCTTTTACTTCGGAGTCAAAGGTCGTCTCCATGTAAACCAGCCTGTGCTCACAGTTGTGCTTCTCTGCTTTTCCTGCAGGTGATCGATGCTGCCAGAAGTGTGGAGGAGGTGCACCTGGAGATCAGGGGACACAGCGAAGCAGCCATCGCAGAAGCTGAGTGCCAGCCCATTGCACAGCTCTGGAAGTGAGCCAGCAACCCCCTCAGACAGCTGTGCGTCAGGATTACGGATCCCTGCAGCTCCACTCCTAGGGTATAACGCTTCTGAAGGCAGCATAGACAAAATGCTAACGACAAGAATATGTGCTTTATGTACCATACGATCCACAGAGATCATCTTTCCAGTAAGTATTTATCAGCTGCTGTTTCAAACAGTCAGAATCAGCCGGTGAATTTTGAAGACCTGAATGGCATGGTTACAGCCTGCATCGCGTGTGATCTAGGTAGCTGAGGAAACATCATGAATCCGTGATCATTTTCGTATCTGTCTTAATTGTAAAAAAAAGCATATAACGTGTGTTAAAATAATCTTTTCACTATCTTGATTCATGTAATATTAATATAATTTCAGCTTCTTTTACTGTACAAATATGTGAGTAAATGTTTTCCTTTCACTGATTACCTTCTCTTCAGTACCTCTTTAACTACCCATGAAGGGCATGTAGCATTGCTTTTGTTAACCTTTCTGCACTACCTCTGCCATTAGGAAGTGAAAAATAATGTCCTGCTCACAGAAACACTGTGAAAGACCTGTAACAATGGCACTTTACAATATTTCACAACGCATCACAATCTCCGTCCCAGTGACACTATGGGCGCAGTGACAGGGTTCATGTCCACGGGTTCTCGCAGCTTAGGTCCCTTATTGGATGGATGAGTTGGATCCTACATTGAGTCTGAGCAGAATAAAGATGCCATGACCCCTGTGAACACACTCACTGCCTGGCTCAGGGCCAGACCACAGTGTGTACAGGATGCTACAGTTGCACCATGACTCCTTCTTTGGACACAGTGCCGTTGTGTTAACACCAACATGACCAAGATCTTGTTTTTGCCCGTTTGTTTTTTTTTAATATAAGTATAAAATAAAAAATGCTTACTGTGCAACTGATGAACAAAACAATAAAAACAAACAACAAAACCTATGTGAGTTCCTTGTTGGCTGGCTGGTTGAGACAGTCTTAGTGTCGGAGTGTGTAGCTGGTTAGGAGACGCTGTGCTGCGTCTCCTCGTCCTCTCTCCCCTCCACTGTGCTGTACTGGACTGTGCTGTGTGAGAGACCCCTCACAGAGACAGGATCTCAAACTCCTCGTCCTCCGAGTCGAAGCAGCGTTCCGGCCGGTCTGAGTCCGAGAGGTCTGGGGAGGGAGGAGACACGGAGGGCAAATTAAACAGCCTTCCCACAACAGAAGCCACCAGGATTTCCTGTGCTAGTTTGATTGGTGGGGAGTAAGAGGTTGGACAGATAGTTGCCAGGTGGTACTCAAGATGTGAGCCACTCGCTACAGTGCAGGGTCTTAAAACGGAAGAGTGTGATTGGTTTGATATGAGCATGCCCCGGTGAGGGACTTGCTGTGTGTACCACAGACAGGAGGTGTACGCAGGTCTGGCACTGACCGGGGGTGAGGTTGAGCACGTCGGAGCAGGCGTAGTGGACCGGCTGCGTGTCCACCAGCTCGAACATGGACAGCCTGTCTCTGCTGAAGCTCATCTGGGGGGCGACAGGTTAGCGTTAGCACATTAGCACTCACACAAGCAGAAGCACAGGGGCCTGCATTGAGGCCACCTGTTACAAAACCCAGGAGGTGCAAGACGGGCAGCATGACCCTCTGTGTGAACGGCCACTATGGGCACAATCACATTTCATTCCTACCAGAGTTACAGCTGCGCTGACTGCAAGAAGGATAAAT
Source organism: Megalops atlanticus (assembly GCA_019176425.1). Classification (NCBI taxonomy): domain Eukaryota; kingdom Metazoa; phylum Chordata; class Actinopteri; order Elopiformes; family Megalopidae; genus Megalops; species Megalops atlanticus. The sequence continues at coordinate 2,173,013 of CM032896.1, forward strand.
CAGCTTTTACAAATGATACTGTTACAGATGTACAGTTAACATCACGTGTATGACACATTTTGATTGTTTTCAGTAGGTGATTCTGCAAAGTACTTTAAAATATTTTGCACAGGTAGTTCTCAAAGGTGTGAATCATTTAAGCAGTGTATTAATTCTTAATAATATTGCTGTGTCATGCTGTGACTTTGTCTGCCCACTGTTACCCACCTTTCTGATGCGAACGCACCAGTCATCAAAGTCCTCCTCCGTCTGGCAGAAGAAGCCCTGGCGAGCAGCAGAAACGGGGAGAAATTCTGTCACACAATCTGCGAGAGCTCGCCGGAGAGACTTAAAACAGTTTACACATCTGTGCTTTCTGTGCGATCCCTTGAAAATAACAGTTTAAAAAGTATCCATCTTGTTTTTGGGAGGCTGGGGGTGGGAGGGGGTGGTCTGTGCTGCGGACCGTACCACTGCGACGGAGGGGTCCAGCTCACAGATGTGCATGCGGCAGGGGGGGTGCTGGCAGTGGAAGCTGTGGTCAGGGACCGGCCCCCCCTCGCCGGGCTCCACGGCAGGCTGGGTGGTGTGCGGGTCCAGGTAAATGAGCTCCTGTCCTGGAGGGAAGGGGGGAGGAGAGACACGCCCACCTCATTCACACAGGCTACATTCAGACTGCAGGCTTTAATGCTAAACTCTGAATTGTTGCTCAGATCTGATTTTTTTTCTGACTCTTCATATTCTCCCATTCACATTTTTGAAAATGGCCCATATGTCATATCAGTGTGAACAGACCTCCGTCCTGAAGCGTCCCACATGCGCGTATAAACAATAACAAAAGACATCAGGGCTGTTTACTTATGCAGAATTATAACGGCGCGGGTAACCATGGTAACCTGTCACATGCAGAGTGACATAAAAATCACTCGGCCCATGTCAAACATGATCTATTTTAATATTGGCGTCCGCACACAGGTCACACGCAAGTCGGATGGCTAATTTATTTCCACACCTGCGTTTATAGAACAGCAAGTCTGAAGGTAGCCATACTCTTCGCTGGTCAGGCATCTGCTTTGCCATTAGCGGCACTTACCCACAAAGCCGATGAAGTAGTGTGCGCTGTTGGGCTTCCCTCCGATCACTCCCAACGACTGAGGCAGCATGAAGCAGCTCTGGGGTCAGAGGAAAGGAAATAACACTCTACAGCACTGAGTGTTACATTTAAATAGATTCTTCTTAAGACACGTTATTTGTTTGTTCTCATACATAATGTGTGTTAATCCCACACTTGAGCCTTGCCAAAACTGTTGTATGTGTATCTTTATGTGCCTTTGTTTTTGTTTTAATCCAAATATGTACTTGTATAACCAAGTTAAATTTACTGTCACATGAATGTGTGTGAGAGTAAAGCTGTGTGTGCTAGTGGATGCCGGGTTTGTGGTTTACATACTGTGTGTGTGTGTGTGTTTGTGTGTGTGTGGTTTCTGAGTGTGTGTGTGTGTGTGTGTATAGTTTCTGAGTGTGTGTGTGTATGGTTTCTGAGTGTGTGTGTGTGTGTGTGTGTTTCTGAGTGTGTGTGTGTGTGTATAGTTTCTGAGTGTGTGTGTGTATGGTTTCTGAGTGTGTGTGTGTGTGTGTGCGCGAGGCACTCTGCTCCACCTTCAGCGTCTCGATGTAGGCCTCGTTGATGTCAGTCAGGCCCAGTCGCAGTGGGATGAGCAGCACCAGGGGCCTCCAGAGGGGCGTCTCCGCCGCTCCCTGGGCACGGGCCCCCTCCGAGCAGCCGTTCAGCACCCGCTGCCCCTCCGCCTCCCCCTCCAGCCAGGGCATGCAGAGGCGCTCTGAGACAGGACAGGGGACAGTGCTGTTACAGCCTGCGTTCTGACAGACACGCCCAGGACATGCCTCAAATGCCTCTAACCCCCACTTAAATTCTTTACTGTGTCAGTGTTAATGTTGGACAAGCACAGAAACTTCCACTTCCCATCTGACATCTGATTTTATTGCACTGGAAGCCAGCTGCCCTTCCAATGTACAGTACAATAACTGGGTAAGAAATGTGGTATACAGCATTGGATTGTGGAGAAAAAGCGACACACACTACGTGGATTTGTCATCCATTTTGATCAAACCTGGGACCTGGTTTAAGAGAAGCAGGTGGCAAGATTGCAGACTTTTGATAATGACCTTTAAAACATTAGCAGAGGTCAGTTTAAATCAACTTCCTTGACTGATGATCCCAATGAAGCCCTACCTGAGGCATTGTAAATGGCACTGTAAATTGTACTTCATTTTATTATACTTCAACTTTCTTAGTAATTTTTCTCTCCCTCTATTTGTGCAGGTCATTATGGAGAGGACTCGGGTTTAGTGTAAATATCTGCAACGTCTCAATCTGCATGATGTAGGAACGCCTCCTACACTCACTGATCTCCTCGATCACCACGGTGTTGTCCATGGCAACGTGCACGGCCAGCTGGCTCCACGAGTCACGCACAGACAGCTTCCTGGGGGAGAGACGCAAGCACGGGTCACAGTCTAAACGGCTCCCTGACCGTCTCACCCAAAGTCCGTGATGCTGAGAGGAGTGGGGAGAAGGAACCACTGCTGTATCTCGCGCGAGACACGTGGGAAAAGCTGCCCGTTTGCGATGGGAAATGTTTCATCTGGGTTCTCTGATGCAGTGTTTCGGCACGGTCGCCTCTGAGTGGGAATGCACCATAACAAGCAGAGATGTCAGAGAATGCACTTACTTGAGAACCTGGGCCACAGTGTTGGGTCCGTACCACTGGCCGATGGCCTTGCCCTCTCCAACCCCCACCTGGGCTGCAGTGAAGCACGAGGGGCATAGAAACAGCACAGGACACAGTTATCCACTGCAGCACTACAGCACTGAGGTTATTGGCATGTCACACTGTCAACCACCACAAACACTGTTTTATCTACACATGTGAGGAAGTATGTGTGAGGATTCTGGTTATGTGAAATTAATGTCAGTTTGATTGTACCTATCTGATGTATGGAGTAGCAACTGTCCTCCTTGTCGATGAAAGCGTTGAGGATGCTGAGGTACTCTTCTCTCTGTTTCTGGCCCTTCACCCACCTCCAGTCTATGAGAGAAAAACACACAATGACTGGTCCAGTGTGCTGCACACGGTAGACTGCAGCCAAGTGTCTAACCAAAACACCTTCAACAACCTGTGCAGAAATTCTACTGACCCTCTTTCTCTAAGCAGAATACAGGCAAACGGATACAAATACATACACAATACTATACATACACACTACTACTACCACTTTAAATTGATTATGTCTGAACATTATCACTCAAGGATAAGAGCTGAGTTACATGATCTACTGTAAAGAAAACAACTGAAGGTGAACTACAATATTCACACTGCTGTGCAGAAAAAAATCATTGAGCTGTTAAACGGGACATTTCATTTGTTTAGTAAACACACCTCGGCCTAGATGCCTGCAGACCAGGGCCTCGGCTAAGATCATCTGCCCACATCGCAGCATGCAGCCCCAGCCTGTGTCGGATGTGGGGCCCGTACCTCCTGCAGGGAGTGGAAAATTCACAGGGTATGTTAAGCTTTCACAGGCTCTGTGTTGGATAAAACAGAAAATTTCATTGACTTTCCTAAAATGAGACAAAGACCTATTCATTGTTAAGTTAATTTCAGAGCTATCTATGCATGTGCATAGTTACATTTACATTTATTCATTTGGCAGATGCTTTTATTCAAAGCGACTTACATAGCTTACATAGTTCATTACAATGCTATCCATTTGTACAGCTGGATATTTACTGAGGCAATTGTGGGTTAAGTACCTTGCCCAAGGGTACAGCAGCAGTGCCCCAGTGGGGTTTAAACCGGCAACCTTTCGGTTATGAGTCCTGCTCCTTAACCACTATGCTACACTGCCGCCCCTTGCAGATAATTCATGTTTATTTTATGAAAAGATGTTACCACACTGCTAGACATGCACCTGGCTATTTTTTAGTTCATCGCTGTAGTAACAAGATGTAAAGCCACTCACCAATTGGCTGAAAATGTTTTCTGTAAGTGAACCACAGGCGTGAAGAAACATGTGAGAGAATCTCATCCTTTTCTACAATGTTAAGAATCAAAAACATGCTTCAGTGCAAAGCAGGTAGGTGGTGATTAGAAGGATTTTAACACATGCAGACATGGATGCTGTGAAAAATAAATCCAGAAATCTGGGAGCACAAAAACCTAACAAACATCTTTTGCTTTAAAGATAAAATGGAGGGGAACTTGTATAACTTCTTAATACTGGTGCAAAATCTGAAGCAACATATTTAACAAACAAAGCAAATCCATTAAGATTCTATACATCTTTGATAGTCTGCATTCAAGAAAAACCAAGAATCTTGTGAATTCTTGATCACTCTAATTTTGCCTTACATCTCCGCGCTATATGCAGTATAACGATTTGGCCTATTTCACAACTTTGACACAACTGTGACTCTGTGAACATTGCCCCATACATATGAGTACCTGTGAGCGCACTAAACTCCTTTCCCAATATCCACACTGGCTCTGGGGTGTCTGGGAACTCTTCGATCTCTCCAAATCGCAAAGTGTCATAAGTGAGGGTGGCTGGAAAATTAGAGTGACAATATTAAAATATCAAGTTAACATCTCCACTGTTTCCCAGGAGTCTCTTGGCCACCCTTTTCTCAGGATCAGCGAATAATTTTAATTCCCCGTTTGCTCTTATCTGGATTTAAGACTCCCCTGGGAAAAGCAGTGTGCTGTGTGTTCAGACAATTTCTACCGTAAAAATACGCTGCAACAAAATTTTATTGATGGATGACTGATACACAGAGTGAGGAGAAGATCAAAAACACAATGTATCGAATCCAAATAAATATACAATGTGCTTTATAGTTGTACTGCTAATTCGACATAAAGGAAGAAGTCAGGACTGATCAAAGACAAAAGTCCGGTATTTTAACCACCGTGTCATCTGCTGTTAGAGACCCATTAACAGTTTTGTATGACTTCCACAATCCTTAGGTCGAAATCAAACCAAATGCCACGTTACAGTGGGGTAGCTGACAACCAACTTTGCTAGCTATGGTTAGAGGTATTCGAATGAGCGGGTAATATTAAAAATTTGCGACAAAAATCTACTTAGCAAAACCCGAAAGACATCAGCGCCCATTCATGCAGCCATGGTCTTTTATGTGGGATTTTATTTTTCATATATCGCTATCCAGACTACAAACACTGGGGATTCACTGAGCCTGAAATTGTTTTGGTCTTCCCTTTCAGTGTTTCAACCAATCCACGTACTAAAAAGTCTGCCGAACTTGAGCATCATATACACAGTATTGATCCCGCGTTAAAATCCCAGTCTTGAATCTCCATGTCAGTACCATCCATCTTCTGCACGAACTTTCAAATTGAAATGCGTTCAAACTTCATGTCATTTAAAGTTAAACTCAAACAGCTGATTAATGCCATACACAGGAAGACAGCATCTATAGGAGTACTAATCAATATGAGCACAAAACAGGTTACTTGAGGCATATAATTTATATTATAGCGATCAAATCTGAGGTATTTCGCTTTAAACTCATGTGGCTTTGGACGTGTCATGATGTGTTGTTTATCCTGACATTGATTTTTACGATCCGGTTATTGACCGGCGCAGTGACACTTCGAGACAAGAGCACTGATACAGCTTCACTGTGCGTCATGGATAGATATGGTTAGCTAGCCTCGCTTATTTCAAGTAGTATCCACAAAATTATGCCACATATTTGAACGAGCTCTGCAAATGTACACAAATTTCACTGCACCGCACAGCTGTACAAATAACGTTTACTGACATTGCAAATTGCTGGCTCGTTCTTTGAGGAATCGTTTTAGAAAACAACAGTAAATAGGACTGACACTAAACTCAGTAAAGTAAAACGAAATTAACAGCTATCCAAGTAGTTATAGCAGCCCGACTTCCTGGGTAACTTGTGTTTAGTACATAGCTAGTTAACCAACAAGCTAAAGAAATTGTGATCGCTAGTTATAATTTCTTATAGCTGTTTACTCGCAACCTTACCTGAATCCATTCCGCCAGCGACTCACCCTACACTGTTGGGTCAACAGAGACGTCATGTGACAAGTGGCAACAGCGTTTCTCTTCGATTGGTTCCTCAGATGACCAGGGGGCGGGACTAAATTTGTCAGGTCCAATCGTTGCAACTTCTTGAGCGGAACTCTTACTTTTCGGCCAATAAATGCGCCGAGCAACAGAAAAAGGATTTAATAGGAACATTGATAAACAGGAAGTTGGGAAAACCGACTGTGTAGTGGTCTCGTATCTTATGATGATGATGATGATGAAAAAATATGTTTGCTGTAGCCCTTGTATTGCGATATGTTTTGCAATGTCTTGGGACAAACAAACGGATAGGTATTTTAAGCTTTGAAGCAGGTTGCTGTCTCCTTCCATATCAGCGGTAACATGAATGTTTCCAGTTATATAGCACGCTGAAACATGACAAGCCAGTTCGTTATAGGCCCTCTGCAACCCCCGGAATCCGGCTTGCATTTCTCTCAGTCTTGTAGTCTTGATAGCTGTGTTTAAAATTAGTCCTGAAGATCCCATGGTGTTTAAATTTCTGTCCTGGTTGTGTTGGATTGTCCATCGAAGTGGCTATTAGCAGCTTAATGTCAGCCACCAGCCGAACTAGCACTGTATAGGAAATACTTAGCCAGCTCCAAGCAGTCGTTAGTTAGTTGCATATAGCTGATAGCCTGCTTTTGGTATAAGATTGCAACCATGCTTGCTATCAGTCCATGTTATTACGCAGACAATCTTTTTAATGAATCACAATAAAATTAATAAAATTCTCATTAAAGGGAGTGGGGTTTGCTTATTGCAAATGTAATGCTAAAATAAAATGACAACTGCGAATTTCCAAGAGACAACCTGAACGCCATTTTGTTGTACGTCACAAACTCCAGATAACGTTTGCCAAACACTACGACCTCCGCCATTTTTATGTACGGCAACAAGAGTTCGTTTGTTTTGTTACTGTGAGCAAATTTACGTTTAAAGTTACTGGCTGAGTTTAAAATGGTTATCTCCTGCGCTGCAGTAAACTGCACAAACCGTCAAGGCAAAGTGGACAAAGCCGAGGTATCATTTCATAGGTAAGAATGAATTTGCAGACTGCGAACACGTCACAGTGAAAAAGAGAGGTGCGCGTCGTGTTTTCTGTGCCAATGACGGTGAGATTATAAACTGTATTGAAACTACATGTATGTAGGAAAATGTTGCCTCTGAGCAATTTGGCGTCAGACTGTTCCCAAGAAACATGGTCTGCAGCCACCAGCAGTTTGTAAATGGCTGTTGAGGATGCGTGGACGATATTGGAACAACAGATGGCACTATTGACTTTAAAAGGAGGCAATAAAATCTAACCTACCAACGCAAGCATCACATCAAAAACCCAACCAAAATAACGAGATATGTGAACTACAACGTAATTTTCGTAGCTTATGTGTGTAAGTAATTAACGAATGAACGTATATGGGGACAAAAATGCTGTAATTTAATGCATATAAAAGCCCCTGCGTTCATGACTGAAGAGGCAAACTTTCTATAACGGCCTAGGATGTTGGAAGATTGAAATGTATTTTAAACATTCAGATGCTCAAAGTTTCAGATAAGGTATCTTTCTAGTCAGGGTTTAAGTGAAATGCTTACTAGATGAAAAGGCATCGTCTGTTTTCATGGTCCCACCAGGTTTCCTTTGAACAATGCAGGACGCCTGGCCAAATGGAAGCTGGCCGTGAGCCGAGCAAACTGGACGCCCAATAAGTACTCTTTCCTGTGCAGCAAGCACTTCGCCCCTGACTGCTTCCAGCAGCGTCAGGAGGACCAGCAGCGGCAGCTGAAGGCCAGCGCCGTGCCCAGCATCTTCGACTTCACCCCGAGGGAGAGGGTATCAGGGCGCAGCCTGCGCAAGAAGGTTCCGAGTACCAATGGAGCGGAGGAGACGGAGAAGGAGGAGGCCGTATCACCCAACAGGTCCTCCCCGACAGAGACAGCGGCAGAGAAAGCGTGGGTCGTCTCTGACCACGGCGAGCAGCCCTCAGAAGCCATTCAGTTAGGCCACAGATCCACCAGCACCCAGCCACCTCACGGAGGGCCGCACCAGGCAGTGGGAGAGTGGTCTGCGGTTGGAGGGGGGGAGGTCTTTACCCCCTCCTCCTGCAGCCTCATCGATGCCCTGCACTCCTACAGCGCCCTCTCCCGCCCGCAGCGGGACAGACGCTGCAGCTCCTCCAAAAAATCTGTTGCCAAGGCTTCCGTCTCCCACCCACTCTCCAGCCCTCGCTGTGCGTTTCACCACGGGACCAAACGCGAGAGGTCCGGCCGCCTGCGGACCAGGCAGCTGATCCACAGGCAGCGGTTACGCACAAGAGCTCGGTGTCTCCGCACGCTTCTGTTCACGAGGAAGATGAGGAGATTCCTGGTGATCGCTGCAGGTCTGTGGTGCGAAACATAGCCCAGATAGGGGTATCAGCAGACTCGGCATCAGGAGGAAATACGGAGGGGTGCAATCACAATGCACAGGGGTGCACAAAAAGTCACAAATACTATGTAGATATTGGGATATAAGGAGACAACTGGGGGTGCACTGAGGTCCATCTGGGGGTGCAATGCACCCATAAGCACCCCCATAGTGCCAGGCCTGGGTATCAGATTAAATTTAATTAAATATCTGAATATCTGAATGCCGTGCTCTACATGGTGCTTCTCACATGTTTTTAGTGTGCTGTAGTTTGCCAAATAATTTGACCAATATGTTAGTTAATGAATAATTCTTCATGCAGAGTTAATTATGAAATACTTTGCTACATTAATTCTAAAATGTTATGAAATACATCCGAATGTTGCATTGTCATCGCCATGTAACAGGCCTACTGGTATTTATGCAGAATCGTGTGACAGTCAATGCAACCGATTAGACCCTTTCCATCGTTGCGGGCTCTTTTAAGTGACTACATCTCCCAACGTGCATTGCAGCAAAGATGGGAGTGCGGTCATCTTGCGCTGATAAATTTGTCCTCCAAAACCGGTTTGTCGCATTATGTTTCTTAACTAACTGGTATTGCTGAGCTGTCTAATACAACAATTTATTTTAATTTGATTCATCTTGAAGTAATGGCGTGTCCTTTTCAAGATTCAGGTAAGGAAGACTCGCGTTAATTATATATAGGTGGCTCGTAAGCGCTCTTCTATAGATGTAGCTGGTTGGTCTAGCTATCTTGCTAGCTAATTGATGTGTTTTACCTTCTATGCAGACTACTGTCATAACCTCGTGTTACAATAAAAGCATATTTTTCCAGCATATGTACATGTTTCGTTATGTCATCATCGATATAAGTCATCATCATTCCTTGGAGTAGTGACCATTTGAACTTTGCAGGGAAGCGATCCAGAAAGAAAATTCTGAAACTTCTTCGAGCTACATTTGTAAATACGATAACTGATTATTTCACGTCTCGGCAAGAATGCCTCATTTCAGATTAATTTGAGGAAAAATTAACCTGATCATCATATGTTTGATACACAGTTTATGGAAAGGTCGCACTCCAGGACGATTAGGGAAAAGAATCGTACGGCGTAATGCTCCAAAATTATTTACGGGAAAATAAATACTGTGCGAGGTTTACGTAGCATTACGATATTTGCTTTGCTGACACGCTTGTCAAGGGTGATGGAGGTACCTCACGTTTAAATGACAGAAGGCTGTAAGGGTTGAGCCGGGGTGCGCCATGTTTGCGTGTCCTCACCTGACCTCTCCGTTCGCCCGCAGCAGCACCGCTGAATCCGGCGGTGCTGCCCCTGGACTGGCTCCTGGGCACCTGGGAGTCGGATGAACCCGGCGAGGGCTCCTTCCCCACCATCCCGCCTTTCCGCTACACCGAGACGCTCCACTTCACCCACGTGGGCCAGCCGGTCATCAACTTCATGTAGGCACATCGACCATTCGCTTACAGTATTAACATATTGAGTATAGGAGAAATCGGTATGCGTCCTTCAGGGACGATTGACAACGCCTTGTGGTTTTTTTTTAGCGCAACCGTGACCATATCGCCTTTCTCCTCACAGGTTCAATGCCTATCACGCGGAAAGTAAAAAGCCGTTGCACAGAGAATGCGGATTCATCCGGATTCAGCCAGGAACCAACAGGGTGGCTTTCATCATAGCCCAGAACTCAGGTGCGTATGCACAGCTACCTGGCCTTTTCAGGAATGATAAGATGCACAAACAGGACACCACGATGAGAGCGTCTGCTAAATGTCATTTAATGCATGAACAAGCGCCGGTGCTAAACATAGTGCTGAGATCACAGATGTGTGGTTAGACTGCCGCGTGAAGGTGAGTGCGTGTGTGTTTGCAGGACTGGTGGAGATTGAGGAAGGGGAACTCACCGCTCAGCAGCTGACACTCCAGAGTCACGCTCTGGCCAGAACCTCCTTCGCCAGGGAGCCCCACGTGCAGCAGGTAAGAGCTGATCTCTGTAACCGTCCAATTGCATCGCCTCCAGTAGGCCCAGTGGGCGTGGTCTAACATGCTCCTCCTCCTCCTCTTCTCAGATCTCCAGGGTCTTCCAGCTGAGGGCGGACGGGCGGCTGGAGCAGACGGTCTGCATGGCGACGGGAGACCAGCCCCTGACGCAGCATTTACACATCACCTACCGGCGGGCCTCCTGATTGGCTGGAGGTCATAGTGGGGGTTTTCCTGATAGGCTGGAGGTCAGAGGAGGGACCCCCTGATAGGCTGGAGGTCAGAGCAGGGATGCTGTTGGGTCTTTAGGCGTGACGCATAATTATCTAGCTCAGGAGAAAGTGCTGGTGAGAGTCTTGTATTTACTTGTGACATGCAGAAAGGATGAAAAGCCAGCTCTCAGAATCCATTAAAATTGCTTACTTCTAATTGCTCATAGTTTCTGTAACGTGCCCAAAAGGATGTGTTTTCTGTGTGTGCCTTCAGCACGCAAGAGACGCTCATTCACCACAGATTCGTAGCTCTGAAAGCCTTGTACAACTTAATTAGCGAGATCAAGTGTTCTCTGTCCGAAGATAAACACAGAGGAAGGAAGATGAACATGTTGGCTAAAGTGACATGCAACTATCGTAATTATAAAAATGAGAGCCAAAGCAGTCCATATGCTCTTATGCACAGGAGAGATCGCACTAAAGCAGTCTAACTTTGTGTGTTGGACTCTAATTTAGATTCTTATTTTTGTGTACATTCAGTCCAATTTGTTATTTTTTGTGTGTCACTAGCACTGCTTTATTGATGTGTTTGCACAATACGCTTATTAAATCTGTTCCACCCTCATTTACATCAAGTCATTAGCTGCCGTCACCAAGGCTGGGGGTCGAGGTTGTTTTTCAAAATGTTTCTGTTTCATTTAAATTCCAGCGTACTTGCCACAGTGACTGTGGCCAGTTGAACCCCATGGGTATAACTATCTGGCAAAATGGACACCAAAATAAAAATGTTAAGAAAAGACTTTGATCTTGTCCTTTTTTCCTTCCATTTGTTGCAGCTGGTTTTAGGTAAGTATAGTGTAAAATGTCAAACATAAATGTTAGGCATACCGAAAAAGTACTGAATAGAACAATACATCACAAATTACACCATTTTTTGTTTGGTTTGACAGCTGTTTCACACTTTCAGGGAAACAGAAACAGATGGACTTGGCATTTTTAAAAAGGGATTTTATTGTTCTGTATTACATGCAAATATGTTGTATATTTAACATCAGATGCATGACAACATATAGTTATTCACAGAATAAAATTAATAAAATGAAAATTGGTCTGTGCAGGTCTCTGCGGGTGAGTGACAACGCTGTTCCGTGGTCTGAGCAGGCTCAGTGGTGGGGGTTTTAAGTGCGTAATTTGGTCCTCCAGACCCCATAAGCCTGACACACTACAACACACTTTCATGACACAGTGGTACTTCTCCCAGACGAACCTCCAAGGCCAAAACTGTCATAAAAATTCTCAGTTACCCAGGTTTGAAATAGCATATTAAGTCATTTGTGACCCACTTGCCAGTGGACTAAATCCAAGAAGCCTACTTTTGCTCCTTCAGGGAAATGTTACTTTGTGCTTACCAGCCCTTCAGAGAAGTATAATCCCTTCCCAAGAATACACACACTCAGGAACTCACAGGAATCAGAAAACTGAAATGTGTGACTGGCTCCACAATACTGCAAGGGAGGTGATTCCTCTTTGGAAGAAGTCTAACCAGTGAGAAATGCAAGAAAAGCTGTTTAAAAGGTCAAGGGGATACCACTTTCCATGGCAGGGTAACGATGATAGGCAGCAAGTCTTTCATGTACAAAGGCTACCCTTTGCTTGTGATGAGAGTTGCCTTGTCATTGCAAGTTGGTGCGAGTGTAACCTGATCTCCGTGCGGTGAGGTCCTCCTCAGCAGGGCTGGGCGGAGACTGGGCACGCTGCTCGACACCCTGTGCCCCGCCCTCACCGCTCTCTCAGCAGGTAGAAGACCATGGTCTTCAGGAAGTGGCCGCAGTTGCAGGCTGCCGACACCAGCCAGTGAGAGCGGAAGCGGGGGTCAGAGCTCACCACGCACTTTGTAATGTCCGTCTGCGGAGAAAGAGAGAGACGGCCACATTACAGTACAGCTACAGCACGCTCAACGACTACCTGACCCATGTGTTCGACAGGTAATAATGTGTGGTTTGTACAGATCATAATTGCACTGTAGAGTTTGTGAACCCTTTCTTGGAATCCCATCGCAACAGGTTTTCTGCCACATTCATTGCTTGGACAAGACCAGAAGAGGAAGTGGATACGATGACAGCACATAAATATGTCTTTCTACATCCGAAGGTTATGACTCAGTCCCTTTAAGGAAGAACGTTTCAACACATGCTGCTAACTGTTAGACAAAATGTGTGCCAAAAAGCACATTGAAAAGAGCAGACAAAGAGTGTACTGCTTTCTGTACACTGGTCATTGAATCAGTATGCTCTCAAATGATGCATTACCACATGTGTTACTGAACTTCCAGTTCCTCTGAGCAAGAGGAGTTAAGAGGTTCTTTTCATGACCACCGTTACCAAATGTCTGAAAGGACATAGGTCTGTTACAGCCATCACATTAAAAGGCAGTGACAGGGTAAACATTACCAATCAAGGACTGAATGACCACCAAGCTATGAGGAATCCAGACTTTCAGCTCTTTTCAGAATGTCTTAAGAAAGTTCAAACACTGAGAACCCTGGCTGGGTTTTTCAGTTGCTGCAGTACTTTGTAAGTCTGGGTAAGAGCGTCTGTGAGGTGACATAATGTAACGTAATGTCCAGGAGGTAAAAATAATGCTTGTTTCTTGTTTTCCTGTTCACTAACCAAATGAGAATAAAAAGTACCAGCAAACAGATTAGTGAATCCACTGCGTAATTTTGCAAAAGCAGCGGTGGGTCTGTTATGCAATAAGAATTTTGTGAGAGTGCCAGTGCTAGATTTAGAAATGTCTGTTGACTTTGCCGCCACCGAGGGAAAATCGGGACAAGAGCCCTCTTCATGACTCGGACGTAGTGGAAAAAAGCTTTGCCGTTATTAATCTGCGGCATTAATTAGGCAGCCTGCCTGCTGGCGACAAACCAGCCGTTTCTCCCCCGTTGAAGGGAGGCTCTTTGTTCACTCCTGACTCTACCGTCCTGGGAATGGAACGCACAGCTCTGGGCTAGAAGCTTCCCGCTGAGCCCAGGCCCTTTTTAAGCCCCCATCTGGAGCTCCACGCTTTCTGGCGATGCCCAACACATGTTCCGTCTTAGCGGCCTTTCAGGGTCCACACTACCCAGCTGCAATTCACGTTGTCTTATAGGAACGCATCTTCATAAATAAATACTACACAAGGAAAGCTGGCCTCAGGTCCTGTGATTGTAATGGAGGGTATGGTCCTAAATATAGCGTCAGTACTGGCTGAGGGGGAGTGGGGTATTGGAAGTTTGCCCAAGAAAATGCCCACCATTCCTTGCAGTGTTTATCCAACAAAAAATGCAGACACCCAGGTCTACAAGAGGATGGCAACATCCATTCAGTAATCCTAAAGCGCAAATGTTAAAGGGTCCCTCTAACCTGACTGATTGTGATCGTAAAGCTTCTCATTCTGGATGGCTGATTCATCATCTGATTAATATTTACCTCACACCAAGAGACCAGTAACTGTGAACATCTTTACCTCACACCAAGAGATCAGTATCTGTGAACATCCTTACCTCATACCAAGTGACCATTTACTGTGAACATCTTTACCTCACACCAAGAGAACAATAACTGTAAACATCCCTTAACATGCTAGGCATCCTGCATGTCCCAGGCCTCTCTAATCCATGACATTCTGAAAGAAAGCAAATGCAAATGTGCTGTTCCCATGGCGACAGATACTCACCCATCCTCCCCTCCTCTTCAGCCAGGGGGACAGGGTCTTGCGCACGAACTCGCCGAAGCAGTCCACGATGGTGTGGACCATGACAGGGTGCCCATGCCGAACGCAGTCCACAGCCAGTGCGCCCGCCACTGCGTACAGAGACACCACCTTCCCCCACGTGACTCCTGCAGAGAGGAGGGAGGGACACGGTGATGTCATCAGAATGTGACGGAAACACAGGACTCCTCATGCAGCCACCTGGCAAACAAACCTGTTACACATCTCCGTTTCTGTGCAGAAAGACCGTTTACCTACTTTGCGACACACGTGAGCTTAGGCTGCTCTTTATAGTAACTAGCAGTCCATGCATTTCTGTTATTGTTACTCTGATCTCTTCAGATGGTGAAGCAACTCATGAAACAATCAAGTTAAAGCGTCTGCCATTGGCTGTTGATGAGAGGAGGACAGAGAAAGAGAAAGAATGACATTATCTTGAGTAAATAAACAGCCCTGACTCAGCCTTCTCTCCCCACTCAATGCTCTTCACTTCACTCAGGTCAGCAGTGTTCCCATAAACCCCATACAGTGGCAACGCCCCTGAGCTCAAGACACCCACGCAGTAAGGAGGTGGCCCAATATAACAATTAAATCACAGTGCAGCTGTTGTACAGTCAGGCCTTTCACCTACATGAAAGTTTAGTATTCAGGTGTTGAGTATCAGTTCAACTGTCACAGTGATACTGCCTGTAGATAAACGTGTGGCCCGGTCTGTCTGTGTGACTTGGTGCTGGGGCAGGGGTCGTGATCTCTGTTCCCAGAACCCCTCCCTTCACTAGGAGGGGTTCTAGAATCCTCAGAGCAGGAAGAACGGCTGCACAATTCCCCTGGCTGTGTCCTGGATCATTGATTATTCCGAGTGGGAAAATATAGACGGCTCATATATAAAAACATATATATCAGGCTTTAAACAGAAGATGCTATGCTAAGACTGCTAAGTGTAGCAATATCCCATATTGGGGTAAAGACTCTCCCTCCCCATCTCTTTGTTCTTTTGTACTTTTGTTCTTTATGCAATCGTTTGGCTTTTTGCACTTCTCAGAGCCGAACAGAACAGGTTCCTCCACCTAGACTGGCCCGGGACCAAGTGTGCCGCAACACAAAAACTGTCTCGCTTTTGCCGTTGTGGTTCCCTGACTAAAACGCGTGCTGAATCTGAGGGCAGTCAGCAGATCCGTGGAATCCCATGTTCATGTTGAGGCAGTAGCCCCGACTTCCCAGCTAACTCTAAACCGCTTCCTCTGTTCTCATCAGGAGACAGGAAACCAGAATGGTACACCAGGTGTTTAACATCAAAAAGTCAGTGCCACTGAATTTCCTGCTGAATTTGATAACCAGGCCACAGATATCTTCATCCACACATTGTTGCCACTTAAAGAGGCTTAATCTTGTTTTGCTGCTGACTTGTATGCTGAGCTCTACAGCAAAGTCAGGCCAGCACTGCTCCACAGGGAGGGCTCCCACAGCTACGTGAGAGGGCAGCCCTAAATAGGACAGACTGGAATAAATACAGAGGAATTAAGAGAGAGAGGAGGGGGGGAAAGGGAGGGAGGGAGGGAGGGAGAGGGAGAGAGAGGGAGGGAATGGGGAGAGAGAGGGCAGAGGGAGGGAGAGAGAAAGAGAGGGACAGAGGGAAGGTGGAGAGAGAGAGAAAGAGAGGGAGGGAGGGAAGGGGGAGTGAGAGCTTAGAATCTGGCCCAGAGGTGAGTCCCCATGTCTCCCACGTCTTCCTCCCCCGGTCCTGCTCGCAGTGAGGGGGTCGGGCCCAGAAGTACTCCAGCTCCTGCCAAAACCAACATTGAGCCTGGAGTGCCATCCGGAGCCCGCGGATTATGTGTGAGACAAACACTCCTCTACTGCACTGGCACGCTAGCCCAAAGAATAGCTTGCATTCAAGTTTTTCAGTGAAAACGATCATTTCCCTGACAGTCACACAGACAGCTAAGGAATAGATGGATATACTCTATGAACATGTAACGGAGCTGCTAGCCCGTTACGGGATGTTTCTATAATTGAGTTAATAAGAAAGAAACACTGTACATGACTGCTCATTATCTACCCGTTTATGGTAGAAACGCATTTCGCGGAGTTACAGTGTAAGTTGGTTAGCGGGCCAGCAAGCGCACCACACACGTTTAAAAACAAAGTTTTAAATTACTGTTAAGTGGCACTGTTACTGTTAGGGTGGCCAACTAGCAGGGCAGTGAAGCTACACGCTATTTAAAAACATAGCTAAACAGTTTTAACTTTGTTTTAAATGTTTTATGATATCGTGTGAGCGTGCTAGCAAGCAAACGCCTTACCGCGTATCTGGTTAAGTTTCAGACCACGTCCACTGTTTCAAAAGGGTGGTACTGTGAGCTGGGACTGTATTTATAATTTAATGTACAGCGGGTGGTATAGCCCAGTTAACGCGGGTTTATTTATATGGTTGTTTTCTGAACGTGGGAAAATAAGAAAAGCTGGGAAATGTGTGATAATTGTAATGCCATTTGTATTATTAAATTATTTCTGTGATTTGTTAACAGATTACCAATTTTGGAATGAAACACAGTAATATTGTTTGGATCATCCCAGCCAGCAAGGAGGGGATAAAAGGCAATCTGTGACCTCACTTTAGTGTTGGTTGGTGGAGTGGATGGTAGTAAAGACTGGTATGAGTCTGGCCTGCATAGTTAGTGGGAATTATTGAAAACCCCTATAAATAGTTTTGTTTACCTGTTTGTTATTTTATTTTATTTTATTTTTGTCTCTTGTTACATTTTTGTTGCTTAAGTTCTGTTTTTGTTTATTTTGGTACTTGTCACCGGCACTGTACATACCTGTCATCTTCACCTGCACGCCTGGGAACCAATAAACACCCCCTTGCCACTTCAGTTGTTGTTCGGCTCCATTTTGGAATCTTTTGCCTGGCTGCTGCGGTCAACCCGTCACCATGTCAGGACCGAACACCATGTCAGGATTTTCCATTTTTCATCTTTTACACAGTATAATTGTTATTTTGATCATTATTATGCCAGTAGTCTATTCTTTCAGCCATTATTTTTAATGAGTCAAACCCACAGTCAGTATTGTCTCATCTCAAATGAATTACCTAATCAATTTGATCCATTTTAACATTCATTTAAAAGTGCAAAAACGTCATGCAATCTGTGCCCTTCGTGTCTCGGCAGATCTTGCTGCTCTGGTGTCTGTTCAGCTCATCGCGTGTTTCAGGCTCAGGCCAGACACCTCCTCCCTCCACCAGGCCCCTGATGAGATTCTGATAAGATCGCCCTCTTAGTCAGAGTGATGTCAGCCCTGTGCTTCGGGAAAATAAAAGCACATTTAGAGGAACGCTTAGCGATGGGATGTTTGTGTTGGGGAGGATCTGCCAGCCACCCTGAGGCTGCTGTGACGTTTATCAGCGCCCCCTGCGGGCCGACGCCTTGTCCCGACACAACAGCCCGACTCCCACTCAACTTAAATCTGCCCATTGAAGCACCCTGCTCACTAACTCTAGGGGTGGCTCCCAACGCTCTTTCATAACTCCTCTTTCATCTGCTTCCAAAGGGAGAGGCTAGAGAGAGCCAGCTCAAGCTCAGACAAAATTCCGCCCATGACCTCAGTGTTAGAAGATGAGAAAAGTGGTCAGGACAGCAGAGCCGGGTTCTAAGGGTGCAGAGAACCCTTGCAGGTCATGTTCCCCGAGCACAGGTCAGAATAGTAGGAGGGAATCTCTCTCTGGCACTGAGAGCTTGCTCGCACGGCAGACACCCCGTGGTGCTCTCCGAAATCTCTCCCGTCTTCATTCAGCCTTGGTCCGAGCCTATTTTTATCAGCGCAGAGTGGAAGTATGTTCGCTATTTCGATGATTTAGGGTTCCCTTCCAGCCGGAATGTGGCTGACCCCTCTCTGATATGAGGAAGATTTGGCAGCTTTCACATCCTGTGCAAGAATTCCACGGCATAATTGCATTGGCAAGAACACAGGGGCTGCAGAAAGACCCAAAACTGAGAGTGCATCTATAGCACAATACTGCCTGCTACAAGCCTATGACGGCTGCCTGTCTAACAACTATCTCAATCAAACTAAGCCAACTGCATGGAGGAAAAATCCTGTTTCCATTACATAACATTATTTATTTGCCTAGAAGATGACTTGCACGGCTCTTTACATATATTTACATATCCACTTCATGCATATGTATTTCTACAGCCACGCCAAAAGGAATGGCACAATGGGTGCCCGAAATGAGAGTCAAGCCTTGGGGTTGCAAGGTTGCCGAGTCCTTAACCACTAAGCCCATACTGCCAATGGCAAACAGGTACCGGAAGCTTCCTCTCACCCCACCCCACCCCAGGTCTCTGGGCCTTGTTTGGTCCTCCCCCTGCAGTCGCTCACCAGTGGAGAAGATCTCATCAGCCACGGCCAGGAAGGCGTCGGACACCAGGCTCTCAGATGCCACCGTGATGTTGAGCTGGCGGGCCACGTTGCGGTACACCGTCGGCCGCAAGCACTCCAGCTCATCTCCTGCAAGGCAAACAGGGGGTCACACACGCCAAGGTCCGCGCCCTTTCCGTTAATGCATGAGCACGCACGCACACACACACACACGGGCACACACACACACAGGCACACACACACACACATACATATACACATACATACACACGTACATACACACGTACACACACACACACACACACACACACACACACACACACACACACACACACACACACACACACACACACACACAGAGTTAATTACTAATGCATGAAAGAAAGCCTTTAAGGTAGGTAAAGCCCAAACACTGGCAAAACAGGTTGGGTAGGCTACAGAAAGCACAGTGGCACTCAAAAAAGTAGGTAGGAGCAGTGTCCAAAGTAGAGGATGGTCAGATTCAGACAGATCAAAATTCCTCTCCTGTCTCCAGTGGGGATATCCTGTGTCGACCCTTATAAGGACATGAAAGCACAAAAACACAGCTGGTTTTGTAAGACGGACGCTGCCAGACAGACTATGAGGTCTGTCTTTGTGTCATTGGCTTTCCCTTGGCCTTCTCAACAGAAGAAACAAAAATTGTTTCTGCTGTGCCCCACAAAATCGGCAAACCTCCACTGCAACAGACAATGAGTCCTCAGTGGAGATCAGATAAGCACTGGCATTTGATGGCTTGCACACTACAGTGCTGCTTACTTCATTTCTCACAGGAAGTCCAGAGGCTAAGTGACAAACCATAGAGAGGAGACACAACAGAAACCAGAATGGTGTGTGTGTGTGTTTTGTGTGGCACAAGGAGGACTTCTGATCAAAGTACAGGAATAGCAGGGGGGTAGCACTCATTCATCAGTCTGCGACAGACCTCTCAGATGGCCACTGCAAAAATCCCAGCTAAACTACATGTAACTGCTCAGCATGGTGCAATTTGGAAAGTGCAAAGTCAAAAGGAGAGAGAAGCACGCTGGTGTTGCTCAATCCTTCCGCAGGCAGGCGACACTGACTGCTGTTGCTATGGCCAGAGCTGTGAGGTAAGCCGTTTGACAGATAAGCTGCGAGGGAACACCAACTGACAAGAACACGCTCTGAGAGACCTCTGCATGCCGGGCATGTCTCTAACGCAGCTGGCTTTCCTCAGTGGCAGCTCATATGTTTGCAGCCTTTACATAACACAAGCTAAAAGCCCAGCCTAGCCAGACTGACTGTATACACTACATCATGTGGGCTTTTAGCCCGGATCACATTTATATACAGTTACAGATCCATTACCATTGTGTAATCCCATTAGAGAACAGGGCCAACATCCCTGGGTGTTTAGAGTACCCAAGTCAATGAGAAGCTATAAACTAGCAAGACGTACATTGCAATAAATATGAGATACAAACAGACTACCAAAAGCAGAGGTTAAACTGTGGATTCTACAGGACCTGATTGGGTATTTTTGTATACACAGAAAATCCCTCGTTCTTACCTAACCAAAGAAGAATGGAGGAGACCTCTCCAAGCGTTCCTCCCAAAGCCGCCAGGCTCTGCTCAGGTTTGGACCAGCCTATTCCAGCCCGGTTCAGTCTGGAGTGAATGTAGTCCCGGCACAGCGCCTTGGACTGGGACACCAGTTCCTTGTCCGTGGGGGAGCGGTCGAACACATCCATCACCTCAGAGGCGAATATGGACGAACGGCGCAGCATCTCCATCTCCCTCATGCGCTCTTTACACCAGCACCACCGCGAACCTCCGCTGTGGGTTTCTTCGCTCTTCACTTGTGCTCTCTGGCACTTCTCTTATTTCTTTTTCGCAGAGGTCAACAAGTGGATAATGTTCCTGCTACAAATACAAAAGATCTTCTGTAAAATTATGACACCAACCGAAAATACGAAAAATGAAAAGGTTTTAAAAATATCCCAAAAGTTCCCGGTTTGCTTCACCAAGGAAAATGGTCGATTATTCCCAATTCTCTTTTGACATCAGCGCATTTGCTTGAACGAAGGTGTGTCTTTTAAACCCTGTCACGCATGAATATGAGAAACCGAAAAACTGATATTTCTCATACCCTGATAACTGCCTTTTCAGATTTCCGTATTCAGGTATGCTGATATGCACGACGGACTGATCAAGAACGCCAATGTGGGAGAAATGCCATTGTGCCAACTTCGATTGGAGTGTGACGGGGGTAACGGGGAAACTCAAAAAGCTACGGTATAACCGGGGTGCTTCACATAATCTTACCAAAAACCATCGATGTTCCTCGCCCCCTGTTTCTCACGCCATGCGTAAAAAGCCCCACCAAAAACAACAATGCGCCGAAACAAGAAAGTGTCGGGTTGTGTAATCCCATAACCTTACCTTTCTGCAGCCTGCCTTTAACGTTTGGCAATTGTTCTTTATCAAACAAACAGTCGCGATTCCGATATGAGTGAAGTGATGCCGTCTGGCTGCGTTTCTCACCTTTCTGTAGCCTGGTCCTGCTCCCGCTTCTCTCAGTCGACTGCGATTCACCGCGCCAGGCGTTACGTGAACATTAAAATAAATATGTCGAAAATAATTAAAAAAAAAAACAGCCAAAAGCTGCAGATATCTAGCGTGTTGAAAGCTGTACCCTATTCAGACGGACATATCTACAAATGCATCGTTTGTCGTCTGCATGAACTTGGCGCAGACGATCCAATTTTTCCCGAACAACTCTGTTGTTTTCACTCTTGTGTAAACGGCTGTTACTCGAGTTCGGGACGGGACAGGTTGCCTGTGTTTCAGACTCTGCTTCCAACTGAAGTTTTCTTCTAAGGAAAATGATTCGGTTTTGCTAGAGGCGGAGAAAATGAGAGCAACACGTGGCCCCGCCTTCTCTAATCGGTAATGCCAACTCGTCAGAGGGTCGGAGTTCCCTCTCGGTTCGTGGCTGGATTAAAAAATATTGCCAGACGATTAAACAATAATAAGGGGATGTGTGCAGAAAACTGCTACTTATTTGTAGGACCACGGGAACACTGTCGTCACGGTTTCAGATCATCATAAGCATCATACACTGATTTTTGTTTTCCATTCTGCCTGGTGAAATTGGCCAAAGCAAGACTGTACATGTTGAGGTTTTGCATTCAGAACCTGGCACATGTGCACTGTTTGCTATCATAGTTACCCATCACCATCTGAAACTCGTGGGAGTAAAATCTGGCAAAGGAGAGATCTGAGACGTTATACCAGCCCAGCTTCATTGGAAATCTGTTGTTGACAAGAGTTTCAAACATTTTTTCCATCTCTGCCCGATTTAATCCTTTGGAGCCTATCTTGGAAAAGTA
Organism: Megalops atlanticus; assembly: GCA_019176425.1. NCBI lineage: Eukaryota > Metazoa > Chordata > Actinopteri > Elopiformes > Megalopidae > Megalops > Megalops atlanticus. The sequence continues at coordinate 2,195,289 of CM032896.1, forward strand.
CTGGGCAGTTATTGTAGAACCTGTCACTATAGTTTCGGTAATCATGACATATTATCTAAGGGTGCGCATTTCCTCGGGATATACCCCACGAGTGCCAAGACTGGAAGCAAAGATAGTTTATCCCCCTTAATATAGAAACTCTTTCACAGAACATTAGTGATTAATTAGGTCAGCTGGTGTCATTGTATAACAGAAACTATAGGTATTAAAATCGCATTAGTGGCGTACTAAATGTCAGGGGTGTGGTGTTAATATCAAAATTTGGAGGTACGCGTTGTTTTCCTGTTTGCAATATAGCGATGTTCTAGATTTTTAGTATTTCAACCACGATTTTAGGCGCTATGCCGAGAAGAACATTATTGGTCAGACGTTTAAAGCCACAAGTGAAAAACACCTCCCACGTAAGCAAGGTGGTTTCCTGGCGGCTGAAGCAGTGACATCAATTACGTGGCCCAAAGATAAGGTACCCTTTTCGGGAGGTGTTATAAACCGATAACCTACCTTGGTTTTAAACGGATTCGCAGCGCACCAAGTAATATGCAAAACACGTTATTACATTACATTGCAAACGAGAAAAACGTGGGACGGAGATAGTGGGATGTCGGTAAATGGCTCCCTAGGGAAATGAGACAGCTTTAAAATTCGGACCCTTGTTGATATAACGTGGACGTGAAACCGTCTGTCACAGTTTTTACAAACAGACCAGACTTAGTTTAGTATCTCATGTAACAGACGTGAGAGTTTCAGTTCACTGTAGCCGTATAATGCATTCCAAACAACGTGCTGAAGTGCCTTGTTTAAAAAAACCTGCGTGCATGAGAGAATGACTGTGTTAATAAAAGCGCTGATATTCTCAGCCAATGTTGATTTATATCCTTTATTTTGACGTTCATTCTCTGAAATGCCAAACAGGGTCTGTTTAAAAGTGAAATTAGTGTCACTATGTTCAGTTCATCCTAGCCAGCACATCGTGTTGCTTCAGCGTTTTATTAACAAGTTAAAATGTTACAGAGTTAAACCAGTGAGAGTGTATTGGTCTGGTTTCCCCCTCCGTAAATGAAACTGTAAATGCCATATTGCCTCTACCCCTCTAGAGCAGTCCACAGAGCATTGACAACCATCCACCCCAAAACAGACTGTCTGTTACCGTTGAAGAAGGGAAGTTTCCTTAACAACCAATGTAACACCATGTACAGCAGGGGATGAGTTTTCACCAGACCACACCAACAGCACATTATCATTTGCAACAACGCTATCAAAACCTCAGGTAATTTGCAGAACACTGAGCAGAGATGCCTAAGCAAAAACTGAAAGAACAGACCACAGAAAGCTCTACAAGTTCAGCCATGCCATCGACGCAATGTTGCATGATTACAGTGTGGTTAGACAAAGAGTGCTGTGAGTTCAACAACAGACAGCCAGAACACAGCCTTCAATACACAATGTCCTGTTATATTCTGGGGATGTACAAGTTACTAATATGCAATGTTTTATGTTTGAAGTTCTGAAGAAAAGTTACCTTAAATGTATCCCCATTTCTCTGTAGTTTGTCAGTGTCGTGGTCATTGTCATTGGCAGCCAATCACAGATGTCAAATACAAGGTCAATTTCAGCCATGCAAGGGGAACCTGAAAGATAGGACTTTCCCCTGTGACACATACAGAGCAAACCATGCTGAAATGCATGGAGTGACATGCTGAAATCGAAATGTATTGGTGGTTTTACTTAGAACGCTGGAGGTAGTGATCACTGGCTGAACAGTGTAATGTATTTAGTTATCATAGACCCATTTTCAATGCTTTTCCTTGTTGCGTTGTGGTAGGGAGAATGTTTTGAAAATAAATAAGTTTATCATCTCAGCAGAAATCTTATCTTTGTTTTTTCATATCCAGTACAGGGAGTGGGAGGAGATGTTTACCGAGCTCAAAAACAATTACTTTCCTACAAGAGAGCCACCCTGACCAGCGATGTGTGTGTTTACAGTATCAGGGACAGGCTTTTGGGTGTAGCAAATTCTTGGAGCAAAAATATGCTTCGTTTTGCTTGTGTGGTAAAAGACTTTCACTTCCCAAATATTCTCTCTGCACAGAAAACCGCCCACTCATTCATTTGAGACAGCGCTCAGTTTAATCTTTTAAAGCCATACAAATTACGGTCACGAATGCAGTTTGACCCCAGTGCAAAAAGGATTGTCACAATCCAGTCTGTACTATGGACATGAAGGAGGGGCTAGGGAATACCAGTGAATTTCAAAAGCCATGTTAATGAGTCAGACCAATGCAGTGATGAGTCGAGTGCTGCTGGCAGCAGCCCAGGGTTCCGCTGAGAGAAACTCCACGCCTCCGTGTAGGCTGCACACGCCCAGCTTGTCCCCGAGGGAGAGTCTCGTCTGCAGAACTGAGTGCTGTGTCTGAGCTTGCTTGAGGAATGCCCTTCCGCCCTTCCTCTTAATTCCCTTCAGGGCCTCCCCTTTCTATGGTGCTCCCCGGACCTGCATGGGTAGTTCCCAGGAAATTTAAGTGGGGGATGGGGGTTGAGCGGGTTCTCTTTCCCCAAAATCTCTCTGAGCGATTTCCCAATTATTTTGACTTGATTTGCTGAAATGCACCCATGTCCAGCTTGTTTACCTTATTTGAAAAGCCACTCACTTACACTCGGTTACTACAAATTGATGCTTATGTGATAAAAAGCCAAAAATAAGAGTTGAGAAAACATGAAAAAAGCAACGAATGTGCATCACTGTTTGCTCTGATCGCTGATAAGAGATAAGAATCTGTGTGAGCTTTGTTTTCACTCGTTGGTAGTGAATGGGCGCCACCCCGTGGTCACATCACAAGTAACGTTGGCTGGCCGGGGATGCAGGAGGTGCAGTGAAAACAAAGCGCACTTAATACGTCAACAAACGCGCATCTAGTTGCGTCACCGACACCTCAAAACCAGATCAATGATCCCATATGTGCCTGTTGGTATAGGAGGGATATTACATCGGTAGCAGACCTCCACTGAGAGGGGAAATAGCCTGGGTCATGTGGTCGGTTTGCTCATGTTTTTTGTAATAGCTTGGAGAAATACATTTAAACTGACACAACTAAAACAGCATATAAATATATCCTCTAATTCACGAGGTCGTGTAATTATACTGCTGATGTTTCAATGGCTTGCAGCGTCTTACAATTTAGTTAGTTTGTTAGGTACCTTGCTACAAATACAGGACCCTAAACTGACCCTAAAAAAGAAAATAAAAAAATACAACTCCCAGAAGTCTGTGCTCACTGCAGGAGTGACCCGCACATGCGCACTTTCGTCATTATTCTGTCCCCTCTCAAACAGCACTAAATGAGGAGCAGGCAGACTCTCCTTTGATAGCTGAAAATCAAGTATCGATACAACAAAGTCGAAATTGTTCCTACATCCGCCATTCTAATAGATGGAGTTACACAGTTTATAACATTCTTGTGCAGCTGAGGGATCCGCAAAGGGGCGATTACATCCTGAAAACACGCTGGAGTTGTAGATTAGGAGGCTGTTTATGTAGAGAGGGTCTTAGAAGACAAGGAAAAAAAAACTGAAAAAAAAATATTTGACAACCACCCTTTCCAGGCGGAAAGGGCTTCGGCTGCCCTCTCCCTGACCAACCCGCCGACAGGATGGCTCACCTCCGGGACCTGAGGAACCAGGTAGGATTGGGGCTGAAGCCCTTCTTGGGAGGTCAGATCTAGCCTAGTCCACTCCAGTGCAAGACACTATGCAAACGTTAGCTAGCCTCTACCTAGCTAGCCTGCTGCACCGTGGAGGGAAATTGATAGTTGGCTATACTGATAGAAGTTATTCTTGGAATGAACAAGAGTTGCTTTCTCGCCGCTAGCTACCTAAATTACCTGGAATTTAGCTAGCTATCAGGTTTACTTTCTCATTCTGCCATTTAATCCGGATAATGTTTGCTCGCTAGCTCTCCGCATTAACAGTTGCTCCTTGTCTCATAATCCAAGGGACTTTGTAGAATAGCTAACAGTCCAGATCACCGGCTAGCTAGCCGTACGAAGGCTGTTTCGCCAGCTCCGACAGTTAGGCAGTCAGTGGCAATAAAACACCTGAGCAGCAAAAGTGGTTTCGTGGATGCGATCTAACAGAATGCTGGTCTTCCGTTTGCAACCAACGCAGGAATTTAATCGTTCATCACCCGTTATGCAAATAGAAATTGATGCGTTCTTGGTGTTCATATTTTTTGTCGTTTCTCTATGATAACTTGGTGGTTAACCAGGTTACTTTCAAACCCACGTGTACTTTAATATGTAATCCAAATCTGGATAAAAATGAATGGGTAACAGTTTTTGGGTATTAAACTTAAGTCGTTGCATAGCTAATATAAGCTTCCATTTTCAAGCATTTTGTCAAAGAACCGTGAAAGGTACTATATAAAAGCTATTTAAGATGTATTGAAAAGATACTTGTTTTTGAAAGAACCGTTGGCTACTTTCCAAAGATCAAAAGGCCAGCTGCATTTAAATACCGTTCTGCAAAGCTCTGAGGCATGTGCAGCCGTCCAGGTCAGGTACAGTTAGAATGTTGCCTCGTCACAGGTGAACAGTTTCGCGGTCTTATCTGAATGTCACCTGAGTTTATCCGTAATCTCCCATGATACCATAAGAGCCTGCGTTTTGTGTGAGTCACAGGGCAAGGCCCGCTTAAGTATGCCGAATCACACAACATTTCCTGAACTCAAAACTGTAAAACCACACACTGGTTGAATATCATCCAAACGACAGCATTATTGCAGTTAATTGATATGGAGGAAGTTCCTCTGCCCATGCGCTTAACTCGACTGGCAAACTACCAACAATTAAATGCTAGTAATTTGTCCCTAATGAAAGTTGTAAACGCAGACCTGACATATTGCTGGCATCGGACATTTCAGTGATTGCATTGATTGTTGCCCTACCTCTTCCTTGTCCGAGGGAGCATCAGCAAAGAAATTAAGTTACAGGGCATCCATTTTGTCTGCGCTATTAGACGGCTATTAATCCTACTCATTTGTCCATTGCGAAATGCGAGTATTCCGCACAGTGAAGCTGGCGCGCAGTTGGAAGACGACCAATGCAACCATTGTGTGGAGCGTTTCCTACGCTGGGTCTCGACCACGTTTCATTGTGTGCCGTTTCAAAGCTTAATGGCTCTCTACGCATTTCATGAAGTCATCGGTGACGCTATCGAAGTGCGCAGAAACGGCCCGTTCTGTTTTGCCGCTGCTGTATTGTGGATGCAGTGTAGTGTCAGGTGCTTGTTAGTGGTGCAGGGCGGTGGATGCAAGGAGAGAGCAGGATTAGATGTGTGACCATTGTGGAAAGCTTTCTCTTTTGTGCATTGTTATATCAGGAGATGCCTGGGGACTAATTCTGGAACGAACAAGGCTGTGAGCAACCGTGCCCATGCAGCCATTAAAAATATGTGTCCTAGGAGCAAAAGAGCCTGCAGGGCTCGGATGAGGGTTTTATCTGCTGAGCGTAGATCACGAGGTTTGGAATGTGGTTGTGGGTGGAATCTAAGACTCCTGGCAATGGAGAATCGGAACACTGAAAGGACTGATCCAGTTCTGGGCTGGGTCATGGGCACAGACTGGCACCTCTGTGAAAGTGCAGAACTGCTTGTGGGAATTCTTTGCTATGCGGCCATGCTAATGGTACTGAACTTTGTGAGCTGTAAGCTGTATACATCAGTGTTCATAACGGAAGTCTACACAAGAGCTTTGATTAAGAGAACTTTATGCAAAGGCTGAAGTGATTTTCTTACATAATCTCATACGTTTCACGCAGACAGAGGGTATCCTTCTGAATTTTGCTGTATTTGTGTGTGCACTCAGAATCATTGCTGTCACATTAAGTTGGTCCTGTTTTGTCTTGTTTTCTTGTTTGGTATTTGTTTTCCCTTTTTAGTCATTAATGTAAATTAATTAAATTATTAAATTAATGAAGATGTACCATTTTCAAGATGGCCGCATCACAGCGTTGTGGCTGGCGGTTGACCTTCCCAGGTGACCCTGTCCATTTGAGCCTGGCATTAAACCAGTGAGGCTGAAAAGCACAGCAGAGCCCAGGGATATGAGTATGGTCAGGGCCGGGGATACACGCACACACAGGGCTCAGGGATATGAGTATGGTCAGGGCCGGGGATACACGCACACATAGGGCTCAGGGATATGAGTATGCTCACGGCCAGGGATACACGCACACACAGGGCTCAGGGATATGAGTATGCTCACGGCCAGGGATACACGCACACACAGGGCTCAGGGATATGAGCACGCACTCAGAGCTCAGGGATATAAGCAAACTCTCAGGGCCTGGGGTTACAAGCACACTCAGAGTTTGGGGGTATGAGCTCACTCAGGGGTTAAAGGAAGCAGTGGAGACCACTAATCCCATTGATCCTGACAGGGAGGAATTGCATGTCCTCAGTCTTTATCTTTTATCTGCACAGGGTTGGTGGTGTGTGCGTGCGTGTGTGTGTGCGCGTGTGCGTGCACGTGTTTGTGTGTGTATATGTGTGTGTGTGTGTGCATGTGTGTGTATATGTGTGTGCGTGTGCGTGTGTATGTGTGTGCGCGTGTGCATGTGTGCGTGTGTGTGTGTATATGTGTGTGCGTGTGCGTGTGCATGTGTGCATGTGTGTGTGTGTGTGCGCGTGTGCATGGCTGCAGCTCCTCTCCCTGTGATTCATTCATCTCCAGGCTGCTCGGCTCTCTGGCCGAGGCACAGCTCCTTACGTCACCCAGTGTGTCAGCAGCAGCGCAGTTGCATAAAGATTTCAATCTCTTCAAGGCCCATAAATCTATATTTACCCACGCATCTGCTTTCTGCTGTCTCAAAGAGGCGCAGTAAGAGTGGAATTTTTCCTTCAGGTTGGCCGGGGTCAGACGCCTGCCAGCTGTAAACGGTTGGGTGCAGGGCGGGGTGAACAGGGCTTGGTACGTGCGTGAGAGCACAGTGGCTTCTGGCTCTGTTGGGAGGCAGGTGGTAGCAGCCTGGCTCTTCTCAGGAACGCTGATCTCTGATCAGTGCTCGGGCAGTTACACAGTTCAGCTCGCTTGCTGAACACTGATCACAGACTGATCACCAATCAGCTGCTCCAGAGGGGAGGAGGGAGTGAGGGATAGTGTTAGAATGCAAGTCACTACTCTCATTTCAAAACTCTCATTCTTCACACCAGCATTTCAAGTGTTCAGCTAACCTACATCAAATATTTCAGAGTATTTAATTAACCAATATGGAGTTCATTTCATCAGCAATATGACATTAAAGATATTAAAGTTAGAGTAGTGTTGTGGGCTCACCAGAACAATGGAATTGAGTAATTAAGAGAACTGTTTCCCTCTTCTGTTGACCTGGACCACAAGTACAAGAACTACGATCAGTTCTGCCACATCCCATTGGACATCCCCATTTCCCTGAACCCCATATACCCAAAACAAACTCTCTCTGCAGATCTCCATGTATCCTCCTTTTCTTTTTTGTAATTCATTATTTGTTAAACATTTCCAGTTAGTCAGCCATTTAATGTGTGGATACTCCTTCACATCCCCAGCTGAGAGTCAGAACAGTAATGCATTGAAATCTTTGAAAGCATCTTCATCACTGGTGTCTGCTTGGAGGTTACGTCAGACATTATTACGTAGGATAGGGGACAGTGATTTTGGAAAAACGGTGGTGTTTTGAGCGAAATTCTCCTCGTTTGCGGCGCTTTTTGAAAGGAATGTTTTTAACTCCTGAGCTGGCGAAGGACACCGCTAATGCAGGGTGGCAGCTCTTTATGCACCTGTTGCCTGGTAACCGCTGGCCACTGTGGAAAACACGCTCTCGCTCATGGAACATCATGGTTGGCACTTGAACTGGCATTGTGTCCCTCCAACAAAACAGGAAATGAAATGCGCTGGGCATCCTTAGGAAAACCCCACTGTTTATGAGTGACCAGCTGAACTTTGCCTTTTGGCTGACTTCCTTTTGCAACAGCACCATAACAGACGTTATGTGCATGTGGTGCGCCATGCCAGAGTGATATGGTACGGTTGGCAGTTTTGGTTTCTGTAATTATAAGCAAAGGACCAAGTCTCATTGCAGTTATCATTGTGTGCACACAGAAGCCTTCTACGGCTACATCCTGGTTAACACATTGTAAATGTTACTTGCATTGTTGATATGTGTTGCTATTTCATTCACATATTTTTAAATGGGTAACACCATTCAGCTTGAGCCCTGAAATAAACTAGCTCTGCCTAGTCTCCATTTTGGCTCAGTATTTTTCAGATACGTAAATACAAATGGGAATGTCATTGACAGTATTTTGAGACAGGAATGCAGTGAAAGTGGCTGCAGTTCATTGGCCTTGGGGAGTACAGCTCGTCTTACACGTCAGTGTGTTCTCTGTGTGGGTGCGTTGCCAGAACTCTCGCCTGGACCCCGAGGAGTACTTCACCAAGCTGGAGCGTATCGGCAAGGGCTCCTTCGGTGAGGTCTACAAGGGAATCAACAACCGCACCAAGGAGGTGGTGGCCATCAAGATCATCGACCTGGAAGAGGCGGAGGACGAGATCGAGGACATCCAGCAGGAGATCACCGTCCTCAGCCAGTGCGACAGTCCCTTCGTCACCAAGTACTATGGCTCCTACCTCAAGGTTCTGCCTTCTCTGTACCTCTGCTCACGAGGGGGGGGGGGATGGTGGTTTAGGGCATACAATCAACCACACACCCCACACACATCCATTAATTGACAGAGCTGTTTAATGTATTGAGGCCAGACAGCCTGACTTCACCATGAACCTGTGATTCAGTAGGTATGAGTTTTAATACAATAAGGGGCACTGCTGATGGTGAGGGTACAGGGGTCTTGGCTTGGACTCTGAGGAAGGGGTTGCACCTTGTTGGGGGTCAAGGTTGTTGACCCCCCTGTCCCCACCCTTGGACATCGTATGTGGGAATAGATATAAGGAGATGGGGAGGAGGGATGCTATGAACAGCTGACATGAGAAGGAAGTGGTAAGTGGGGTTTTTCTATACTTGAGAATAGGGACAAGTTTGATTATTTCTGACAGTCCCTGCGCAAATTCTCCTCTTGAATGTTTGAAACATCAATAGTGTGGCCTCTGTAACAGCAAAAAAAACATTTGAACATCAGTGTTTCCGAAAGCATATAACCAGCCAATCCTCAAAGGTAATGATAAACCTGGTGACTTAATGATTAGCCGAGCCTAATTAAACATCCCCCAATTACGCGTTGCCCTGCGCACCTGCAGGTTGGGCAGTTAATGGGTGTTAACAGGCACTGGCTCAGGGCAGTGGAGTGCAGAAGCGTGACTGAGCATGTGAACATGCACCACAGAGGCTGACGTTGGCCCCTGGAGTCCCAGTAAGAGCAGCAGCAGTTTTCCTCACTGGCGACCCTGACCTGAGGCCCAGTGAGCTGACGGTCTCTCTCACTGTGTGGTGTGGATGGTGTCGGTGTTGGTTCCAAGCCATCAGCAGACGTACCCTGTTGTGCTTACGTTACATTTTACCATTTCGCAGACGCTTTTTTTCCCCCCAGAGTGATTTACAGAGAGTACAAAATCCATCTAATAACTGCTGCACTATGTCAGCTGCACCTCCATGCACTGCGGGTATCCACCCCAGTCCTAAGCAGCTCCCTTTCCTCCTACAGGGGACCAAACTGTGGATCATCATGGAGTATCTGGGAGGGGGCTCAGCTCTGGATCTGGTAAGCGGACCCACTCTCGTGTTCAGACTCGATTTTTGTGATCTGACCACAGTTGAAGAGGAAGAGGACTAGTGTCATTTCACTATAGACCACTCACAGACTTGCACTAAAGATGCTTAGAGCTATGTGGTTCTAGTACAGTTACACAATATTACAGCTGCAGTTATAAGAAACAAGCTCTTGTCGGCAATCTTTGACTTGGAATCCATATGGAAAGCATTGAGCCATCCCTGAGTGAAAGGTCTCTGAGGTGCAGTGAGACGTGAGCTACAGTCCTTCTCCTCTCTCTGCTGGCACAGCTGAGGCCTGGTCCCCTGGAGGAAACCTACATTGCCACAGTCCTTAGAGAGATCTTGAAAGGTCTGGACTACCTGCACTCTGAGAGGAAGATCCACCGCGACATCAAAGGTGAAGAGTCTCCCGACCACCTCCCTCCAGGCAGAGATGGTCCCCAAACCCACCCCAGCCTACTGTCTCAGCCTTCCCCCACCAACCAAGCCGTATCGCATCCATTTGCTTTCTAGCCACCTTCTCAAGGGCAGCTTGTAAGCAGCCTTATAATCACGATCACACTAGCTACTTACTACACTTTTCTGCTTCAGGTCAAGTGTTCCAACACTAGAGTTTCTGAAATCTCACAAGTCCTCCCAGATGACAGTGTAGTTAACCTCAGGCCTGTACAGTACTGTACCCCCTCTGTAAGGGAATTAACGGTACTCTGTCCCCCTGGCAGCTGCTAATGTGCTGCTGTCAGAGCAGGGAGACGTCAAGCTTGCAGACTTCGGGGTGGCGGGGCAGCTGACCGACACCCAAATCAAGAGGAACACGTTCGTGGGCACGCCTTTCTGGATGGCGCCCGAGGTCATCAAACAGTCAGCTTACGACTTCAAGGTGAGCCGCGGGCGTATCTGCTGTACTCTGGGGTAGGGGCGGGTGAGCAGGGCAAGGACAGGCGGCACAGCCAACTTCCTCCTCCGCAAACCAGTCTGCCAGAGAGGCCTAGCCGGTGCTCTTACACCAAAAACCTCCAGTGAGATGGAGAGAGAGTAGAGTGGGAATGGCTGATGGCTGTTGCATTTAGGGCACAGAGATCGTCACCCCTCTGTGTGTGTGTGTCACAGGCAGACATTTGGTCGCTGGGAATCACAGCCATCGAGCTGGCCAAGGGGGAGCCCCCGAACTCGGACCTGCACCCCATGAGGGTCCTCTTCCTCATCCCCAAGAACAACCCCCCCACCCTGGAGGGCGCGTACAGCAAGCCCTTCAAGGAGTTTGTGGAGGCCTGTCTCAATAAAGATCCCCGCTTTGTGAGTACTGCTGCCCACCACGGTGTTATTCACAACATTACTGCAACATTACCCATAACGTCATCATTCAGGCAAACCCTGGTGTATCTTATGTAAGAGGCTCTTTTTTCCCAGCCTGGTGGACCTGCCACAGTCCAGCTGGCCTCTTGGACCTCTTTATCTTCATCTTTTTGGGAGCAAGGTTTCAGCCTACTTACACTAATCATTATTTCAGTTGGGCAATCCAGAGCATAGATGTGTTCCCTCCAGTAGATTAAGACAAGAGCGGAGTTGTGCAACTCCACATCAGCCATTAGCCTGTAGAAAGGTTGCCTCTGAATGGACTCAGTGTTGAAGGGTGAAGGGTTCACACTGTCACCCCACAGAGACCCACTGCCAAGGAGCTGCTGAAGCACAAGTTCATCACACGCTACACCAAGAAGACGCCCTACCTGACAGAGCTCATCGACCGGTACCGGCGCTGGAAGTCCGAAGGCCATGGGGACGAGTCCAGCTCAGATGACTCTGACATGTACGTGAACCCCTCGCCCCTCGGTCTTTAACCCTAACCCTAACCCCAGCAAAGCCACAGAAAGGCTTCCATGTGTGATCCCTCTCTATCTCTCCATTAAATTCCATTACATCACATTACATTACTGTCATTTAGCAGATTCTCTTATCCACAGTGACTCACAATTTTATCCATTTATACAGCTGGATATTTGCTGAGTCAATTGAAGGTTAAGTGCCTCGCCCAAGGGTATACCCCCCCCTCTGTTCTCTCAGGGACGGAGATGGTGATGACAGAGACCAGTGTCCGATGTGGACCTTCCCCACAGTGCGACCCACCTCCCTCAACAAGCTGCAGAAGGGCTTCACCAACACAGACTCGGAGGTGAGCTCTCCCTGCGGGCCTCTTCAGCTGGGTCATTAAACAGGGAAACAAACAAAGCAAAAAGATCTTCCCTCTGTTTATCCCCTTTTATTCTTCCTTCTGCCCCCAATGAACTGGAGTGGGTGGGTTTAACCCTTTCCCATCTGAGGGCATGCACATGTAAAGTCATGATTGTATAACCTGTGGGTCTCTGAACCCAGGCAGATAGACATATTCCTTAGGAATGCAGAAACAGACCATGTACTGGTGTTCACCTGGAGGCTTGCTTTGCTTGCAGACTGCAGAGGCAGTGAAGAGGCAGCCCAAGTCGCAGTGTCTCTCAGCGCTGGTCACACCCATCTTCAGAGAGGTAAGGCTTGTGGGAGAGGGCATGACTGCAGCATTCCTCCTCCCCCCAAACACAGGGCCTCCACCGCTCAGGCCAAACCCAAATCTGATGATCCTCTGAGCAGAGGGGTGATGCAAGCGCAGTCTGCCAAACAATTACAATTCTTTGAATGTCTGGCAAGCAGCTACTGGCAGGGAACTAGTGGCATTGGCAAGGCATCCCCTTCCCTCTCGTTAATGTGAGCTCTTTCCATGAGTTACCACAGATAGTGAACACATTGTAACAGCCACAAAACACTGTCTGAGATTATTACTCCCTGTGTGTGTCAGGCTTCATGGAATTCTTCACCCTGCCCAGGAAGGTGTTAAGGTCTGGGAAAAGTGTCTGTCCTGTACCGATTCAGTCATTGATTCTAGCCTGTGTTCTAGCCTGTGCAGGGGAAAGCAGCCGAAATTCCCTGGCAGCTCCGCGTATTTTGCACCACAAACAGGATTATGCAACGCTCTCAGATGCAGCCTGTAGTGATGAAGCCGGTTCCAGAGCGGCAGATTTGCCCGCTGTTGCAACACGCGCACTGCGCTGGGGGAGGTCCAGGCGGGGCTCGTTCTGTGGGCGTGACCCTCACTCGCTGTTTGCCTTGCAGCTGAAGGAGAAGAGGCGGGCGAACGGGGCGAGCGCGGGGGCCATTGAGGAGCTGGAGAATGCCTTCAGCCTGGCCGAGGAGTCCTGTCCCGGGATCTCCGACCGCCTGGTCACGCACATGATGGAGAGAGTGCGGAGGTGAGAGAGCGAGCACTCCCAGGTCACCCGGGAAACAAGGGGAGCCTTCGGTCTCATCAGCATCAGGACTGATCCCTTTTACAAACGCACACAAGTACGATGTAAATTGACTTTGTAAAACTATCTATATACATTTCATAATGAATCTTCTAAAGGTCACAGTGTTGAAAGAACCCTCTGTTAGCCTGCTGTGCTGGCCGGCACTCACCTTTTCCCCCATGCTCCTACCTGCACATACTTTCAGGTGGAAGCAAAAGACAGGGAATTCATGTTTTTTGTCTGACTTATGAAGTGTGAGTACGACGTGTATATAGTCAAGTGATATGAAAGATCGCACAAACAGGACACTACAGGCCATATTCGGTTGAGATCACAAGCACTTGGTTCAGTACGTAAGTGCAACACAGCATACCCTAAAGTACTTCACCTGCAAATGTTGCTGTGCCTTGTTCTGACAGACTGTAGGGAGGTGACTGAGGTGTACATTCACCCCTGTGTGTCCAGTGTACTGACCCTCTTCCCCTGCCCCCTCTCTCTCCCAGGTTTTCACTCAACGGAAACACCACCCCTTCCTCACGGTGAAACCGGCCAGCTGCTGCCCACCCCCCCTTCCCCCACACCCCCCAGGACCAGTCTGCTCCACCTGCTTCACCTCCCCATCCCAGAGATCTTTTAATTAGAGGTTATAATTAAATATTTTTACAGTTTTCTTTATAGAATGGAGAATGTTTAAAAAAAGGAAAAAAGTCAAGAGCGCTGTGCATAACAAAAACTGTATTAGATTATGTCATGTATAATAAAGTTTATGGAGGCGTTGAGACAGATGGCGTGTACCTGGTCACGGTGTCGTTTCTGGACCGCAGAAGAGACACAGACGGAAGGCAGCATGTGGGAAACATTGGACACGTCCAGACAGCGAGAGCAAACGCAAACAAGGTCACCTTTTCAGTCAGTTCCATTTTTATTCGCTATCCTTTCACTGTCATAACATGAGAACAAAACTACATGCAGAGTTAACAGGAGAGGGACTCCAGCAACATGCTACACAATAAATAGAGATAACTCTGAGACCGTGGTCAGAGGCGGCCCGTCTGAAGGGGGCGGTGGCAGGCGGGACCACGAGTGAGAGGGGTTACAGCACCAGGCCAGGCCTGCCCAATCAGAGAGAATTCCAGTTCTCAGAATATATGCCCAGAATCCTGCAGCCCAGAGGGCCCTGAGCTCCAAACTGGAACAAGACAGTGTGACAGGTACCAAGGGCTAATTTTAAAAACAAGGAACAAGACAAACATTAACAGTCATATATTCTGCAAATTGTGCGGAGTGTGGACTCCAGTTCATAAGTCATGTAATTTTTGTGAGTAACCCGGATGTTAAACGCTCAGCTCTGTAAAAAGCCATTATATGACACCTCCCCCTCGGTCCTGAAATGTGACCCCAAAACTGGCCTCAAACAGAGCGCTTCAGTCAGTATGAAGAGAGAAACAATTGAAAAATTCCCTCTGCATGGGGACAGGCATCTGACTGCCATATGCTCATTGTGACATCATAATTCCTGCTGCCTCTGATGTGTAACCAACCCCAAGAATGCCCACCTCAAAGAGACCCAAATTCCAGGGCCTCCACCCCGGGACAAGCAGGAGAAAACAGAAAAACTTAACCAGAGGCTTTCTCCCACAGAAATATCACTGGCCCAGACCCTTCTGGAACGATCCATATCTGTGTGCCTGACAGCAGTCAGGATATGAATTCTAATGACTCCCTGGCCTTAAAGTGAGAGAGTGAGACAGTGAGAGTACAAGCACTGTAACTGAAGCTAGTGTGAGGAAACTGAAAAAACAGAGGGGAATATTAAGAACAGTAAGTTAACCTTCAAAAATGTACAAAATTGTTATCTTTTCTACAGCCAAGGGGGGAGTCACTGAAATCCCAGAATGTCTTGGGGTGAGAACAGTTCTACACAGAGGTGCCAGACTTGCCATATTCCAGTTACTACCGGACTGCTTACAGCAAACTCACTCCATCTGGACAGAGCAGAACAAGGGCTTCATTTGGTCAGACTCAGTGTAACCTTAATCAATATAAAAATCCATTCTTTCAGACAAAATATTAATTTCTACCCTTCTACATGATCTAAAATGCTGAAAGGCAAGCAGTGTACATTCCTGCCAACAGTTCAGTCTTAAAATTGAAAATACATTTTTGGAAGGGCTTTACCAAAATCGATCTTTACATTTTTCTACCACTCCAATTAATCAGATTGCACTGATCCAATATTTTATTCGTGCATTAGGAAAGGCACAGAAATGGGAATGTTTCCTCAGTATGAAAAGCCTCACAGTTGAATCAATCTGGCATCTGACGTCATTTTCTTATGCCTGTCAGTGCTGCACAGGGTTGAGAAGCACTGCCTTCTCTGGTCACATGACTCTCCATCCGGTTGCCATTTCTGCCTTGTGGCCACCTCTCCTTGTCCTTGGTCAGGCTTGTGATAAAGCACGTATCCATTCCACTTTCTTTTCACCGCTAAGCTGGCAGCACTCGTCGGGAGAGACCTCCTGTAGCCTGAGTGCCGCCATCCTTTCCCTGCCTCTATCCAGGAGAGCAGAACCAACTGTTCCCCTCGAAAAACCTAACGTCAAACCCGCCTGCACTTCCCGATGCCCTCACCAACATGGCTTCCATCCACTCTTTAGTCATTCTGTGTCCGTAGCCACACCGCGGACATTTTAGCAGGGATGGAGTTAGCCTAGTTCCTTCCCATTGGCTGTAACTTATTCTGTCATGACGGCCGTGGCCTTTGTGCTAGCTAGATTTGTACCCCATCCTTCTGCTAAACGGAATCAGATATTCAACTTTATTTGCTGGTTTTATTTGTGACCCCTGGCTCCCTAAAAAGGGGATGAAGTTCTTTTCCAAACCCCTCAGCTGTAGTAATTTGTAAGTTTCTTAGCATGTGATGCAATGAATCCCTGTGGTCAATACTGCTAGTTTATGATACTAATGCACACTAACTTCCTGTCTGTCTGATCTGAGTGGCATACACACACAAACATACTCTGGGCTCCTACAAACACCCTGCACACTAATCAGAAATACCACTGTAACATCAATTACATTTATCCAGACCCAAGAGAGTGTTCATTTTTCAGCAAACTCAAACCTTCAGGAGTCTTTACCTGCATAATACAGGTTGTCTGGCAGTGTGTGACAGCTACTTTATCCTCGTACCTTCATGGTTTCACCATTCTTTCAGCCACTGCTTTTACAGTACAGGGGCTGATTCTGTCCACGTTTCCTTTAAGAAAAACCTGACTGGCCGCTGTTGGGGTTGCTCGCCTCGGTTCGTTTGCAGGGTTGATACGGGTGCGGTGGTGTAGGCCCCATGATCCTCCACAGGTATTGCAGCGCGGCCTCCAAACAGACTGGCCCGACAGGGAAAGGCACGGGGGCCCCTGCTTTCGGAAAACCTGCTGGTCTCGTCCAATCGTTCCAAAGAGTCAGCGAGCTCCGCCCCCTTCCGTGCGCGGGGGAGCGGAGTTCCTCAGAGAAATACCAATAGCAATAGCGATATTTTTTAAAAAGTAAAAACACCCAATAAGCTCCCGGGAGTCAGTGAGGCCCCGCCCCCAGCCCCAGGAAGCTCCGCCCAGCGAGGCCCCTCAGTTGCCGTTCATCTCGGGGGGGTCGCGGGGCACCAGGAGACTCATCCTGCCGGTGGCGCTGGCTGCGCTCCTGATCACCTCCATCCACCTGGGGGGGGGGGGCACAGGACACGGTTACACCCCCACCCTCAGAGACACCCACCGCCCCTCCCTACCGACTCCCAGCAGCCTCGGGGGCCACGCAGCGTACCTCTCGAAGGTGTACTCGCTCTCGGCCCGGAAGTAGTACACGTGCGACTTGAACTGCAGCTTGAAGACGTACTCCTTATGGATGCTGTCGGACTCGCCCGGGGTGCCCACCGTGTAGCCTAGCAACGGGAGGCTGGCCAATGGGAAGTCATCCTGCAGCGGGGCAGAAGAGCACACAGCCAATGAGCCTTCGGGAGAAGCGTCTGCCGCACCCAGAGGATGATGGGTGCGTTTCTGTTTAATCAGCACAGAGAGCTGCACTGCATCAACCCCTGCTTTCTGCCCTGGGGGGGGGGACGACACTGATTATCCAAATCGAATGAAAGCAGTTTGTACTCTTAAGCAGGGCCAGCATCTCATCAGTCCTGGAAATAAGTAAGAATTAAGTAATTAGACAGCCTCTGTGTCACAGCAAGCGGTTTGATGCCCTATTTAAATCGCTTCATGGGAGCGCTGGATTAAACAGCATCTCATTTCCTCTGTCTGGGTGTCTGGGAATGTCTCAGTTGCATCAACGCAGTAATTCCAGCAAAGCGAGGCTTCAGTAGACAGGGCAGCAGTGCGTAGAAGCAAGGAGCAGGGCTCATAACTAAAAGGTTTGTTTTGATTCCCTGCTGGGGCACTGCTGTTGTACTCTTGGGCAAAGTACTTAACCCACAATTGCCCCAGTAAATATCCAGCTGTCTAAATGGGTAAAACTGTCAGTGGCTCTGGATAAGAGCATCTGCTAAATGACAATAATGTAATGTAATGTAAATGACAGCAGCTCTTACTAAGATCAGTGCACTATGAAAGGCCTGTTTAGGAAAAATGCGTCATGAGTGACCGTTGGCTGCCTCGGCTCCAGACCTGCTTGGTTGAGGTGCTGAAAGGGCCGTACCTGGTGCGTCTTGTAGAAGAACAAGCAGAAGTTGGTGAAGACCACCCACAGCTTCTGCCAGCCGTTGCTGTTCTTGAACTTCCTCAGGAGATACCCGGACAGCTGGTTCTGGAGGAGACACAGGGTGTCAGAGCGGATGTGCGGACAC
Source organism: Megalops atlanticus (assembly GCA_019176425.1). Classification (NCBI taxonomy): domain Eukaryota; kingdom Metazoa; phylum Chordata; class Actinopteri; order Elopiformes; family Megalopidae; genus Megalops; species Megalops atlanticus. Next base: position 2,213,204 of record CM032896.1, read on the forward strand.
AGGTGTCTCCAGGACAAAGACATTAGACCTTCAGAGAACAGGAAAACCAGTAATGCAGCTCCACACCCACACAGACTGGCCTCTCCTGACCGCAGTCTGGCCTCTCCTGACCGCAGTCTGGCCTCTCCTGAAGGCTTGTGCCCTACACATCTTCTCTACAGGTGAGCAGAGAACGCGTCCCCTCATTTCATCTCCAACCCCCACCAGGGTTATGCAGGTCGGCTTCAGGGAGACAGCCCTGAGGAGAATCTAATCCCCCTAGGCTACATGAGGTCTAAAGTTCAAACGGTAAGCCTCATTAATCCTCAAAACGTGCTGGTGGCTTCACTTCCTGAGGCTGAACTAATGCTTCTTAGTCACAGCGCCATGGTGAGCAAGAGCTAACCATTTCCCAGGGCTAATCTTTACTGTAAGACAACTTTCATCAACATCTCCCTTTCATACATAATATACTGTACTTATATACATCACATTTACCAAGTACCAACAGTGTGAAGCATGCAGACAGATTAGAACATAGCAAAGGTGGGTGTTTATACAGAGGATGAAGCAGAATGTGATTTTAATGGAGAGTGTGAAGAGGAAGGAGAAGTCCCTTTGATAAGGCTGGTACTGGTGCACTGTGCAAGGTACCTTATAACAATACAACATTTTTGCAGGAATAGAACAGCTGTCCATGAGCATGTTTGTGTCAAAAATGTGCAACATCTGAGGTTTCACTGGCACTGGAACCATCTCTGCACAGTACAGGCGATGCTGATCATGGACCTATGACTGTAGTTCATCATGTATCTGCAGTGTCTGCGGTCATGAAGAGGAATGTTTGGCCTTTGATAGTGATGTCATAATAGGGCTATGAAAGGACATCAAGGCAGTTAAAAGTGCGAGAGCAATTGTTACCGAGGCCTAAAGGAATTCTCTCTGCACTGCTGGACAGAACAGTTCTTTCCATTGTCAAGCTTGGCTAGATCTTGGTCTTTAAACACATACAGCTAAGGCTGCCGCTAGCTGAAGGGGAGGGGATCTGAGGCTTTGGCTTGGAGCAGCCAGGCAGGGAGCCCTCAGGGCTGCGGTACCTTGTTCATGCGCAGGTAATCGGACAGAGAGAGGCTCTGGCTGCGGTACCAGCACACGTGAGTGATGGTGTTGGGTCTCTGGGCCTGACCCAGGAGGTAGCGAGGGGGTAGCTCAGGAGACGCGGCCGGAGAGTAGAAGACTGAGGGAGCGGAGAGGAGGAGGGAGCAGACAGGGGTGAGGAGGAGAGAGAGAGATGACAGGACAGTTAGCATGCAGTCAGGGGAGGGAGAGCATAGCGCGGGGAAGACTCCTCCGGGGTCAGACGGTCAGCTGTTAGTCAGAAAGGAATGTAGTTAATGGGCACTCAGGACAGGAAATGCAAACCAGAAACACTGACGGGAAACAACCTCAGCTATGATTTCAGATGACACCTACTCTGTATCAAGACCAGGCAACCCAAGAAAGACACAAAACTGACATCTCCAATCAAAAGGGTGGACAGAAAGGAGTATACAGCGTGATGAGAGAAGCAGGATGCTGAAACAGAGTTATGAATGTGAGTGAGGTTAGCATGGCATGAGGGCTGGGTGTTGGAGGAAGAGGAAGTTGGAAACAGCCTTCCTGCAGCACTCCTGCAACCCAAGCTGCTGCTCCCACTGTGCATTGTGACATCACAGGTGCACCCTGAGGAGTGGGCGCACGGACAGCACGGCCCACTGGGGGGAGCTGGAGAGCAGAGAAAAACCACTGCCAGCCCGACTGGCAGGTTCTGCCCGGGTCAGAGGGTGCTGGGTGGTGCGTCTCTGGGCTTTGGGGGTACCTCCACGGCCAGGCTGTGGTCGGACATGGAGACGCTGGTGTTACGGTGCCAGCACACATGCATGGTGGTGTTGGCGCGATGGTGCGTCTGCTTATCCAGGGAGCTACGGGACGAGTGTGTGTCGTCCTCGGACTCCTGCTCCAGAGACACCTCGTCTGAAGACCCTGCCGGGGGGGAGAGGGGGTTGGCACCCAGGCGACACACACACAGTTAGGGTCCCTGTGCAGCCAGATTCGTCTGATATTTTCCATGTCATTTACAGATGTATAATGTAACCATGCTTTATTTCGGTAAATTAATGTTTTTGTTTAGAAAAAACAATCTCAAATTTCAAGACTTTCTCCTGCTGGAAACATCTCTTGAGACTGGCTGGAAGTTGGTGACTGAAAGCATGTCGTTATTCTGACATCAGAAATGTGAATATTGTGAACAATTCCCCATACACTGGAATAGCACAGTGACATGCTGTTCAGGAGCAGAGCTCATAAGCTGAAGGCCTCTGGTACTGTTGCACCCTTGAGGAAGGTTCTTAACCCAGACTGTTTCAGTAAAGGCGCTGTCAGGCGTCTAAGGACATGTACAGTAGGGAGGAATCAGGTAACAGCTCCCTCTACAGCGTGGATCTTCAGGCTGGCAGAATGCCTGGTTCCAGTTTCATCTTAGTCTAGTTCACCTTACATTATGACAAGTGATACGAAATAATAGATATCTGGTTACCAATAGAGATTGGTTAACATAATATTCAAAAAAAAAAAAAAAAAATCGCTGCACAGGGATTTGGTAGAGGTCACAGCATGGAGGTGTCAGGGGAGGGAGAGGGGGTGTTGGGGGGCACAGGTTTGTTCCTGTTGAGGGGGTGCTCTTCCATCAGATGTACCTGTCAGGGGACTCTCCCACCTCACCACTCAGATACTTTACCCTCTGATACAGGTAAACTCAGATTCACTGTGCAATGCCATTAACTACACTCCAGTGTAACTACCAGGCAAACCTCTAATTAAACAAGACACCAAGCCGATCTGAGAAACCGTCACTAAAAAGCCGTTAAATATTCTAAACTGGTATTTTGCATACAATCAAGTTCATTCCTTTTTTTTTTTTTGCATGGCGGCTCTTACTGTTGGAGCGGTCACACAGGCCCGAGTCCAGGAAGAGGTCGGATTTCTCCTGGGATTTCTTGGCCATGTCGATCGCCATGTTCAGATCCTCCATCCACTTCCCCATCTCCACTTTAGAGCTGAGAACAAGGAGTTAAGCACCTGTCAGCAATGCGGCAAGACCACTGCTGCCAGCCTCAGACAAGCCCATCAGAGGACGCTTAACACCCCAGCATCATTTCGTCTGTTTAGCTGCAGGACACCCTGGTGTCCCCTGGTGTTTGTGACGTTGCCACGGTAGCGGACCCCCTCTCCTACCTGGCAGCCACTACGATGGTCCTCTGTGCGGAGTAGATGGTGAAGCAGTGGGGCACGGACCACTCGTTCTCACTCTCCTCCACCTGAGAGAGAGAGAGGGAGAGGGAGAGGGAGAGAGAGAGAGAGGAGCTCAGAACACATTCTGTATTTTGTGAATCTAAATCTGAAAGCACCTTGTCCAGGACGAGGGAAGCCGAGGAATGAAACGGACAGTAAGCTCGCCTAGAAGCTCTTTGCTTTTCTAGGTACGGAGCGCTAAACGCCGTGCTGTCGGTGACGCAGCACTCCCGTCAGCCCCGGCCCACGCCTGCATCAAAGCGCCACGTTCAAGCCAACCGCTCAGCCGCTTGGTCCTCCAGTGGCAAATACAAGCAAGTATCACAATGGTCCAACAGCCACCGAAATGAACAGAAATGCTCTCTAAGAATCACAACCAAAAAGGTACTAATTGCTGTGGCCCGTTACTCAGAGCCAGGTGGAGCGCAGCTGGGCTGAATGTGGGTATAAGGCTATCAGCGGGGTGTTCCTGCCGCCCTGGGTGGGGACCCTCAGTACTCACCGGCGGGTCCAGCAGTATGAGCTGCAGGCGGGAGTGAAACAGAGACAGCAGGTTACTGCAGGCCCCCCGGGAAGCCTCACCGCCAACCCCCCCTACACCCTACACCCCACCTGCACTGCGGACACCCCCACTCCACCCCCCCGCCCGCTGAGTCCCCTCCAGGCTTTGGGTGGCCAACGAGGGGGTTGTTCCCAGAATATAGGGCAACAACTGAATCTTGATTGACACACGTCAACTGTATGACAACAGAAAGCAAACAAAAACAAAACAATAAGAAGTAATGTAATGGGTTTCTCAGACAGTAAGTCATGACCACGGTGCCACAGGCTTTCTGTGTCAGAGACTGAAAAGGGGACCACGGCTCTTCCGCACAAGGACGAGATGGACTGGACAGACAGACAGACAGGTACTCACTATCATGCCGTGCAGGGGCAGCTGGCCGTGCACTTTGAACTGGTTTGTGGCCGTCACGCCTTTGCTGGTGTACAGGAGCATGTCGGAGAACTGCAACGGAGCAAAGTCACAACGGTGACTGTGACGATCAAAATCAGACGAAAAGGCTCAACGCTCAGATCTATAAAAATACAGTCAGTGGTAACATCTGGTTGACATGACTGTCTGAAATGCAGACTGGGCTAATCCAGTCGAAAATGGACTGTGACAGGAGTCAGTAGGAGGGATTAAGGTTAGGGTTAGTCTGAATGATGAGGAGTCAGTAGGAGGGATCCCTCACCAGGAAGAACATTCTCTGCTGCAGCCCCTTCTTGGTGAGCTTGTACAGGCAGCCTTCCCGAATAAACTCCTGCAAACAAAACCACATCCACACTCTCAGAATACAGCAGCACTCACTACAATACCCTTCAGATGGGCGGGACTGAATCTCCCATCATCCCCTGCAGGTCCCGGGCACGGCGCGCTCACCCTCCCGGGGGCGGTCAGATTCTCGATGCCGATCAGGTCCCTCTGCAGCTCCGTCAGCTTCTGGAAGTTCTCCAGCCGGATCAGGCTGCTCTGGAGCTGGGCCGCCATCTCCGCCACCTCCTTCAGGGCCTCTGCAGGGGACACATGGGGGCAGGGGTCAGGGGAGAGCGTGGAGGAGGGTAGGGACACCAGGCAGCCAGTCCACACCGACACCTCCTTTAAAATCACACCTGAGCTGGACGTGGGAGCCACCCTGGATGTGTGCGTTTCTGAGCTCCATCACGTACTGAGCAACAGGGTGAAACAGAGGAGATGGCTGGAGATGACTGAGTACGAACACTGAAGGGGGAACTGAACCAGACTGCCCTTACAGCTGTGGCCTGCCTCTTTGTGAGAGTGAACCCCAGCATGACCCCTGACCTCTGACCCCAGCCCTGCAGGGGAAATCATACCACACTAGACATTCAACTGTGGCCTGCTTCACTGCGAAACTGAACCCCAGCATGACCTCTGACCTCCTGAAGGGGGAATCAAACCAGACTGGACGTTCACGCCGAAGCAGGCTACAGGTGAAGCGGACTCTGGCGTGACCCCTGACCCCGGCCATGCGGGGGACCCACCTTTGCAGTCGTCGCGGTCGCGGTGCTCGAGGCTGTAGTGTTTGCAGAGCCGGTCCAGGATCAGTTTGTAGTGCATGAGGCGCTGGATGGGCTTCAGCAGGAAGGTGTTGAGGGGCAGGTAGCACACCTTCTGTAGCTCGAACTCCTTGTAGACCGTCTCCAGCTTCTTCACGCGCTTGGTGGCCTTCTCCAGCTCCGTCAGCACCTCGTCGTGCTTCTGCAGGTAGCTGGTGAACTCCTGCCATCGGAAGCCACAAGGGCACAAACCTGGTTAATATCTCTCCTTCACATCCCAACCCACCTTACATTGTGTGTGTGTATATGTGTGTGTGTGTGTGTCAGTACATATATTTATATACACAAATACATGCATACCTACTATATACACACATGTGTATATGTATATGTGTGTGTGTGTGTGTGTAAATATTCTATTACATTACATTATTGGCATTTAGCAGATGCTCTTATCCAGAACGACTTACACTGGTTACACTTTTTTTTTTTTTTTTAACAATGTTATCTATTTATACAGCTGGACATTTATATATACTTATAATACACACACATGCGCACATATACATATAGCTACCACCATCGTAACGTCCTCAGTTTTGTATACACAGTAATTGGAATATCAGCAGGGTTCATTCAGTGCATTGAAAGTGCCAGACCTCGCGCTAATTGGCCAGACGCTGCAGACACTGGCCGTGACTCACTCAGCTGTTCAAAGCGTAATGCAGCTGGAGTCACAAGTAAATTAACACGCAGTGTTCAGAGGCCTCCATGGGCAGACTCCGAGGCGCCCTTTCTGCAGACAGAGCGGCCCTCTTCTCCCTCGCGTGCGTAATGCAGGTCTAATTGGATTTAATGTCACTCAGCTGCCGAGGTCTGGCATCTGAACACGTCCGCGTCAAACGTGTGGCAGAGGGTGTCTGTCCTTCGTCCGTCTGTCCACAGAGTGCCCCGCACCCCCGAGCCTCACCTTCATAGCACACATATTCCTCAGCATCACGTCCCCGATTCTCTGGTAGTCCCCCTTCACATGGGCGTTAGAGCGCCCCTCCCTGGTGAGGGCAGAAAAAACATTACATTACAATGCATTACATTACAATCATTCAGCAGATGCTCTTGTCCAAAGCAACTCCAAGCGCAAAAGAACAGAAGTGTATCCATTCTAATTGACTGAGCAACAGTGCCAGACCAGGCTAACAACACTCCCAGACCAGTGAGTGCGAGTACACTATTCAAGCTCTACCACAAGTTAACTTGTGCAACCTGACTAGATGAAGGAAGCCAGGTACACACACTAGCATACATCACAGTCACTAGATCACAGTATCCAAAACACATCGCTATACTACATGTAAAATACTGCACGTAAAACAGCATATTTGGCATGAGGGAGGTGGGATCCGCGGTTCGAGCCGGCGCTGGTGTGGGTGTGGGGGAGGGGGCACACACCAGAGAGCCAGCCTCTGGTCGATCTCCTTCAGGAAGCCGCGGTGGAACTCGTAAATGGGGTCGATGTTGGAGAACAGCAGGTTCATCAGGCCCTCGGGCATGGCGTTCTCTTTGATGACGGCGCTGCGGAACCACTGTGGGGGGAAACGCACACGGACAGAGGCGTGACCGCACCGCACAGTGACCATACAGCACACGGTCACAGTGCAGTCACCACACACACACACACACACACACACACACACACACAGCCGTGACCGCACAGCACGTGGCATACCAACACACGCATGGTCAGAGCACACGTACATGGTCACAGCTCACGGTCACCTCTCTCTAATGATGCACCATGGGTAGGGTGTAGATTTGCTCACCACTGTAATAACCTCCAAGTCCTTGACGTACGTCCTCTCTGTGGTCAGAATCTCTTTGGCAATGAAGTAGGCCTTGTCAGTAGGATACCTCTGGAGAAACAGAAGTATAGGAGTGAGTCCCCACATGGTGGAACACACACCCCAACCCATAACAGGACCGTAGCTGGAAAAAGGTGCACCCTTTTAAGAAGTTCCCGCTTCTCATTATAAATGCTCTCTAGCTTTGCTCTCGCTGTGACTGCACCTCTGCACGGGGAACTAACACTCAGCGTGAGGAGGTACCGTTACTCAGGATCTACCTTTGACTCCACCTGGGACAATTCCACCCACCTGCAAGGTCAGAGCACTTCCTTTCATTTTGAACTATTTCTTGTGGAGTCAGTAGCCCTAAAGAGTGAGATAAGGAAGGACTTCACACAGTTCTACACGACTCCTCACAGAAACATGCAGGAGAAGGATGTCTTCTGATCCATCGGGGCAGAGTGTTTACAGTGATGTGCTCTGACGTGTACAGGTGGACGTCACCAGGCAGGCAGGTCAGGTAAGGGAGTCTGTCAGAGCTGGTTAAACGCTAAGAGGCTCACTGACACTGTGGACTACTTGTTAACCCTAAGAAGGAAATCTCGCACACAAAGGTCAGAGAATGTGTTTGGGGACAGATAAATGAATGACAGCATGCAGCAAGCTGAAGCAGTCAGTTACACTAAGCAGCTGTGTGTTCTACCCACAATAACTGGAACACTGAAACGGACAAACAAAGCAGGTAAATCTGGGTCACATGTTCATTTACTCTACCACAAACATGCTTCTCCTGCAACGAAATGGGCTTGGCAAAAAAAAAAAAAAAAGTGTGAGTCAGAGTAGAAGTCAGTGTCCTGAAGGAGGTGATTTCAGTTCAGGTCTACACACGTCTTGGCAGTAAGACATTATGTCAGGTGCATCAGGTATATCAGGCAGGAAGCTGAGAAGCAGGTGGTGATGTGAGGTTTGGCAGGAGAGAAGGGAGGCGTGCAGAGAGTGTACCTTCCTCCTGCCCTCCTCCTCCTCCTCCAGCCGGGAGCTGCCCACCTCGCTCAGGATGGGGCTCTGCAGGGGCGAGGGGGCGTGGCCTGGCAGGCTGAGGGTGGACATCTGGAAGGAGGGCGACAGGCAGAGCGGGCTGCCGACGGGGAGGGGCGACAGCTGGGGGCTGTCCATGCGCGTGCCTGCGGGAGAGAGGAGAGCGGAGTGAGTGAGGCCCAGAACACGCCTCACAGCTGAGCCAGGCTGAGAGCACACCTTACACCCGAGCGAAGCTGAGAGCCGGCCTCACAGCTGAGTGAGGCCCAGAACAGGCCTCACAGCTGAGCCAGGCTGAGAGCAGGCTTCACTGAGTCCGAGACCCAGCCTCACTGAAGCCCAGAACATGCCTCATATCTGAGCAAGGCCGAAATCAGGCCTCACTGAGGCTGAGAGCAGGCCTCACTGAGGTCAAAAGCATGCCTCACAGCTCACCCAGCAAAGGGACATGCAAGCCGAGCTTCTTTCCTCCTGAAAAGCTGCTACTTTCCCCAAACACAAGACCATATTCTCTGCACGGGCAGCCAAGCTACAAAAATGAGCCAATCACTCTTTCCTACTCTCTGTGCTCTTTTGTCACAGGGTGGAGGCAGATTAATTCAACATCAGTGACATGTGCAACCACTTTCCCTTTCCCTGGGGCTAGGGAAGAATTCAGAGACATGCACTGAAAAGGCCTAAAGAAACATGACCTTGGTTTAAATTATTATGCATGACAAAGTCTATTCTTCAGCCAAGGGGTTCAAACAGGGGTCTACAAACCTCAGCACATTCAGACAAAATATGCAGCTATGTGTAAGGGAAAAAAACATGACACCATTACACTGCTACACCACCAAACTGTGAGTGAAGACCAACAATGACATTTTGTCCCATCACAGTTTACATTCAGCTACAGCAGATATCATATTTTGCCTGGAGGGGGTCAAACCTCTCTGTCCCTAAGGACACTTAATGCAGCTCACCCATAGGAAAACATCCTCTGGCAAAATGCTTTCAGTTAAACTCATTTTCATCTGAATGGAGAGGACACAGGGCAGTTCTTACTCGGACAGTAATGGTTACCACATTCCAAACCCCCCCCCTCCCCAGAAAGGGCCGGTCTCTCTCACACTGTCTTTAACAGAGTGGCTGAAATAACACAGACCCAGCTGGAGGGCCTTTGAAGTCAGGGTGATTGATCATTGTTCAGAATGCTGCAGATCTGTCTCTCTGCTGACCAATCAGAAAGCAAAGACGGCCGACGGAGGAAGGCAGGCATGGCATCCGGCAGGAGAGCGCAGCGGCTGCTCCACTCCCACAAGAACAGGGGAACACAAATGAGGAAAAAGGAGGAGAGAGAACAGAACACAGCAAGTGAGAATCTGCTGTGGCAGCTTTATCAGCGACATAGCCGCGAGGCTCTGTGTTCAGCCAGAGGCCCGCTCTGAGGCAGGGGTGAGGAGCTGGAGGGAGCCGGCCTTCTGCGGTGAGGCAGAGGGGGATGCTTTGGCCAGCGGCCTGCGCACACACTGAGCTCACTCAGCTGGAGTGGGGCTGTGGAATTTGGCAGGGGGGCGGAGGCGCTCCCAGACGCTGCACTCCTACCCCTGCACAACGCGTCCCCTTCTCCGCGATGGGCTGTCGTCCCGGCAGAGGCGCGGTGCTACACGCCGACCTGACAGAGCGCCGCCTCACACAGGCCCGGTGCCGCGCTCCGCCAAACGCAGGAACCGTTAGCCAAATACCCCCCCCCCGGCGGGACGGTGTTTTGAGAAGTTCTGCTCTCCCTGCGGCTAACGGGACGCGTGACTCATCAGGAGACCGGTTCTGCCGCGGAGCAGGGGAGCTGCGATCGCTGCACAGACACAGATGCAAATCGCGAGAGCGTGTTTTCATTTTCAAATGCAGACAGACAGCAGCTGTGCACAGCGATACCAGCAGGCCGATCCACAGAGAGCAGAGTCTGAAACCACCGCAAACAGAAGAGCTGTGGAGTGGGCAGAGATTAACTGCTGCCGTGAAAAGAACAGCACTCAGAATACTGGGAACCATCAAATGTGCGCACAGCCATTAGTGCTTTACAATGGAAAAATGGCAGAAAAATTGTGAATTATGAATGCTCTTCATAGTCCATGTTGCATCTGGCTGCTGTCCCTCAGATACGAAAGACTGGGAGCCCAGAGGCACCCCTACCCAGGCAGACCCTCCCCCCGCCCGAGCCAGCAGCCCCCTGGGCTACGTGCCCTCCACCCTCTCAGGGGGAAAGGGTTCCTGCTATCTGCAGGGTCAATCTACCCAGTGACCCCGGCTTTGCCTCTGGCACATGGGCGCTAACGTTAGCATTAGCGTCCTCTCTGAGTCCCTGAGATAGAGAGAGGGTCCACATACGCTCTGGCCCAGCTGCAGGTTTCACCCCTCTGGTCTGGGGGCTGCCAAACCCCCTCTGCAAAAAAAACACACACCTAACCTAAATTACAAGATGCTTTCGTTTCACTTTGATGGGTCACAAAAGCAAATGGGTTTGGTTCACGCGTCACTATTTTGACGTGTAACGTAGCCTTCTGTAAAACAATTCTCATTTTGTGACTAATTTTTTTTTGCATTTCCCAGCAGAGGTGGAAAAGGTTTAATGCCATATAAGGAAGTCCATTCATATCTTTAACAGTGTACAAAATGCAGGCAAATTCTAGCCCCTCCTCTTCTCTCCTCCCCTAAAATCTGATTTGCCTTGAATGTCTACATAACTTACAACATCTGAATAAAAGAACAATGTAGCTTTTTCAGCTTTAAACAAAAAAATTGCACTCATAAGTAAATACCACTTTACACCAAAACCGTATGACAGATTCACTAATTTGGCATTCTGTGGACAGCAGAGCTCTCAGCTGGTCTGAACGTTGATTAGATGTACACAGGTGCAGTGCATGGTGGATAAATGGCAGACAAAATTCAATCAGTGACTTCACAGAATCACAGAAGGGAAACAGTCATCCAATATCAAAGGCCTCTCCATACAAGGCTTTTCCACCAGCGATCTCAGGCACAGACCACCCCTGTTCTGGGCAAAGATGAAAGCGAGGGACTCAGACTGGGACTGGACTGCGCTGGGACTGGACTGGGACCTGATTCCAGGCTTCAGGGCTGGTTCTGTAAGGCCTCCCTTTGCCCTGTTTAAGAGCTCATACTTCAGCCCAGATGACGAGGCTCTCTACTCTTGTATGATGCCACGGATCCTCCAGCTTTCTCCTTTATGGTGGAGGGTTCACACCCCTCCAGACACACACTATACCCACAAATCCCCATATCATTCACATTTAGCGCATAGCACCTACATTAGTGCTGCCTGCTCCAGCCCAGACAGAACGGGAGAAGCAGGTGTCTTTAGGGATTTCCTGACTCAGGAAGAGGATCCGCGCGGCTCCGTCCCGCAGAAAGGGGAACACAGAGGCAGAAAGAAGGAAATCAGAGCCCTGCTCAGTGCTCCTGACAGCCGAGGATAGAGGGCCAAACCCTGCGTAACGGTGACTCCTGATCATCTGGTCCCCCACGGCGGCTGCAGCAGGGGAGAATGCACACAGGATGAGCCTGTGCTGAGAGACTCTGCTCTCTCTCATCACCACAGCATACACGCTGTAGGACAGGAGCCTCCTCATGTCCAGAGCTCCCTTTCAGTACAGTACACATCCCACTGATTCCATTTTACCTACATATAAAAAAGCCACAAGGCAGTAAAATGTATTTAAATATTAAATCCGTAAAAGTGGCAGCAAAATATCCCAAAATGCACATGTGAATGTATGCTAGTGCATACTGAGCTGTGAATAGGATTTAAAAAGGAGGACATTGGTTGCAACATTCTGAAAAGTAAGCTCAAAATCGGGGAGTATAGAAACCAGGCAGAAACAGGCAACCTTTCCAGACACCTGCAAAATCTGGGCAATCAAATTCAAATAAAACCAGCTTGGAGGCACACAACCACACGTTCCACCAACCACACACACTCACTGAGCCATGAGTGGAAAAGGGCTTGCAGGAGTCAAGGACTACCGAGGTGAGCCGCCAGACAGGAAATGACATCATGAGGATATTGGTCGTGTGCTTCTTTGCTGGCGGCCTCCACTCCGCATAGTAAAGGGGCAGAGGGTTGTGGTACTTAACAGAACAGAACACCCTGGCTCGAACCCGAGTCACTGCCGCTGCCAAATCACTCCAGTCAAACAATGCCAGACTCAGAACTCATTAAGCTCTCTCCAACACGCCTAAATGCACCACTAACACAGACTGGCACAGCTGTGCAGCCCAGGGGAAGCCAGAGTGGAAACTTTTAAAATGAGAACAGAAGTTATGCCTCCACAGGAGAGAGCCCACTCCTGTTTAATAAAAGGGCTCACACAAACACATCTTAAACATTAACACACCTTCTTATTTACATAAACACTCAAGAGTGATTATTTCCACCACAAGTACAAAAGAAACCGCTTTGCACACAGAATTTCACTTCAAACACTGAATTTTTTCAAAAATAGAATTCAGAAATGACACATGTACCCAAAGCAAGGGAAAAGCAAAATTCATCCTGAGAGTAAGGAAGGTCTTGACAATAACTCCATCAGTATGAAAAATAAGTGCAACTACTGATGACAAACACAGGGGAAAAAAATTCTCAAAGCTCTATGAATTCCATGAAATTTTCACAACTTAACATCTTCATAAAAACTTCATTTTAAACATTCAACTGGCTTTGCTATTTAATCTTCTAGTCTCTTCAAGCACCCCTTTCAAAACCTCTACTGTGAATTAAGCTATCAGCAGCCACAACATCAGCATGTCTCAAATGTTTAGGATATGAGTAGAAAGATGTTAACTTCCAGAAGACGCACAAGACAAATATTATGTGCATATTTCTAAACACTAACTAAAACTGATATAAAAATGGCCAACCTTTTTTTTCACCAACTCTGCACTCATATCAAACACCGCCTACACATAGGAAGAGGCTGAAGAGTGCCGATCAGGACCAGCAGGTGGCGCTGTTTCTCAAAACCCTCACTACAGTAGACAAAGGAAACAACTGCATTCTCCATTTCAAAATACAGTAGTCTGACAAAAACTGCACTCACTGCCAACGGCATCATAAAGTGGTAGGTTACAGTGAAGGTCAAACAGGCCAGGGCTAGCGTCAGCCTCGCAAATGACGTCTTCATGTTCCAAGTCCAGACTGTGGTTGAGCAACAGTTTCACTCCCTATCAGCTAAAGGCCAGCAAGGACAGAAAAATATTCTACAAAACAGGTGACAGGTTTACCAAAGGGCACCAACATTACTACAGACCACTGGTCACAATTGCAAAACAATCCATACAGTATCGAGTAAAACAATGATTCACACTAGGACCAGGAATGCACGCAAGATCTCCAGCTGCAAACTAATATAAGGGCTATACCATGATGGCACAGAGACAAAAAGATTACAGGCCCTGCAAAAGACAAATACAAACACAAAACAAAACAAAAAAGGATGACTAAATTTCTAATTAAGAACAACAACAATAAAATCATACAACATTCAATATGCAAGACAACGCAGGTCTGGCAAAATGATTTACTTTCATGATTACTTATAGTGCATTCTAAAAGATGCACAGGGACGAGGTCCATAAGCTTCCTATGAGGGCTAAAAACCATGCGTGTTTACAGTATCAGAGACATGAGCAGGCAGCAGGACAGCAGAGGCCAGAGGGCGGGAGAGCGCTTCCTCTCGGGGAATGACACAGCCTCGGTTATTTGGGCGACGCTGGAGAGGGGGCTCTTGCATGACAGCCTTCTCAGGTTTCGTGAGGCTCAGCGATGGCGGGACGCAGAGCTGGGTTAATAGCAGGGATGTTTCTCCTCAGACGAGGGAACATGCCGTCCCCGTCTCAGACGGCTCCTCGCAGCCCCCAGCTTTCTGTTCTGGTCACAATTACACTGGCAAACATCAGATCCGTTTCCCTGAGAGGAAAAAACTGGAAAAACAAACAGACAGCGCGAAGAAACGGAACAGAAAACATCCCTCGGTTCAGAGCCTGCACACGCAACACGGGGCCGGGCCCGCGGGGGATTCTGGGTAATACGCAGGAAGGAACGCTGTAATTTGCACTGTGACTGCGCTGGGTTGTGCTGCTGACCACAGCAATGCGTGAGGGGCGTGCTGCCAGCTGGAACCCTGGCATCAGCCCGGCCCAGCCTGGCACGGAGGGCCCCTGCGTTTGAGCGCGGCCAACGCCACGCAGGTCCCCAGTGCCCACGCCCGGCCCCCACGCCCTGCCTCCACCCCCGCCCCCCCACACCCGCGGGCTGCGGGGCAGCCTGCCGCTGCAGGGAAGGCGGCCCTCCCCGCTCCTGACACACCGTGAGTCAGACACAGCAGGTCTGGCAGCTGCTCCACCACGTCTCCAAACAGCACGGCTGCTTGGGCCCCAGATGCATGCTGGGAATCTGAATATGGACAGGACTGTTTAGGAGGAGGAAGTGTAGAGAGCTGTGTCAGAGTCAAAGGGGAGGAGTCAGGTCCCCTGGGGGTGCAGTGAGAGCCAATAGGCTATGGAGATGAAGAACAGGTTGTCCAATGAGCGCAATGCTCCTCACATGGACATGGACACGGACACACAGACATGCATGCACATACGCACACACGCACACACGCACACACACACACACACACACACACACACGCACACACGCACACACGCACACACGACACACACACACACACACACACACACACAGACTCGAGAGGCACCTTGGAAAGCGTGCTGAGGAGGGGGGGTGGCTGTGACGGGCTCCTCCTTTTGGGGGCTGGGGGGGCGCGCCGGCTGCTGCTGCAGCTGCCGGGGTGGGGGCTCGGCCCGCGGAGGGGCGCCAACAGCGTGCAGCGAGTGGAAGGACACGGTGGCCGAGGAGGGGGAGCCCGGCACCTTCAGGCTGTCGTTGAAGGACAGGCTCTGCGGGGAGACGGTGAGAAAGGGCGAGAGCAGCGCCGTAAGCCTCAGGAAAGGATAACGGCTCACACAGCCAATCCAGCTGCACGCGGCACAGCATAACACATTCCCAGGCCGCGTACTCACCTGTTTTGGCACATCGGTAGCCAGGGAGCGATTGGACATGCGCATCTTGCTGTTCCTCCTACCAAAGAGAAGACAGTGTCCAATGGGGTCACTTCAGACAACGTC
The DNA here is from genome assembly GCA_019176425.1 of Megalops atlanticus. Lineage (NCBI taxonomy): Eukaryota > Metazoa > Chordata > Actinopteri > Elopiformes > Megalopidae > Megalops > Megalops atlanticus. Next base: position 2,228,641 of record CM032896.1, read on the forward strand.
CCCAACGGTCAGAACCGAAGCGTCCAGAGAGGACAGGCACCTCTGCCTTCCTGCTTACCTCTGGTAGGGGGTCCGCCGAGCCCCGCTGTCCCTCACATACTCCACCAGCTGCTTCTGCGTCCTCCCACTGAAACACACAGGCACATCCCATAATCCTCCGGGGCAACACATCCAGAACCGTCGCGAAGAGCAAGGCCAATGTTAAGTAAAAAAAAGGAAATGTCTCTCTGTAGTTGGAGGATCGCACTTGAAACAATGACAGTATATGGCGCAATGTTTCTGTGACAGCAGGCCATGCTCAGAGGGGCGTGTCCAAAGTGACCGCCGGTGGAGCGGCCGGCTTCCCCGGGTTCTGCGCTCACACCTGCCTTACTGCAGATCGTTAGCATTACCGTTCTTAAAGTTCTGTTTTCAAGGCTACTCACACAGAACAGGGATATTTGGGACTGTGTAACAGGAAGTGACAGGAAAAAAAGAATTCACACTAGTATATTATAGTTCTGAATATTTTCATTTCTAGCAGCTACTGGACAGCACAGTGCTGATTACTGCACTGGAGTATGTAGTTATGAGACTTAAAGAATGAACCCGTCCCTTTAACTTGCACATAATCTGACCTGTGTCTGACCTGCACGTGCTGATGCTCTGTGTAGTCATGGTAACGGGTGTGCACCTGTATCTGAAGGAGGAGCCCCTGCTGAAGAGGATGGCTTTGGCCTTAGGCTTGGGCTGGTCCAGCAGGCGGAAGAAGGTGTGGTGCTCCACGCAGTTCTTCCAGAACACCTTGCACTGGTCTCTGCTGGCCATCAGGAACTCCAGGGTGTCCTGGTGCGGGCCCTGGAACCAGCAGGCAGGGTGTCCACTCATGCTCCACGAGCCCCTCACGATTTACCCACAATGCACTAGGAACGAGTGAGAGCTGGCCTCTCTTCTGTCCCTGCTACACTCACGTGAACCTCCGGGTGGAGCTTGACCAGGAACCTCTTCCTCTTGAAGCTCAGCTTGCGGATCTTGGACCAGTTGAAGGTGTTGATTTTTGTGTTGCCCTACAGAGGGAGCAGATAAACAGAATAGGGGCCCCTGTCTACCTGTCCCACTCCTGCCCTTCCCACAATGCAGCAGTCTGAGCACAGGAGAGACCCCCTCACCTGGAAGACCTGCAGGCCCAGGTGGGCCACGGTCAGGTTGATCTTGGTTCCCTCGCGGTCGGCCGCGGGGTGGAAACGGACCCCGTACATCTCAAGCTTGCGGGCGATCTCCAGCACCTGGAAGTCCGACTCGGCCGGAGTCTGACCCCTGGGGAGGAGACCATGGACACTGAGACAGAGTTCCCAATCAGGAGAGACCACACAGAGCCTATATCCAGGAACTACAGCTCCACTGAAAACGTGCACTAAAACCATGCAAGTAGAACAAAAAGCTGCGCGCTTCACTGAAATGAACCACAACTGGGGGAAAAAAACAAAAAAAAGACGTGCCAAAGCATTCAGCAGCTGAGCTCATCTGAGATGCCAAACCGTGTTTTATTTAGTTTCCTTACGCAGGATGAAAGCGGTTAATAAGCCTGTTCAGCATCAGCTTTACCCAAATAAACATGATCCTTGCTTAATGGACCCCATCCCCATCGCTAAATCTGGAGGAAATCAAAGCCCTCCATCTCCCCCAAGTCCCCGCTCTTCGGGAACAAATTCGGTATGATTACAGAACAACAGCAACATCGGGGGGGAGAAGAAATGCAATCAAAGTCTCAGAAATGTTCTCCTCCGAGGCGAAACTAATCGCGGTCATCTGGCTGTTCGTCAGATCATCAGTGCATTCTAATTTTGCTCATCCTTTAATCGGAGAAATCTCCTTATGGTCGTTCCCCGGGCTGCTGGCCGTAGGGCTAATAAAACGGCCTGAGACGCAGGATTAAGGAGTGGGGGCAAGCACCACCTCACTGTCAGCCAAGGGGTGGATTAAAGCAGGTTCCCAACAGACCAACTGCCCAGCTATTGGGGGGGTGGAGGCAGATACCAATGAGGAGAAACTACCCCCAGCAACCTACACCCCAGTGAGACTGGAGGTACTTTTAGGAAAGTACAGGGGTGAATGTGTAGATCTTTGGACGATTTCTTGGCCAACCATTAAGGCAGTTTGATAGTGTGGATTAGCCAATGTTACAGTAGTTTCATTACGCCTCCACTTGGACACCGGAGAGAGGCAGCAGTGCCAGTGCTGTCCATGTCGCCTACAAATCCATCGATTAACCAATCACGGCCCTTTCAGCTCAGATTACGTCTCCCACTGAACGCCCTGTATACCGCTGTCTAAGAGGCGAATGCTTCAGTGGCTTTCATTAAGGTACTGCATTTAAAACAAACACCCCAGCTCTGGATGTGAAAATCAGCAGTCCCTATGAAAACACAATCTTTCAAGGAAATGAAAAACTCCTCCATCCAGAGGCACTAAGTCAGGGTGTGCTCAGCTAAACTCCCAAAGCACACTGCCTGCAGCAGAGACTGCAGCAGGGCTCTGGCGTGTATGAGGTCCTGTCCAGAATGCACTCTCCTCTGAAGAAAGGACCTGATGCCTCAACACCTAATCACCCCTCCTGCTGCATCAGCAGTGTCACAGACTTCTGCTCCACTCTGAGGTCTCACACACTCTTAGGACCCTGAAGACTAGTTTAGGATCAGTACGATGCGTTTTTGCGGTCGGGGGCGACTCTGGCCTGAACTCACAGGTGTCTGCGGTGAAGCTCCATGATTTTCTCCTGCACTCTCTCCTGATTCGGCAGCAGCTTGTTCACCTTCAGAAACTCCCGGTCGCCAATCTCATCGAAGTCTCCGATCTCCGCTGCAGTGAGGAGGAGAACAGAGGATCAGCACTCAGCAGAGCCTGCACAGCTAGCGAGACAACCTGCCCTACACGCAGCAAACGCTACTCAACCACACCAACACACTGAGCTTTTCCATTTCACAAACATTAGCATATTGCTGATTATATTACACCACATTTTAGTTACAGTCTGGACCTTATGATTCTCAAAGCAAAATTCAAAGAATTGTATAATTTCCTTTAACAGTGGGGAAAAACAAGACATGAATGCATGACCTCACAGTGATGGAAGAGATCGTGAGCAGAGAAAGGACGGGGGTGTACTCACACTGCACCAGGTGAGAGGCCAGCAGGGCGGCGGTGTTCTCAGTGCAGGCCAGCTTCCCCTCCGCCAGGTCCCTCTTTATCTGCAGGGCGAAAAGGTACCTGCAGGACAAGACAGGGTCAGAGGGCAGCACACACACGCTGTGTTTGCGGCTGCTCCTGCTGCATTCTGACATCAATTTTCCAGCACTGGAATTTTATCACTGCAATTACAATATTACAATATCACAATGCAAAAACAGTGACTCGTTCGGCCAGCTTTCTGAACCTCCAGGATCACAACTGCTTGTGTCATGTCTGAGGAGCTCAGGTGAGCTCAGGTAACTGGTGTCCACTTGTTCTGAATGTTGTCACCGGAGGACTGCGGTACGATTTCATTGGACGCTGACCTGGTGTACTCCTCCTGCAGTTGGCCAGGGTCTGGAGGGAAGAACTTGACTGACAGCCTGAGGAGTGTGTTCCTGGGCCCTGAAACAGAGAGGCAGAGTTACACCGAGCTCTGGCGCTCTCCGAAACGGCGCACACGACAGAAAGCAGGACAAAAGCTCCACTCACGCCTCACTTGCTTCACAATGAGCTTCAGAGGTTCCAGCCACGTCTGCAGAGAAAGCAGAAGACAACACAGGTACAGGTAACTCGCCGTGCTTCCACCTGGCCTACTGTAAAAACACAGCGACCTGCGGCTGTGTGGAGGAAGCTGGAAGCAGGAAGGGGGACAGTGCTGTCTTGGAAGAGGGAGCTCCTCTGGGACTCAGACCGCAGCGGGGAGGGACTGCCTGAGTGTGTCTCTGTGTAAATAACTGTCAGTGTGACACTGAAAGCAACAGTGTGAGACAATGTGTGTGTGTGTGTGTGTGTGTGTGTGTGTGTGTGCCGTTTTCAGCATCACTGTTTCAGTGAGGTCTTGTAATGAATAACCAACTGCATTAAACAGTGAAAACTCGGTCCCATTTCGGCTGGCCTTTTGCTCCCCCTGCCCAGCACAGCGGAGTCTCTACCCCACAGAGAGCTGTAAAATTCAGGACACCTTCACCCCTCAGTGGCCTCCCCCACCTCACCACCCTGGGGGGGTCGGTCTGTTCCCACCCTGAGAGGCACTGTACCGTTTCTCAGAGGGGAAAAATAAGCATGTCTGTGCAATTCACAACACCAGCATGTTTCATGGAGGCCTGTACACCTTACTCCACACAATCAGGTCACTGTGTGTAAAAAAAAATCTACCCCAATTCACCTTTTCATGCACACACTTGAAGGCTGATAACTGAGCAATCCACATAAATCCTTCTAAAAGATGAAAGCCACTTTGACAGGAAACAGCTGTAGATTCTCTGCTCATGCAGCTGTAAAGGCTTCACACTTCACACGCAGGAACCCTACCTGCCAGACAGTCCTAACATACTGCTTTAGTGTGGGGTTTCTCTGGAGCGCAGTGAAATCTCCACCAAGTGTGGTATCACAGCTCAAAGACTACACAGTAAATTACACTTCTTATATGTATGACCATTTTTATCTGGTACAGTAAACCTGTTTAACAAGCACAATAAGCCTCTATTTCGTCAGCAGTTCAGCAGTATTTACTGGCAGTGTCTAATGGTGAAGTGCTGAGCTGTAGCGTTGTTTCAGTTTCATACCCAGCTCATCTGTGTGTTCTGAAACTCCAGGCCAAAGTAGTCGCTCTCGATGATGTTGAACTTTTGGAAAACCTCATTCAGAAGGGCCTGACCGTCAGCCTTGGACTGGAGAGGGAGAGAGAGAGAGAGAGAGAGAGAGAGAGATTAAATTTCTCCTTTAACGCACAGCCTCCTGGCATCTCCAGGTTGGACGGCCTGCTCGGAAACAGCAGCTTCCCGCCTGTGTGATGAATGGAGGCTGGCAGCTTGAGTGATGCGCTACACGCACAGAGAGAGAAGCTTATCTGCTGTGTAGATTAATTCAACTTCAGGTTAATGAGTGTCAGAGGGATCAGGGATGAATAATTCCTCCCGTTTAGCGCGGAGTGCGTCCGACTGAGCAGGAATGGAGTGAGATCTCGCACCCGAGCCTCGCTCGGGTGTGGGGGCTCTACCTGCGGTCAGGGAGGTCATTTCGCCACGCTGTTTGTCAACGTTCAGCCAAGAGGACGGAGACCAGAGGTATACGCCCAGCGGAGCACAGCATCTCAGGGAAAGCAATCTGGGGCAGTTTAGCGCTGGGTCCCTCTCACTCGGGCTATTTCTACCAAACTGGAGGCTAATTACTATTTACAGAAAACACACAGCACTTGGGGTTTGGAACCCCAAACCGTGACTTTTTAAAAGAAAATTACAGAGGGAAACATTTGGATGCAATGTAAAAACCAAAAAGGAAAAAAAAAAGAATGCAGGAACAGGCTGCTTTCAGTTGGCAGGAGGAATCTGTGCCCCTGTGTACAGGGGTTAGAGAGAGAAACAGAAGCCCAATCACTCACTCACTCACTCTCTCACTCACCCCACCCCACGCCATTCACTCACCCACCCACAGTGTGTATCACTGAGTCTTACATCTGAATTCCAATGACACAATCCTACTGTTTTTGCTTCAGCAGATTACCAGAGACATGATTATAACATAATCCTTCACTGAAAAAGCAAAGCAAAAACAATTTAATACTTCCGGCAAACTAATCTAGCCAAATACACGAGGAGACTGACTTAACAGAGAATAACTTACAGAGAGACATGTTTACTGCCCTCCGGCCTCTCACACACACAGAGCAGCCAGAGAGACAGGGCTTTTCATTTGGCTCCAGAATGGAGCTTAATCCTGCCTGTTATCAAGTTTGACGCTCACATAAATGCACGCCTGGCCGGGTCTGGTGGGCCGGGCGCCATCACACCACCAATTGTGGGTTACGTATCTTGCTCAAGGGTACAGCAGCAGTGCCCCAGTGGGGAATCGAACCTGCAACATTGCGGTTGCAAGTCCTGCTCCTTAACCACTATGCTACACTGCCGCCCCACACACTGCTCAACACACTGCTGAAAAAAGCATGCACCTCTATTTCAGTGTTTCTCAACCCTGCTCCTCGCGGCACCCTGTCCTGCGTATCTTCTATCTATCCTTGCTCTACCTACCTGACTGAACTCATCAGTGGCACATTTTATTAGCTGAGCACACCTGATTTAATCAAGCAGTAAGGATAGATAGAAGCTATGCACGACAGGGTGCCGCCACGAGGAGCAGGGTTGAGAAACACTGCTCTATTTGTAAATAATTGATGAGAACCATGTCTGACTTCCCGGGAAATTCCATGTTTGAGGACCGGGTGAACATAACAGACAGCCGTCTACACTCCCATTCAGCTGCAGTGAGGCCATCGGCAGTCCTTCCACCCATGACACTCTCCCGAAAACCCAGCGCTGCAAATGACTTCAACAGAACAGTGTTTTAATGAGATTTCAGCATGACGGTCACAGGCAAACATTAAAAAACTACAAATAATAATAATACATTTGATTTATTTTGTGCTTTTATCAAAAGTCAAGGGACTTTCTATAAAGTGCAGCATGAAGGAGCCACAAAAAAAAAAAAAAAACAACTTAGTAAGAGAGGATGAAGGTAATAAAACCAAACACAGCTTGCAACACACACACACACACACACACACACACACACACACACACACACACACACACGCAGCCAACAACACACCTTGAAAACAGTTTTAGCTTCTTCAGTGGGAGGGAATTCCATTATTTTAAATCTGAATGCATTTCTGTAACAGCATTATGCTGCATTGTAGCTAACAGGACGCTACCCACAACACGCATCCCTCAGTGCCTCTGTACACCAGGAACAGCCTGATGGGGTCAGTGGGCTAGCCCCGCCCAGCACCGTACAGCTGAGGAGATTACAGCCAAGCAGATGTTTCTTCGACAATCTGGAAAATCTGACCGTCCTGCTAATGAGGGCAGAAACAGCTGCCTGGACCAGAAAAGCAACCAAACCTCACTGCAAGACTTGCCACAACGGAAAACAGGAGTGAAACAGCACAGAGCAAGCCCTGGGACCACCTTTCAGCAGGTTTTTAGCTCTACCCGTCACAGTGAGTGGGCAAGCTGCTCCTCCACACATCTGGGATCTGAGACAGCTGTTTTTGTGGAGGTGTGGGGGGGGTTCATTAAGAAAACAGGGAGGCAAAACTCAATTTGGAGCAAATGGCTGAGTGCATCTGTCAAAATGATTTCACATTCATGCACACAGCCTTCTAAGACACAAGAGTGGAAAAGATGAAATAATCCACCACTGTGCAAAAATTCCTGTTTATTGCCGAGTAGCTTCATAGCCAGGCAGTCACGGTCACGTGGAGGTTTGGGTTAAGGTTACCCCCCTGCAGCAGAAATCCTTAATGTCCTGGAATAAGAGTTTCAAAAACACCACATCTCCATGGGCATGGGCAGAGCTCTTCCACTCAGGGGTGAAAGCTGCATTGCAAACTAACCGGAATTACGCTAAAACAACCTTACAACACCACTCAGTCTCAGTGTGTGGAAATGGCCCTGGGGCAGTTCCGTGGTGGTGTTCAGGCTTGTACAGAACACAGTGCAATGTCCTCTACACAGCCTACTAATTAGGCCTCCGGTTCCCTCCAGCCCTCTTTTAACACCCAACTTTCTCAGCTGCCTCGACAGGTTGTACATTTGAGAATTACACAAATACCAAGACCTGCTGTGTTTCCTTTACCCAGTCCTGTACAACAGCATATTTAACTTCTGTTGCTGACCTAAAATGCAAAACAATAAGCAACAGTGGAAATGCTTTTCTAGAGTGCCTTTTCAAAAGAGAGGGGAGAATATTTGCATTGTGTCGGCTGTACTTCTGCATAATGTCAAGATGGAAATGAAGCTATGTGTTATTTACCCTTACACATGAAACTTCCCGATTATGGTTCTGTACTGCTTTCACTCTTTTGGATCAGTCTCAGCTGAACTGCCAAAAGAAGAAGCTTCTTCAACACGACATCCTCTAAATTTACACTCTGTGGGTCAAATTCCTCTTCTCCAGAGTGAATTATAAAAAAAAAGTGGAAAAAAGTACAACAAGTGCATCCAATAAAGTAACAATGGAACACAGCAGAGCACACCCACAGCCTTGTGTCAATCCTTCACACACTGGCGTGATAACCAGCACCATCGTAAACACACGCGTGTGACAACACCGTGTACAAACACCACACAAATAAGGGAAATACTCAAGTTACAGTTAGATTTATAGATATGTCAGCTGTTACGGTACGAAGATGCTGAAAACACACCTTTTTTTTATACTAATGTTTCAGAAATTTCTCAATCCGCATTACGTCAGCACAGACGTTACTAACATGTGGGGATTTGACTCCAGTGTCTGCGAATGACACGCTTAAGCTGCAGCGGACAGTATCACACCCAGAGGCAGATGCACACAGAGACGTGCTGTCATCCGAGTGCTGCCACAGGAGCTCAGGAGCAGCTCGACAGACAAACCAGCAGCTGAGAGGAAACACTGGGGAGAAATACAGGTGGAGCAAAACCAAGAAGAGCTAAGCAGGACATGGGTGTTCTGATCCAAAACCAGGTGTTCCGCACTTTTAAATGGCAGTAAATGGTTGACTTGCCCTAAGAAGCTGGATAAATAAGTGCGTGTGTGTGTGTGTGTGTGTGTGTGTGTGTGTGTGTGTGTTCATGTTCAGGGGAGGGGCAGGGTTTTAACTGCTGTGGACACGACCAACTGCCCCAGTCTTGCAGACAACTGTCTACTGCTTTCCAACGATGACATCACGCATCACATGCATAGGGCTAGCCAATCAAAGCTACACTACAACGCACAGCCTCTGTGGGTCAAGCCAGCCTGAGCGCTGTGGCAGAATTAGGACTGACCATCAGAGCAGGAATGAGAGGAAGAGGAAGCACTCCCTCGGACAACCTCAAAGAAAACCAGGCAACCGCACTGATTGCTCTGGGATTTTCTGATTGCTCTGGTGTGGAGCTTCTAGCTGGGCTGGGACTGGCTGACTGTGGCAAGTGGTAAAGCTGTGATTAAAGGTGGGGGGGAGGGTGAAACTCACCCGCCGTTGAAATCGCTATCTGGCAGCCCTGCAAACGGGGGCTGGAGCTGGAGCCATATCAATGAGCTGGAGGGCCAATTACTTTGCCTAATACTGACACCCGCACGCGCCCAGAGCGTAACGCTCCAGTGTGTCATCGCCCGGACGCACTGCGTAACGCACGCGCGGTCACCCTTTCACACACTGCTCCACTTTCCGTAATGCCATGCATCAGTACTGCCTCCGCAAAACACAGAGACCATTGTAAAACAAGTAATGAGCAGGCCAGCCTCAAACTCACGCAGACCATTTTAATGGATGTTCTGATGTATTCCGCTGCCTTACTCTTCTGCGAAAGAGAGGCCTTTCTGAGACAAGAGGGCACTGCTTTCCCCCGCTCCTAGCCCACGCTCTGTGAGCTTCTCCAGCAGAGTATTTCCAGCCTGATCCACAGTTCCAATTATATGTAAACGCACAATTATAATGACTAATTCTGACCACAGGAGAACATGAAATTATATAGAGCGTATTCAAAACGCACACCAAAATAACACATTCTATCTGCTTACTGAACAAAATTTAAAGCAGTAGTCTATTTCAGCCGAGGAGTATCTTGGCTTACTGTAGTTCAACTCTACAAACTCTACTGAGCCTTTGCAATTCCCATTAAGCTAGAAACAGACTCGTCACAAATTCACAGTGTTACACATGTCACAGTAGGCTATTTTCCGCACACAAAAATACTGGACACTAAATCAAGAACATAGATTAAACAAAGGAGGAAATAGGAAGCAGTTTGAGCTCAGCTAAAAAATGTTCCTGATGTTAAAATGCTCTGGGCCCAAATACAGAAGTATAACCAGCCAGCTCTCACTTTGTGAAGCTTCCAGATTGATTTGATTCACACTTTCCAGGCACAAATCTTTGCAGAATGCGAGCGCATGTCAGCGTTCTGCCTGTAGTAGTGTGCATGTTTCTATCTGGGAACTTCATGGAGCGAGTACTGGCCAGTTCTCTTCACTTTATAATGCAGTAATTCAACCTTCTGAAATGCTAAGACTCCACTGCCAGCAGGCGTACCAATTCAGGTACATCATCCTTCACAGAACAGCTTGGAAAACTATTTCAGTGTCTCTCTCCACAGGGGGTTAAAAGTTTAAGGGGCCAGTCTTAAATTCCTTGGCAAAACTTCCTGTGGCCTTTAGCAGCTCAAATCCTTCCCTCCCTCGAACCTCACACCCCTAACACAACGGCGCTTTTAACACCAGGAACCTCTCCGCACCCCCATCCCCCACCCCCCACCCCACGGCGGTCGATCATGCGGTTTATGTGCTCCTTTGGAGAAGTGCGACTGAGTCCTGGCCCCCCCACCCCTCCCCCTTCCTCTACTTTCTCACACAGAGGAGAGGAGAGGAGACCCCCAGCCCCCCCACCCCCCTCCCCGAGGCAGCGGGGACTGGCTGGGGCTCGCTCGTTCTGGATCAAAGGAGCCTCTGTTCCCCAGGCTGTTCCCCCAGCCAGACACCACAAGGCTGGGCCTTTCTCCTCTGCGGCGTGGGAGGGGCCTCCTGCCCGTGACCATGCGCGAGCGCTGGCCCCTCCCGCCGGCCCCTCCGGCCGGCCCCCCCTCACACGCCGGCCCTCCAGGGGCCCGAGCAGAGCCGCTCTCCCGCCCACAGCTGCCTCTGGCCAGTGGTCACCCTGCCGTCACACCACGTCTTCATTTCAGCCGAGTAACTGAAGCCCACTGCACCCCGCATCTCTCTCACAGCGCTTAGCGGCTCACTCATACTTCTGACTAGCTATAACTATACTATACACCTCTCTGTATTACAACGGTATTTTCCCCATGACATCCGGGTAGAGGAACCCGGGCCTGAGCAAAAACAAAGCCAATTCCATCTGCAAATGTGCAGCTCCAAAACATTTAAGCATTTAAGTACACTTAAGTAAGTATTTAATCCCTCAACATAGAAATACGCTTGGCATAAATTCATACTTTTCCTTCAAAAGCAAGGCTACGTACATGGCAGAGATAGAGGCCTTCGGAGTTAAACAGCTGTCAAACTAGTCTGGTAATCAGCAAACAGAACCGTCTACATGCACAGTGTCAGCAGGTTTGCAATTAGGGGCCTGCAGGATATTCAAGGCTGATAAGACACCAGACTGCAGGGGTTTAGAGACACTGATGAATCATCACCACCTGTCACCTGACTAAATTTCTGCTTTCAAATGCGTCTGTCGCCATGGAGACATCAATTACCTCTGAGGGTTCTAGGAAATTCAGGTAATGTACCGTGTGAAGGGGGGGAAAAATAACAGCGCTCAAGTTATGAACACAAAGTGGGCATTAAGAGGCAACGTTGCAAGTTGTAACACGGGTACAGCAGTGTGCATTTCACTCAACGGATAAAATGGAAATGAGGTTCAGCTATTCCCTCACAACTCGAGGAGGCCTGTTCGATTTATTCTGCGGATTCCGGAGTATCTTACCCCAGCCACTCTTTGCTCAGAATGCAAAGAGCAGTCATAAATCTTACAAGCAAACTGCTGGAAAAAAGACAGAGCGCTAGCACGTCTAAAAGCTGCCGAAAAACAGCAGAGGACTGTAAGTAAGGACAGGCTAGAGGAGGGTTCAGCTGAGGGGCCTGGCACACAGGACACCCCCGACCCCGCCAGAAAAGGCTCCGGCAGACAAGCGAAGAGCTGATGTTCTCTGTCACAGCTCCACAGAGAGAATTACCACTGACACACACAAGCGGTAGCTCTGGCCAGCCTCTCCCTCTGTGTGAGAGCTGCTGGATGCTGTCTTGGACTTGGCACCGCTGTGTCCTGCCTGATTAAGGGAATCTCGGCCCCCTTCCCCCCGCCGAAAGCCGGGGCTCATGCACAGCTTCACCGGCCACAGTTTACTGCAGGCCCACCGGAGCTGCGCCAGATCAGAGGTGACTGTCCCGTTCAGGTCGCCCTGCTTCTCTGGAGCGGAGGCCATTTTTTCAGCGGGGGAAATATCCAACGCACCACATCCCAGCGCTCCGGCATTCTTTGGAGGTTTAAAATGCTGCGGGCCTTTGTCTCTGCGGCGGGTATTTAAAATGTGGGCCACAGCAGGCCTCTCCTCGGACCCGCATGCATAAAAGGCGCTTGTCTCACACAGAATGACAAGATTAAGTCCACATATGACAAACAAGATTACCGCTCCGCTAGCATGAGTAATTTCTGCCACAGTGCTGCCCTCGTTATGTTCAAACTGCAGCTGTCATGGTGTGTGTGTGTGTGTGTGTGTGTGTGTGTTGGGGGGGGCTTCATTACTGCAACGGCTGCAGGAAGATAGATTTAGGTCACAGCATAGCGTTTTCTGCAAATCCAGCCTGATAGAGGGGGAAACGCTGCACGTGCCTGGGTCAGAGGGGGCCCTTAGACCCAGCACAGACCCAGCACAGACCCAGCACAGACCCAGCACAGACCCAGCACAGACCCAGCACAGACCCAGCACAGACCCAGCACAGACCCAGCAGGTGAAATACAGAGAAGCATCCATAAACGATAATTCTGCATCGGTCTGTATTCCAAAGCCGGGCCCAGACAGTAATTGATGTTCCTGATGTCCCCTCCCTACCTAACAGGGCAGGATATCCGGCCGGGTGAAGCCGCTTCCTTATTGCTTCCGATTGGCCGACCTAGGACGCCCAAGTGGAAACAAACACCAGTGGGATTTCAGCAAATGGCAGTGGGGGCTGCACAAGGCCCCTCCCTCATAATCCAGCCGTCAGCTTTCCCGCTAACACCAACATCACACAGCAACATGAGGGCTCTCCCTGAAATAATCCAGCGTTTCCATTCACCCACTAATGCTAACATCACACAGCAAAAAGAGAAAGCATTTCTACAGCACCAACAGGCTTCCCCCTTCTTCTTCCTCAGCCATTTCAACATGGTTTTCAATACTCTAAATAAAAGGCAACATAAACAACAGAGTGTGTGCACACAAATGTAACATTTTTGACCTAAAATATGTCACTGTGTTACCAGTGCGGAAATCTACCTAATCTCAGCCGAAATGTACAAGCCACAGGAATTCTGTGGAAGGCATGAAGAGCACTGTCATGGAGGAAAGCTCATCCTAAATCAGAGACAAGAAACAAAACAAGAAAAACAAAAGACAAGAAAGCCAAGAGGATTCTGTCCGATCAGATAATCAATAAGGCCTTCTTACTGAAAGAACAGGGAGAACCCACACGTGAGGACACTGTGCAACACCTACCGGAGTTTCACACCTGTCTACTGCATTACATGACAACGTGCAAGACCAGCTCAGCACTAGACACATGATCGATACTCCAATTTCTTCATTCACATAAAAAGGATGGGACATTCTGCTAATAAAAGCAAAACAAATGTGCTACAGGCACAAGAACATTGAGTTATTACATTAACTCAAAAATCAATTAACAGCAATAGCTTTTTTTGAATTATTATTTTTTTTTAATTCTGTAAGAAGAGAACTGGGGCCATATGTCACTATTCTGCCAAAAGCAGACAGCTTTGTCAGAAAGTCAGACCTGGGCTAAACAGGTGAAGAGAAAAGTGTTCCAAAGCACTGTGTGTGTCAGAATGTCGCAGCAGTGTTAACCTTCCTGGCACACGCTGTTAGCGACAGCAGCGAACAGCACAAATGTCCCCCTGAGATACTGCACTGTGAGTCAACCTTAAAACACTGCCATGAGACACACATTAGTCGCTTAACATAATTAAAGCATACCACTGTGCACTGGCAGTGTTCGCCCTACATTTACAAACACGTGACATATTTGTATTTCTACAGGCTTGTTATTGCCAAGCTTGTCCCCAGTTTGACAGATTTCATCTCTCAGTCGCTGGCCCTCAGAAATAAACAGCAGAGGAAAAAAAAAAAGATCAAAACTGTCCAAAATCAAGGGCACCTCTGGATTGCCTCTGAAAATGCACCAGGGGTTTAAGTTCATCTTATCATTTACGCTGGACTTAAATGGAGCTTGAGATTCATTTTGGATTTTCTGGAAAAGCAAAGCACTTGAAAATGAACCATAGTGAACACGGTGCCATACTAAGCACAGGCCAAGTCACTGGTCCTTAGAGGGCCGTTCTACAAACTCTGGGTTCATCCACCACTTTTACCTGGTCTTATTTTCACAACATGAAGGAACTTACTCTGATTAAGATTCTTCAGGTAAAAGGACACAAGTTTTTCCCTGCATCATCAGTAGGAGAGATGCCCAATTGCCTGACAGGGTTTTAGTCTGACATAAACAGCGCCTGATAAACCATCCAATACGAGGCCAAAACATTAAATATTTATTTGACAAAAAACCTAGAGTTCCTTGGCTCAAGTAAGAAATGGCTGTTTAATGACCTAAGGGAAAAGAAGACAACACTGCTGACATGACCTAGGCAATACCTTGCAGCTGAGCTTAAAATTTTGGAACAAACAAAATTCATAGCGCCAGCCAACTCGTCTAAACATATCCAGCATGCTGGAACTTTCAGACGAGGATACGCTCAAGATCAAAGGCAGTCCGCGCCGAGTTCTGCATTCTTGTCCTATTAAATCAAGGAGTTTGCTACCCGCCGTCTATTCTTTGCTCGTGACAAACCAGGCATTATGCAACTTCAGACGTTTAAAAACGTTTTCTTCAGGAAAGAATGGGCTCCGTTTCTTTTGGAAATAACTCTCTGCAGAGAAATTTTAACATCAGTTCCACTGGGTATTTTTAGCGTACAAATCACAGGGCTGAAAAGGCTGGCGTCGACAGAAACGAATCTACACTAAATTTCCCCCATCACTGGCAACCCAGCGGTTACTCCCGCCAAACGAGAACAAAACCCGCTCAAGAGGATGGCAGTTCCCTGCGCAGACGGCAGGTGACATTCAAAACGCGGGTGAACTCTTGGGGGTAGGGCAAAGCCCCTCCTCTGGTCCAAGACTCGACAGGCTACCCCCGTCCGAGCCGAGGCACCTCAAACGACCGCTGAATAAAGAACCGCAACTCCCCCCTTCAACCCCACCTATTTACAGAACAGAAGCTGAGGGAGGCTCGCATTCCGAAAGAGCCACAAATCAGGAGCGCAAATGTATTTCGGTCGCCCCGCTCCTCTGAGGTGGAATTTGTTTACCGACAGGGTAAACTCCGGGGCCAGGGCCGCGGGGAACAGGGGAGAGTGTGGCCGGGCCTCTGTCACCGTGGCGATGACAGGGACGCTGCGGACGCGCCGCCGGCACCGCCCACCGCAATCGCAGGCTGCCGCGGCCGTGGGGGCCCCCAGGGGCCAGAGGCAAGGCCTGGGGGCCAGAGGCACCGCCTTGGGGGCCAGCCCTGCCCTCCACCTCCCTGCTTTACGTAAACAAAGCTGAGGGCTATAAAAAGCACCCTCCCAAACACACCCCCCCCCGTGACATCTGATCGACAGGCAGCAGAGAGGAAAACAAGAACCAGCGTCGTCTGTCAGGGCGGGTGCACTGCCCTGGAACAGAAATGCAAGAGAATGCGTCAAACGGGACCGACCCACGGGACAGCCCAGTCACGCACCAGTCAACCGTCCATAAACTGGTGTTGGTTATGGAATCCAAAAAAGGAATCTGAACACTGAACACACACATACTATAAGGACAACTGCTGGCTCAGCAGAGAGAAGCAATGCACAGCTAAATAAGTGTGCCAGTGAATCAGAACTGTGTGAAATCACAGGGAAACAACAGGGGAAAGCGCAGGGAAAAAAATCAGCATCTTGCAGGCAAAAAATAAATATCCGTTCCTGTAGTTCTCAAATGTAGCCAAAATATCAAATATCCAACACCGTCCCAACCAGAACTTCATAAGAATTATATTTTCCTACAGTCATTATATCGGAATGGTCAGCAGCCAGCGCATTCTGTTCCACTGTCCTGGCCAGTACAACAGCCTTACGGTAGGCCATGGTGAGAGTCATTTGAGCCACAATGTTTATGGACTGGTAGGCATGCAAGACAAAGCCCTGGGATTAAGAGCACACAATTTGTGCATCCCCTCTATTTAAATTCAGACGAGTCATCTTCTGACAGCTGTCACTCATTCCACCTATATCTGCTGTCTTTAGCTGGGTGTCTGGGCACCAAACAGATGTGTCTGACCTTTCAGACTCGGAGAGCATATCTCCCTCTGTCTCCCTGCTACGTCACAACAGGCCATTCTGCTCTCTTGGTTTGTTTCTCCATCTCATCACTCCGCATATAGCCTAGTAAGCTGGATCCCAACTGTTGCTTTCGCTGGAAACATGTCAAAGAACAACAAACTCAGACTTCAAAGGAGGCAGGTCGGGAGAGACGAGTCCTGAACCGGATGACACACAGTGAGAGGGTAAGCAGGCCATCTGCTGCAGGCAAACAACAACAGATCTGAGATCTGCTCCAACCCAGAGACCGGCTGAGGAGCCCGGAGCACTTTGCACAGAGGAGACCCGAGTTCACTCACAGTACAGTCACACTGAATCTCACCAGGAAGCACTGTGTGCTATCAAGTGCCTCCTACCTCACACTACCGTGTTACAGAGACCAGCTGGGTCAAACGCAAACCTTCCCCAACTGAGGAAAACAGCCACATCCAAAACAGCAAGCCCCATTATAAACACTGTTGGAACTGTAGAAGTACCTGTAGAGTAAGACAGGCCCCTGGTCTCCCTCTCAGTCTCTCTGTCCTGCCCGCCTGACCGCCTGCCTCCGCAAGCCGTCTTCCAGAAGGCTGCGAGCTTCAAAGCCAGGTCCACATGGCAGCTGTCCCTACGCAACAGCACGCTAACTGAGCCAGCCAGCGACTCGCTGCACTGAAACCCCGTTTCCCCTCGGGGCGTAAAACAATCCAGAGGACACGAGAAATCATAATTGGTTACCGCCAGCTTTTCAATGAAGCCTTTTGATCCCCCATTAACCTTTATAAAACACACGATCCTTCATCTGCACAGTCAGTAAGCACAGAGGCGGTGTACTGGAACGGGGGGGGGGGTCGGCCTACTCACCTCCATCTCATAGACGTCCTGGGTGTCGTCCAGCGCCTGGACCCGGATCTGCAGGCCCTTGTCCTGGCCCCTCCCCCCGGCAGGGCTGAGGCTCTGTCCCGGCTCCAGGGTGCTGATCCCGGCGTTGAACTGGGCCCCCAGGCGGGTCCCGGGGGTCGGCAGGACCCGGTAGGAGCCCTCGATCTCACCCATCGCTCACCCGCGGCCCGCCCACACCCTGCGGGCCCAAACAGAGAGGAGAGGCCTCAGGAAAGGTGCTAATACACCCCAACACACAGAGAGAAGAGGCCTCAGGAAAGGCGCTAATACACCGCAACACACACAGAGAAGAGGCCTCAGGACAGGCGCTAATACACCGCAACACACACAGAGAAGAGGCCTCAGGAAAGGCGCTAATACACCGCAACACACAGAGAGAAGAGGCCTCAGGACAGGCGCTAATACACCGCAACACACACAGAGAAGAGGCCTCAGGACAGGCGCTAATACACCGCAACACACACAGAGAAGAGGCCTCAGGACAGGCGCTAATACACCGCAACACACAGAGAGGAGAGGCCTCAGAACAAGCGCTAATAAACCCCAACGTTCGGAGGGCTTCAGTCTGCCATCTTTCGCGTTGGCGACAAACTGTTAACAGCAACAAAGAGCTACAGAGTAAGCAGCACTCAAATTCTTTCCAACCGCTGTCTTCAACTGTCAGTTTGTCTCAGCTGAACCGTTAACATCCCGGTGAACCTTAACCTCTGTGTCGTAAAATCCTGACCTTTAGTCAATCGACAGCGACCAACTGATCATCTGCCATTTCATATGAGTAATATAGGGACAGAGGTAAATGTTGCAATCAAAAAATAAATAAATAAATGGTACTGTATGTGAGAATGATGGTACTGTGGCCTACAACAGGAAATGTCACAAATGAGCTGCTTTCATCCCTAGCAACCAATCAGCCAATCAGTGTTGTGCAATCCTGTGGATACGCCTATATGCAAGTCTAAATTCGGATAAGATATCATGGCGGTCAATTCAGAAAACACTTCAATGAAAAAAGCCGTTTAGAATCCAGTAAACCATGTCCTCTCTCCCAAACACCACTAGGGTCACTACAACATTCAATTCCCTGATTCAGCACTAACACTTCAGACACATCCCTGATCTTTAAAACAATTCCTCACTTTAAACATCTGTGCAGGTTTAAATCCATAAGCATGAAAAAGGGACTAAACTGAACCTCAACACTTTCATGCCATGTAGAGAAATACCAACAGTCGCTTGTGATGGTGAGAAAGACAACGTGGCTCTTTTAAAACCACAAGAGCAGAACTTCTGGAACAAGTCTGTGAACGGAGCAAAACTGGATGAATTTCAAGTGTGGGTAGTTTTAACAGTCACTTCCATAGATCGGGCATAGCAAGGCAGTCCAAAGATACTTGATTCTATTACATGTGACTAATTCTAGATCCTCAAATTCATGCATGAAGCAAATTCTTATCTCCCCCTCTGTGGCAATGGGCAACAACAGTGACACTTCAATTGTTATCATCCTAAGGTACAGTTTCACTCGCCACTCTCCATTTAAAACCTTTGTGAGTCTATCAGAAGGAATAAAGCCTTTCCGAGTTACTCTTAAACAGCTTCGCCAGGCTGTCCCACTGATAATTCACTCTGGAAAAAAAAGGTTTCAAATGGAGCTTTAATCCATTTTAATTACTTCCGTCTCTGCATTTTTGTGGTAAGCAGTTAGCTAGTAGAGTTTGAAACAAGTCCAGCCGCGCATCAGAGACGGAGAGCTGGCTAAGTCGACAGCAGGGCTCTACTATTAGCCCGAGGCATTCATGGACCTGTCCGGGTTTTCGAAAAGGGGATTCTGAGATTTTTTTATGTCTGCATTGGCTCGATGCAACATGCACAATAAAATGTACAATGAAACTCTACAAACGTGCAAACTGAACCGGGTTTGCATGCAGCAAGGATTCCAACGTTTTTTTTTTATCCCTTTATGTATTCTTCAGTTCATTTGAGAGGGGACTAACCACCCATCTCAATTATAAACTACCGAGAAACCTAACACGTGATTATTACTAGCTTGGTATCTAGCAGAGTTGTGGAATAAACTAGATGCGACAACACTATACGTACCTACCGGACTGGGGTTCGTTGCAGAATTTCTACAGGTGGTTGTCATCGTATGTATTAATCTTAAACAAAACTCACCTGCAAAACTTCACCTTGCACATGTAATAGAATCAAACATCTATGGACTGCCTTAGTAAGCCTGATCTATAGAAGTGACTTGATACTACTCACACCTAAAATGCATCAGATTTTGCTGTGTTTTATAGGAAAAGTAAAGGAGCGGACGAAAATCAGGAGGCGCGTCAGAGCTCTCTGGTGCCTACCAAATAGCTGGCGATCACTGACACAGGGCAAGGATTGGTTTAAACACCATTAGGACGCTAGGCTAGCTATACTCCCCGTGATCATGTATTACATTTAGCGTGCTAGGCTGCCTAAACAGTTTTTCCGTTTAGTGTTTAGGAGTGAAGTCTCTAGTGTTGCTGAGCTAGCTAGCAACTTAACTTTTATAGATCGCTAGTCTAACGTTCAATAGCCTGCCAAAATCTCTGTTGCGTCCTTTTTGTTAGATCTTCATCGTGCACCGTTTTCCACCGGCTATCCGCCTGCTGACGATTAAAAGGCGTTGTAATCGCAGCAGTCGTGCATGCATCTCCGAAACTTTTCCGACGTTCTGTGGGGCAGGCTTGCTAAACTAAAGGTGCAGGATTGCACATGCATATCGATATTAATGTTTAAAATAACACAAAGCAAACGATCGTGTAGGCTCACCAGTTTCATTAACTTTTCTTTAGATAACGTTACACTGTGCTCCAAGTTGCCATGCTGTCGCTTAGGGTTTCGCTGCCTAGCTCTGTAGAAAGCATTGATCAAAGCTCTTTGATTTTAAACGTTTGCGTTTAAATTATTTGAACAGAACGACAGCAATGGAAAAAAAAGATACCAATTAACAAAAACCTGGACAGATGGTTGGATAACTTGGCGTTAGCTGGTTTAAACGCTGGCACACAAAAGGTATTTCGTGCACTTCTGACTTTATGCGTAAAATCGTGTACAGCTGAACTTTTAGCTAACTGTGATATCACCGCGTTCATTAACTAGTTATCTAACAAGCATTTTATTCCCAAACATATAGCGTTAAAGTTAAATGAATAAGACCATGTCGTACCTGATTTTCTTGTTTTATTCCTGCAACTCCCGAGCGACTTTCAGACGCGACTATCCCGAACAGACCTACAAGCTAGGGTACCCTCTCATTGGCCATGTCTCATCCCCTCTGCGATTTCTATTGGCTAGAAACATATCATACTCTTACTTACCATTGGTGTTTTGTGTTACCTGCTGATGATTCGTGATTGGTTTAGTGAAATCTTAAAATGATTGGTCAGGGGGCAAGGTCAGTTTCACTGAAGATGTTTTGATTTAGTAAGAATGTGCAATATCCCACAAACAGATGTTTATGTAAAGTCTCAACCAGCTCTAGCTTATAGATAATAAACGTAATCTTTTTTTAGATTTTAGAGGTTTACAAAGTAAAACGTTTTGCCTTTAAAAAGTATGGTGCAGTTGGAGATCTTTACACTCATATGAAAATTTTCAATGAAAAACATGGAATTTCTCAAACTCATCCATCAAACAACAGTGTGCAAAATCCAACCGCAAAATGTGAGCACGGTCTGTTCACAATCAGAACATACAGTGATGTTTTCAAGTTCAGACACGTCTGTCAAGTGCTGTGTACATCCAGATTTCGTATTTGTAACGTGATGATTGGATAAGAATCTGCAGCTAGTTGCTGCTCCTCTGTCGCTACCCTACCCTCCGCGTTCCCAAAGGGAGTTCACCGTTTCAGACCACGGCAACAAAGAGCCACTGTTCCACCGCAAGCCCAACCCCAAAAATAGCCTCCTCAAAGTGCATACGCGACCAAGGAAGATAAACACAGTGCCGCACTAACAGCGACACTGGGAATCTGTGAAATGAGTTTTGAAAGTATGGCAACCTGTGCACATATGGGAAAGATGTCTGAGCTTTCGCACTACGGCACGTAATTCAGTGGTTCAGACGTCATCAGCGACATCAGCAAGCGTGTAAGGTGCACCTGGTAAAGGCTAACAGTGACTAATGACTTTCAACGCGTGAATGAAGTATGGACAAAGCATATTTCGAATTTCATTTTGTCGTTCGTATAGAATGAACCCTATTTTGGGCCTAACACTGGGGTGTAAAATTGAAAGTTGATCCCAAAGTTTGTTGTTCAGAACAATACTCAGTTCTCAATATTCTTTTTCACCTTTGCAAAAATGTCATAGTAGATGAAGGAAAATCCCTTAGTATACTGATCTGCCCTTTAGAATGACATTGTTGGGTCTCAGAATCATCCCTTGGATGGGGTGTCTACTTCTACAGCTGTGGGTCTGCTCAGATTTGGTACAAAACTCATACTGGAGACCTGGTAGGACAGAGTAGTTCATTTTCATAACATAACATTCTCAGAACATTGATACAAGTGATACAATTAAGGTGATTGCATAAACTGCTTTATAATGACTTAACTGTGGTGTGATCACTATATGTATGTGAGCTACAGGTATTTTATGTGGGGAATGTCATATTGACATCTAGCAGATTGCACAGGCCCTGATAAACATAGATTTCTGTGTAAGTTGTTGCCCTTTCCTGTCCAAGCCGACATTGTCTTTAGTGACTCTGCAAGAAAAGGCTATGACCAAAGTTTTATGTGTGTGCCGAGCTGATTCACAAACTGAAACTGACTGAGACTATAATGGAACTGCATCTTATAATCTGCAATTGGCCAGTCACTGACCATAGACCCAAATAAAGATACAGCTCTAGCTGTCTCCCTGAATGAGATACTATTTCAGAAGTAGTTACAAGATTCAGTGGTAATTTGACATGTTATCACACAGGGGGCTTCAATCCAGTGCTGTAATTGAATAGCTGTAATTGCTGGCTGGTCCTGTCTGCCCTGCCAGGCCTCCCGCTCACAGGACTGTGATTGCAGTCTAGCGTACTCCAATGAGATTGACAGACAGAGCTGTTCTGTTTGCCTTGGCTGTCCTTTTGGACGACATTACCGATTTCTCTCCCAGCTCTGGGGTCATATCTATGGGATGCTGAGCTGAGTAAGCTATAGCGGACTGCACCTGGGGGCAGACAGACAGGCACAACATGGTTCCTTATTCATGTAAGAATTTACTGCCCTCCACATCACCCACTGTGCTACAATAATCTGTATTTGATTGCTGTGCCCTCTAGTGGCCAGAACCTGCTACAAGAACAAAATGTGTTTGATGATGCTGCCATTTTTGAGTCACGATAACACCAACTACAGAGGAAAGCAATGGCAATAGACATTTGGAACAGGCAGTTTCTGCTACACAGATCCCCCCAACAAGCTTGAATAAAGCAAGCTGCTGCCCACAGACAAGGTAAAGTCCACCCAATTTCACTCAGAACACTATTCAGTGCACCGCTGCCTAATATTGGACACAATTAGCATTTACCATAGAAGTGTGTGTATACACACGTATGTATCTGTGTATATGTGAGAGAGAGATGTGTCCAAATAAAGTTGAGAGAAAATGTGAAGGGAAGCAAAAAAAGAAGAAATCTAAATCAAAGTTTACACTCAGTTTTAAGTTTGTTTCATTTCAAATGAGTAAGTATTCAGATGTGTATGTAAGAATTCACTTGTGAAAGGGCACACAGTAATTCTAGCAACATCAATTTATGTGTCAGTGCATGTCAATGTATTTCAGCTGACCAATTCAGGGTCTTATCACCACTAAGGGATTTTCTACAAGTGATAAAATGTCTTAATGTCAATGTCGTTCTGCTGAAACATATAACTGTTTTTCACAGCAAGATGAAATGGACAACAGCTCTACCTGTGACAAAACCAAACCAGCAGGACATGGGTTTAATAGAAACTTTATTACAACAAGACGGTATCCATCAAGGTTTTTTTTTAGACAACGAAAGTTACTGAACAAAACTGCACACACTGGAATGTTAACCAATCAGGTGGAGGTGTGGGTTTGACTGTGCAGATGTGGTTACCTGACTAGACTCTCAGTCCCCAGTGACAGCAACCCCTGCAAAACCCACGCAACCCACACCGCGGTATGTAGGACTTGAGGGTCCCAGGTGGCACGGGAGTCAGAACGAGCGCGTCTCTGAGACGTGTGGCTTTTATCTCCTTCATTGATTAAGGGTCAAGGGTCACGGACACCAGTCACAGTGTAGGCATCGGACAATACAACACGAACCGTTGTGCACAATACTGGGCGAGGACAGCAGTGTGACAGAAAAACTCTACAGTCTGAAAAAAAAGTGAGGCTTAGAAAATGCAAAGAACCCTTTGAACATGTTCTTACTGTAAGTCAAATGTAACAAGAAAAAAAATAAGTTAAAATGTGGAGACTTATTTTTCTAGGAATGTGTTATACATTTACATATGTTAACACAGAAACAGCCCTTAGGTGTGTCTGTAATTAGAACTCCCATGAGGTTGCATAGCCAAAGACACAACTTACTTTTAGTAAGGTGAACCAGCAATTGAAAACAGTACTTAAGCTTAGTACTGCTGATTTCTGAGAAGACATCTTTTACTGAAGGAAAGTTTCAAGTTTTTCTGGTATACTGATATGAAGTATGGTTTTGTACCAGCATTGATGACCAATTAATAAACCTAGCCGTTTAACAGTGTGACTTGAGTTGTGTGTCTTACTGACAGACACGCTGACGATTTTCACAGGACCTCCTCTGTCCAGCAGCAAGCAAAAACTAACTGGTGTTAAAGGCTCTGTGCGAATGGCCGATGCTCAAAATGGCCAGGAGGTCCAATTCACACACAGGCGTAAGATACCAGGGCCAGCAGAGCAGGCAGAACATGGCTACAGAATCCGCTTCTCTAGAGCAGGGGTTCAATTCATTTAGAGTGGCAGCAGCGTTTGGCTTTCTCGTCAAACTTAAAAAAAAAAAAAAAAAAAAAAAAAAAAAAAAAAGAAAAATGGCTCTTTATAATAACACATACACCTCGCTCAGAGGGTGCTCTTCATATCGATAACTGGCGTAGCACAATATAATAGTACAAATTAACATAGCACAGACGACGTGTGTGAATATAAAAACAGGACACGGTATTGCTTATAAAAGACATATCACTAAAAGGAGTGGAGTAACAGAAATAGTGGCAAGCAGCTCCGGTGGGCAGGTGAGACCCGGGCTCTCCCCCTGCCCTCCCTCTCTCCCCCCCCGCCGGGCTGGAACAGCAGCTGGGCACCTGGGGAACAGAGAAGCCCGATTACAGCAGCACAGAGCACAGCACAGACCACAGGGCCTCCGAAGAAGGCCTGGCAGCATTAAAGAGCAGTGCAGGCTTAAGCTTTCAAAGGAGCAGAGGCCCTGTGTAACAGCAGCCAGAATATCCAGTCCCCCTCAGCACTCTGAAAACTGAAAAGGCCCCTATGATTGTTCTGTGAAAATATAAAGGTGGGGGGGAGTAGTATAGTGGTAAGAGGCATGGCTCCTAACTGAAAGGTTCCTGGTTCATTTCCCTGCTGGGGCACTGCTGCTGTACCCTTGGGCAAAGTACTTAACCCACAGTTGCCTCAGTAAGTATCCAGCTATATAAATGGATTGCATGTAAAATTTGTATCCTATGTAAATCACTCTGTATAAGAGTGTCTGCAAAACAACAATAATGTATCTATGAATAGATTCTTATTAAATTACCTTAAAACCTATGGGTTTAATTTTTTCCCTCATTACTGCTTCTTTAAACCTCAGTAAACCAAACACCTTCTCAATAGTCTGCTGTGTTCAAGGGCAACCTCGACAGATTGTTATGTTAAATGTTACAGTCAACCTTTTCCTATCACGTCCTTCAGAGGCAGTTTTTTAACAATGGAAACGGATGGGACCTTGGTGTATTTGACCTTTTTAGCATCACAAGTGATAAGCATTTCCTTTTTTTATTGTGTTTTGATAAATGATATTTTGCACAGTTACTTATTTTTGGTATGTCCGACTGATCATTCTTCCTGTATTTCCTTCTCAAACATCTGACCTTTTCCAAAACACCTCAAACCGGCTTCAAGCTCTAATAACAAGATAAGACTGAATGACTGACATTGTTTTTCAGAGAGCAGTCCAACGTGGCTTGAATATCTGATTACAATGAAATGTGGTACAGGAGCTCTCTCTGAAATACACAGTCTGTTACAGGGAAAGGAGTAATGGGTGCATTATTGGGGTAGGTGTGATGGGTGTGTTATTGGGAAGGTGTAATGGGTGCGTTATTGGGAAGGTGTAACAGGTATGTTATTGGGGTAGGTGTAATGGGTCTGTAACAGGGCTAGGTGTGATGGGTATGTTATTGGGGTAGGTGTAATAGGTCTGTAACAGGGCCAGGTGTGATGGGTATGTTATTGGGGTAGGTGTAATGGGTCTGTAACAGGGCCAGGTGTGATGGGTCTCACTACGCACCTCACATCTGCTGGCTGTCCCCGTCTCCATCTCCCTGCTTCTGCATCTGCGCCTGCATCTTGGCAATCATCTCCTGCATGCGTCTCAGCTGAGAGGTGGAGAACAACAAGGGTCAGAGTTCAGAAACGGATGGGGCACCGACTCGAATCAGACGCGCCCAATTCCGGACGTGACTGGGCACGCTCGGTTTCCAAACATGGTGACAGGTTGGACTGGGCTGAGAATGGGGGCTAACGTGTACGTCTACCCCTCCAACGAGGGCCAAAGTAAGGACACCGTTGGCCGTTTTGTACCCCCTTTCCACCAACGTAAACTAGGTGCCGGTTCTGCTCTGGTGCTAGTGCCGGCTCGGAGGTGGTTCAACTTGCGAACCTTCTAAGAACCGGTTTGCTTTTCCACGGGCTAGAGAGCCACCATAGAGGCACGTCATTATGTCTTTGTATACGTCTCCGCTTTCCTGCTAGCGCCAAGCACAACAACAACAATGGTGGACTACATCGTCTCTTTACAAGTGTTGCTGCTGGCTTTGTGAGCCTACATTGGCACCCAAACACGACTGGTCCAAGGTTATGGTATCTGGCTAACTAGCTGTTGGTCAGCTAACATTACCCAAGCAAGCATAGCTACTAATTTCTCACATCAATGTTACGAACGTCGAACGTAGTCAGCAACCTTCGTAACATTGATGTGAGGAATTAATAGCTGGCTGGTTTTAAAAAAAATGGCGGTCAGAAAGTTTTAGTTGGACTTGTTGGTCACGATAATCCTGCCCCCAGCCCCTGACGTAGGCGGTTCTTGGTTCTAGACCAGCAAAGTGTTGGTGCCGCTCTCGAACCAGCTTCCTGGCCGAGAGTCCCTTCTGTGGCTGTCGAAACGTGAAGAAGTGGTTCAAGATTAGGCACCGGCTCCGAACCGGCCCTCGATTTCGCGTTGGAAAAGGGGGGTTAGAATCCACAACACTGGCCCCTTCTCTGCACGCTGTTACACATTACTCAGGGCTGCGACGGAACAGAAACAGCCCCTACCTCAGCCTCCTTCTCCTGCAGGATCATGTCCTTGTCCATCTCCTCCGGCTCCGGGCCCTTCCTGAAACAGGCAGAGTGAGGGTGAGGCTGCATGCTCCCATGCCTCGCTCTGATTGGCCAAGGCCACGCACCAATCCCTGCGGAGCTACTTAAGCAGCCCTGCTCGCCTCATTCGCTGCATTAACAGCTCCAGAATATTAGGTCACAGTCCTCATTAACAGAGCAGTTACCCTTCAAACAAATGCTAAATGAGCTTTACTGCAAAAAGAGATTAAGTATCATCTTTATAATCAGTCCATGAAGTACAAAACACATTTAAAAATGTCAATTACAGCCAAACATTATGAAGGCAGTACAAGAAAGGCAGTCTCTGCTGGCAACATCACAGCATACATCAATATGAGGATTTAAAGTTGCTCTGACACTGGTACCGCCCGGTACCGGATTGTGCTGGAGTCCAAAGTGAAGGAACGGGAAAATGACATTCATAGAGGAGAGAGGAGCGAGTGAGTGTGAGGTGAAGGAGGCGCAGAGGTGGGAAGGAGGTGCAGAGAGAGGTGCAGGGGCAGCAGCAGTGCAGTGTGAGGCCGAGGGCGGGATGCGACAGAGCTCTAAGCGGTACCTCCCCCTCCCTGGCTCTGAAACGGGACCCCCACCGGTCGCCGCCTCCCCGCCGCGCTGGCAAACACCTGATGATTCACACGAACCGGCAAACACAGGGATTAACAAGGGGCAAAAATGCTGCGGCAAACTCACCCCGACGGCTTCAGCTCCCTGCCACGCACACCATAACGTTCCAGTGTATGTACACTACACATCGGGATGGATGGGACATTTCTCTGATGTACAAGTCATGTATTTTGAAAAGATTGCACTGATGACTTTGTGAGAAGTAAGGCTTAAAGTGGAATACCAAGAGGTCTTCGCTCACGACCCCTGTTGCTGAAGTCACTGTCCCCAGAGTAGAGATGTAAAAACAACACTTCTTCACTGCTGTTACCAAAATGGTCATTTCCAAGCTAGCACTGACGTCTTGCGAGAACACTCTGAAGTATGCTGTGTGCTAACGGCTGTGATTTGGTAAGGGGCTATGCTGGTCTGTTTCCATCAGCCAGGCATGCGGCCCCTTGGGTTACGGCAGGAAGTAGCACTTCTCTTATCAGCTGTTAGGAGAGACAGCTTTGTTTTTGCTGGCTGCCTCCATCATCACGTTAGTTCACAGGCATGTGTCGAAAAGGGAGGGGACAGACCAATCAGAAACCCCACTCTCTGCCAGCCATTTCCCTACACAGGGGAGGTCTCCCACCACATTTCACTGAGGAGACATACATTTATATGCTTCTCTATGCATATGATGTTTCACACAATATGGAGTTCTGATTCTCTGTGCTGTCTTTACCCCGTTCTAATTCTACACGATGTAATTTTTAAGTAAATTTTCTTCTTCTTTATGGATCCCTGTTTTAGGAATCAGGAGTTGCATTTCAGGCTCAATGCCTCACAAAGGCCTCCAAGCCAGTTCAGGAGCGCTAACGCGAGACAAATGCAATCATCTGACACACTCACGGGCAACTAACGGCTATTTTTCACCCTGCAGGTCACACAGTGCAGGACAGTGAAGTCAAGGGGTAAAACTCGGCGGGCAACACCGTCCCAGCATGCTGGGGTAGAGGGAGACATCACACAGGCACTTGGCGATTCACCAGGTGCCTGAGTGTGGTGAGAGAGGGAACCTTGGCCGACTTGCCCACAGTGGCAGATCACATTGGCTTTGCTCTGCCTGTAGGGGTGGGGATGTTGGCAAGTGACATGGCTGATTTCCAACCAAGCCAGTAGAGCTCAGCCTGAACTCAAGATGTCTGCCTTGCTGACTGAGCCACTAAGGAGTCCCTATGCCTTGAAGGGCATTTTGAATTGCGTTTCGACTCTCTGTGCTGTCTCTGAAGGGCGTTTCGACTCTCTGTGCTGTCTCTGAAGGGCGTTTCGACCCTCTGTGCGGTATTGGAAGGGCATTATGACTATGTGCTGTATCTGAAGGGCACTCAGATTGACACCGTTTGGTCCCAGGGAGGTTGGGGAGGTTTAGTAAGACAGGCAGGCAGACAGGTACGTACGCAGGAGACAGAGGCAGAATGTAACCATGGGAGGACAACCTGCCGCCTCGTTTGAGGCGCTCGGAGCGGAAGTTCTCGTAGTGCAGGTCCTGGGTCACTTCCTGCAGGTCCTGCATGTGGGTGCTGCAGGGGGCACAACATCAGTTTAGCCTTTTCATTCAGTCAAAACATGACATTCTGTCAGACAAGC
This sequence comes from Megalops atlanticus, assembly GCA_019176425.1. Lineage (NCBI taxonomy): Eukaryota > Metazoa > Chordata > Actinopteri > Elopiformes > Megalopidae > Megalops > Megalops atlanticus. Next base: position 2,257,771 of record CM032896.1, read on the forward strand.
AACACTGTGAGAACTCAGACCCACACCTCAGAGTCAGAGCATGCGTTTCTGAGACTGTAATACAAAAATGATGCCCTGTCCTAGCTAACAGAGGGCTGTGTTGAAACACCAGCTCTCTTAAAATGACAAAAAAAATAACTAATTTTAAGGGTGATCAAAGTGGACCTATGACGCTACAATACGTAGTATGAAGCAGTTAAGAGTTTGCGTGCAAAAGGACCCTCCTGCACTCTGACCGTTGGGTAAAAACCCGTCACAGGACTGGAATACGGAGTTTTATGCGGACAGCCAGGGTGCCTCCAGGCAGCCAGCTGAGCTGCGGGTTCGACGCGGCTGACACTCACATGAGCATGGTGCGCAGCTTGAGAAAGTCGTTGTGCTCCGGGTTCTCCACCTCCACCACCCCCCAGGGGTACAGGCGGCCCCGCACCTTCTTCCCCTTGGCCTCGATCTGCTGGTTGGAGCCCACGACCGCAAACGGGATGCTGGCCTGGGGGAGCAGGGGACAGCATGGTCATGCTTGCACCACGGGGCCGGGAGCACTAGGGGGCACTGTCCCATACTCGTATTGGTACGTGACTTCTTAGCAGAAGGTCACAGGTCAAAATCCAAGGCTGCACAGTGGACATTACTGCTTTACCCATAAACAATTCCACTGACCTGACCTGCTGCTGTAAATGGTTAGCTGAATGAACAATGGGTAAACTACGCGGGTTAAACAATGTTAAAAGCTCAGCATATCTAATGTAAGGGGGTTTTTAAAGGGCTGCAGATAGCCAAGCTCAGTGGAACCTTTAGAATACGGGTCTGCTCCTTGAAGTCCTCATCCTCGTCAGACTCAGCATCGGGGAGATGGTAGATCTTAATACCGTGCTCATCGATCTCATCCAGAATCTACAGAGGGAGGAAAAGAGAGAAAGAAATGATCAGTCTATTGGCTAGAAAGCAACTTTACTTTGCAAGTGCTGTAGCAGTGAATGTGGTACTCCAATGTAACTGAAATTGTACTGTACATTTTTGAATGAATAATGCCAAAATGAAATTTTAAGTTTTCCTCCAAGGAATACATCTGTGAAAATCAAAAACTTTCACACCGTACCCTGCGCTTGAGCCTCTCTCGTTCCCTCAGCGTCAGCGTGTCGGCCTTGGCGATGACGGGAACCACATTAACTTTGTTGTGAATCGCTTTCATGAACTGGACGTCCAGTGGCTTCAGGCTGCAGGAGACACACGGGGTCAGTCCTGGTGCTTAAGAAGTCGAGTTGCGCAAAGAGAACTCAGACACAGCATGGAAACCACATGACATCCATCAAAGCAAACGATAACCTAAGAGACCAAGGAGTTGCTTTTTTTTGGAGAGGCAACCCTGTCTGCCAGCAGGTGGCGCCAGTAGCCAGCTCACCCATGCCCCAGCGGGGAGATGAAGTAGAAGCAGCAGTGAACCCTGTTGTCCACGATGTGCCTGCGGTTCAGTCCACTCTCGTCGTGGAGGTAGCGCTCGAACTGGTCATCGATGTAGGCGATGATGGTGCTGAAGCTGTCGAGGGAAGAGCACAGTGAGACCCCAAATGAACCAAAAAAGCATCACCCACAGGAGCGCTGGCTAGGCACAACACAACCATATGCCAGACACACAGCCCTGTGATAAGTAAACCACCCCCACGAGGGGAGCACACATGGTACGCTCCAGCACTCTGCCAGGCAGCGGTGTGATCTGGGAGGGCCCAACTGTCAGCTCTTCAGGTGTTTCCTGTGCTGAGGTCACTGTGCGTCAGACAGAGGTGTGGGAGTCTGAAGAGGGCGCAAGCACCACTCAAAGCTGCTGGATGGAGTTCATTCTTATGACTGAAGAATGCTATTCATTTATTTGACAGATTCTTTTTACAGAGTAACTTACAAGGCAGTGACGGCAAGATATATATAGCTATGCCATAAAAAGAATGACGGCAGAGACGCAGAATAGCAGGCAAAACAGCGATAAAGCACAAAGCCAAGCGTGAGGAGATCCAAGCAAACAACCAGAGCTGTTAAACGCATACACAGCACTTAAAAAGGTCAGAAAAGAATGTAGTCAGTGATGAAGTGAGGAAAGTTCAGGATGTTGTTTTTGTGGGGGGAGAACTCCCAGATGCCCAGAGGGTGTAGGGTCTGATGATCAAATGAAAACATGGAGGGCCTCTGTCAGGCATTTCTACAGCTAATAGAGCAAACAGAGAGCAATAAGAATCGTTTTGTGGTTTAATTATATAATTACACTGATCCTAGCAACGCACAGCCAAATGTGTGTAGCGCAACGTGTATAATGTTACTGAACACTTAAATCCGTATTGTAGCATTACATATGACACCAATGTTGTAAACACCGTGAAAGCTGGATAAAAATGTCTGTTTTCCTGTCGCATTTCTGGCATGGTGACCTGCTCTGTTCTAGTCTGCACTTCCCACGTGTCTGTTAAGAGGCAGCAGGGGCCAAAGACAGAGCAGCCTGGAGAAGGTCACTGCCACTTCCTGGTCCCGCTCAGCCAGCCCCCTCCCACACAGAGCAGGAAGTGGGTGGACAGGCGCACGGGCGTGATTCAGACGCTCCCCTGCCTTGCTCCCACAGGCCACACTGAGGGGCAGATGGACTGGACCAGGTCAGCTCAGGACCGTCCAAAAATGGAGTTTTTTTGCTGGTTTCCACAGGCATGTACAAACATGGAGTTTATGACCCTTTCCACAGTCGCCTGTACTCTTTCCCCATATGCCAGCAGTTAATGCCAGCACTCTGTGTTGTTTCCCACTGTCTATATAGAGGCTAGCTTGACTTTGCCACTCTACATTTATCATGTTTTTTTTTTGTTAAATCCTCCATTTTAGTTGAGCTGGCAGCAATGAAACCACATGTAAGTAGCATTAGGCTACAGCGCTGGCTTTGTTTTAAACCTGTATAAACCTGGTTATTCAAGGAAATTAGCAACCTAACATTAGGTATGATGCTCCAAACATTTTGGCACCGTTCCAAATGGAGGTTTGTGCTTTTCTTGTTGGGTTTCCACAGGTATGCGGTACACAGGTGCTCCTGCACGGCCTTCTGCACGTCTACAGGAGCGGCTTAAACCAGCGCCTGCACCCGTAACGATGCAGCTCAGTACGACAGGAAAACGGGTCACGCTAATGCAAATCTGGTTTAAACATGCAGTTATCAAATGCCTTTTTGCTACCGTTCCTCCATTTTGTTTCTCTCAGTAACACAATAAAACAATAAGCGGAGAGCTTTCTGCACTGCACTGTTTATTTATGGAAGGCACGTGGGAAACAAAATTCCCAGAGTCCTCGTTCTGCACCAGGAAAATGAGCAGGAGCACTTCCTCTCAGCCCAGTTCAGGGCGTGCCGAGTACCATACAGATGAGCCGAGAGGCCGGGCTCGGCCCAGGCCTGCATGCACCCAGCCACACTGACGTACACAGCATGCTAATCTCAGTCAGTGTCAATGCCCTATACCTTTAGAGTGCAGTTTAACTCCTCCCCTAATCTAGCAATTGCCTCTCATGCAGTCATCAGAAACCTTTCCCCCTCAGGCATTCCATCTTAAAATTCCAACAGCAGACATTCTGTAGCTACCTACCGAACACCTACCTACCGAAAGGAGCTTTAGCCACCTAGCTAGTTAGCTAGCTGCTCTCAAAAGGGTGTTTTAAGGAAGGATTTTCCAACAACCGTTTGCTGGGAGCTTTAAGATATAGGCTAAGGAGAAATTCCATACACTGACGACACAACTTCAACCACCAACAGGTTCTGCATTATTGCTTTCCCAATGCTGTATTTCCACACAAGAACATTATCCTCAAGAGATGAGAGCTGCTTCACTCAGCTGCGATTAAAAACCACCCGAACCGGAGAAGCAGGGCGGAATCTCAGATTCTTACACGAGTCCCCCGCCATCTCCTACTGCATCAGGAGAGAAAGCTGCTTTACTGGTGGAGACCCATGAGCCTGAAATACTGCAGGCTGGAAACAGATCATTAAACTGTTTACTGTCCTGAACTGGTTTTGACTGTTCTGCATGCTTCACATATGTCCTAACCTAAATCATCAATCTACAGCTTACATGCTTACATCTACTATAGAAGTGTTACCATTAAGATTAATGTGTTGTACCTAATCCCTAATCCTAATATATGTCTAAAATATTTCACTTAAGACAGAGAGATTGAATTACATTAAACAAGCCAGTGTACAACAACACTACACACAGGACTTGGCTGTACCTAAATGTTTTTGTTGTAACTTTTCCCCTGAGGTCTGCAAACATTACAATGGTAATGCCACCGCATTAGAATCGATGACATAAAAATGAAGCAGCTGCTGCTGATCTTTCGTTAAACTGACTCATGCGTGCTTCATGCTGAATACTCTGAAACAGCAGTGTGATCAGCAGAGTAAAGGCGCACAGAGCCACGCTGGGAGCATCGGTAACGGGGGGCGGAGCAGAGCGTACCAGTCCTGGCTGTTGATGGCGTCGCCGTATCCGGGCGTGTCCACCACCGTGAGCCTCAGCTTGACTCCCCGCTCCTCGATCTCCACGGTGGACGCCTCGATCTGCACCGTGCGCTCGATCTTCTCTGTGGGGACACGGGCACGAGAGGGACACGATCTCAGGCTTTCCTCTGACTGCGAGTTACTCTGAGCCAGACCTGAGAGCTGTTTAAAGCCAGGGACTCAGGCCCGTTCCCCCGAAAACACAGCGACAATTTTACAGCTGCAATTTACAACCGTGGTTTGAAATCAGTGTTTTGTGGAAAACAGTTAATGTGCATGTGAAAATGAACCCTGGGAAGGCTGAGATAAGCACATCGAGCACACATTGAGTCAATGGCCCTTGCATTTATAAATGCTGGAACATCAGATTTCTGCAGCATACAGGCTGCATAAATTCACATTTCACATTTACTCATTTAACAGATGCTCTTACCCAGAGCAATTTACAAAAGTGCACAGAAGAAGGTTAGGCTAAGAGCTCGGCTCTTTCCCTGGATGACACTGTCTACGATTATTCTATTCTATTCTACTAGACCCACCCTTGGCACAGTTTCCAGCGTTTGGAGAGACAAAGCATTTCTGTGCCCTCGTCTACACTGATTTCCTACACCCTGCCTTTAGCGTGCGGTCAGTGTGCTCAGCGTCAGGGAAACGATAAATTCTCTGGCAGTTTCAGTCCCTGACTGCGGTATCAGCGCCGTGTGCAGTGTGTTTTTCACATCCTCTCTTTCCGTCATCCAGCAGTTCAGGTTCAGGTACCTATTTTAATCACCCGCACTGGTCGGCCAGCATAGTTTCACAAACGAAAGTTAAGAGGAACTTATCACTTCTTATATGTGCGCTCAACTACCTGCACTTTTTCCCCCCGACATGGTAATAAAAGAACAGAATCAGAATCAGAACGAGACTTTATTGGCCAAGCATGCTTTTATATTATATATATATAATATAAATTTGACTCTGGTTCCAGTGTCTCTCGTAGTGCTTGCATACAACATCAAAGTGACAACAACAAACACCAAACAACTGCAGTGTTACAACAACTAAACTGAGGCAGCCGAAAACTAAACTGTGCCCCCACTTATGATAATTAACACCAGAAAACTCCCCATCTGAATCTGGTAGACACCAACTCTTTTGCGAAACCAAAGTGTTAAGTGTTCAGTACAGGAGAAAAGGTGAGTTAGGCAGCCCTTACCTGCAGCTCCAGGAATGACTCTCTCGGGGTAGAGGTCTGTGAGAAACAGGCTGTTGATCAGGGTTGACTTCCCCAAACCAGACTCACCTGAGGAGGAGACACCAGAAATCAAGCTCATAAAGAAATTCTTCTAAGGTCCTTCTACTCTTCATCAAACAAAACAAGCTCAAACACAATACAGGAACATACAATCAGCACACTACTTAATCATATTTTAGTACCAAATTAGAGATAGGCCAGTGCAATTACCATTTCCCAGAACTCTCAGCCATTAGGCAAAAAAACAGCCTAATTTTAACTTAACATCTGGAGTCCATTTTTTCAGCAATATTTCATGCAAACAGCCAATAAAAGCTCTTGTGGGTTGTGTTTTTGCATACATACAGGTAAAGTTCTATTTTCTTTTTTATGTCACACTCTTCAGAAGCTCACTCTATCAATCAATCCAAAACAGGCTTTCTAAAAAGAGCAAACCCCTTTCGGATCAAAGCAGTGTAAAGATAGCTTCTGAAACAGCCTGCTGCATTCCACAGTGATTTAGTTAAGGCTGAGGGATGGCTGTAGAGCTGCTCTGTTCTGAGAGCGGCCCCTCCCCCCACTCTCCCTGCTCCTCGCAGGAGAGCAGTCTGTCTCACACACTGCCTGCAGCGTAGCCGGCAACTGCCTGCAGCTGGACTCACAGAAATAACCCAGCTGTGACCAGGCAAACACAAAGCCCGAGCCCCGTTTCGGGACTCTCTGCCTCTGCTACAAAAAAAAAAAAAAACCTCTGAAAGGCCTCCTCGCTTAAAGACTGTTGGTTTAGTTCTTTTGCTTTACATATGGGGGGGAAGGGGGCTGGAGAATTTGAAAATGTTGACTCATTTTTGCCCATCCCTGTTCTCTGTCGGCCAGAGATTTACGCTGCTTCGCTGGAGCACTTCCTTGGAGGACACATCCACGAGAGAGGCAAAGGTCAGCATTCCTCTGCTTGCTGTGCCAGACTTCCGTTCACAGAGAGCAAACGTTGCTGACTACAGTAAGCCGACATCGTTGGTCAGAACTTGCAGTGCTTGTCAGAGCTGTATTTATGCACTGATGTAACCTGTTTGTACTGTGTTGTACAGTGTTTTCACAAATTCAGACACGTGGTCATGCATGGAACAAGGGCAGGTTAATGGGAGAAACGGCGAGGACTCACCCACCACCATGAGGGTGAACTCGAAACCCTTTTTCACTGACTTGCGGTGCACCTGGTTGGGCAGGTTGGCAAAGCCCACGTACCCTGGGGTCTCTGGGTTGGTGAACTGCCCCTGCTGTGGAGAGGACGTGCCATAACACCACTCACTTTAGCCTGATATCCTTGCACCATGAACATCCAGGTTTTAATACGGTTCCAGTGGAGTTACAGCTCACACATTAAAAAAAAACAATCCTCAAGGATCCCGCTCTGCCCATATCCAAGCTGGGGTCCAGTGAATGCTTATGTCAGATGCTGGACCATGGGCAATTGGGAGAGGGGCAATACATGTAAAATACTTCAGCTTTAAGGCTGCATATGTGGTAATTTTGGTAATTGACAGGCCTTATTAGGAGCACGGCATTGGTCAAGACCAGATGAGCTGATCAGTGACTAGGCCTATTGCTTCAGACAGAGCTTCTGTGTAGCCACTGTCTCCCTTAACCCAGCAAGACAAACTGCTGACCAGTGCCATGCAAAATATCCAGCGTCAGGTGGGGGGATCAACTGTGCACACAAAGCTAAAAATGTAACACTAAAGCAGGAGCTGAATGCAACAGATATATGCCTGCGTTTTCCAATTGTCCACCCTACCTTCTGCAGGCACTGCTCACAAGCCTAGGAAAAGGGACTGTTTGGATCAATGATTTTAAATTTCTCATTCACGGGCATATTTTGGAAACTACAGCATTTGCACACCTTGGGAGGTTGGTCAGTGGTAATTGGAAAGGATGTGTCAAATAATAGTCTTGCAAAGACTCTTAAAATTTCACATCATGGTTCATGAATAACAAAAGAAATTCATTGACTCATCTATATATTGTGCAAGTATTGTACTGTATACTCATTTCAATGCAGTCAATAATGTGAAATTTGGAGGTTTTTCCCACTATCAACGGCCTTACACTGAATGTAACACCATTAACTGAGGCACTGGCAAGGCATCAATCCTACCTTGAGTTTGTCAGCTTGAGACATTTTGACCACGGAGAACCTGGCAAGAATAACATAAAAATGGCATGCACTTTAAAACAGGCCAAGCAGTGCCGCAAGCACACGTTAAAGAGACAGTACTGTTTCACTCTAAGGTTTTCAGTTTGAGATTACTGTGACAATTCTGTGATATCCGTGGCAGGAAGTCTGCACAGACAGAGCGTGCTACATACGTCTGAGCTTCTTCACCACAAAACGTCATAACCGCTGTGTCTCCTACGAGACAAACAGCACAAAACCACCATCTATTACAACCTTTTAAGTCCTGTGACAAAATCAGAAGGCCTCCCTCCACTTTTCTACAATCCCCAGTCTGAATGCCATGCAAATCCATCTGTCCTTTAACAAGTGTCTTTCAAAACACAGATGGTGTTTTTTGTGCTAAAATGCCTTGGTTAAGTCCCCCTCAACTCGAGATAGTTGAATGCTGATAAACAGGCCTTATTCTGGTGAGACCATGGGAGACTGGCAATGCGCAGGAACCGCAAAGGAAGGACCAGCATCCCTAAGCTTGGAGGAAAAAAGAGAGCTTTGTGCTCTGTCCCAGCTTGTCACAAGACTGACAAAAACGCAAGCCTTGCAGCGAAAGGGCTGTCTGCAAGACAGGAAGGATGAAGCCAGGATACAACGGGAAACAGAATAAAAAGCTGTGTTGCACAAACAGACGAGATCGGGCTCAGAGCAGCCACGTCTGACTACATATTTACGAGACCGTTTCCAAATGCGCATCTCCGCGCAGTATTTTTCAAATGAATTATGATACCGTACAGGAAAGGAAGCCATTTGGTTCATTAACTTTACGGCGTGGTTCATATTTTATGTGCACACACACAATTTTCTTTTCCCGTTTCCTTTGTTCTGTTGGCACAATTACACATTATGGCGTAAGTTTTTTTTTTTCCAAATACATCGGAATCTGTAAGAAATCGCTCTCTTAAATTATATTCTAAAATGATTCTTTGTGCAAGAAACATTTTAACTAAATTCAAAGACGACTGAAACCGTGTACACAGTTGCAGAGGGGACAACGAAAAATCATTCATCGTGCATCACTAACCCGCGATAAACACTGAAAAAATTATTCATTCAAACGGTTTTCCACACTAGTACGGGAAGCGACATAGCTGCTCGCTGAGAGGCTAACTGAAGTCGTGGCATTTCCTGTGCAACTGACTGGTCGCAGGCTAGTTGGCCACCGTTTCGCCATCGGCATGCCTACATACACCGTCCTTGACCCAAAACATTGTTACAGTCAGATATATATATACTCTGAGCAACTAGCCAGCTACGTTAAAACATATCTCCTTTAGCCAGTTAGCCGTGATATGCTTTATTAGATGGTGTGTATCTGGCAGACTTAGATATTGGCTAGATGTTAAAAGCGCAATGGAAAATACACTTTGCTAGGTAGCCGTGAAACGTAGGTTATGGCAACGGGCCATCTAGCTAGTTAGTTAGTTCTCCACCGATTCATTCAGCCTTAATTCAGATAACCAGCTTCACAGGAACGTCCGGCTACTGTACCGCTTCTTGCGTTGAGAATTGCACATCACGGTTAGCTTATTCACTGCTTGCTATATTTCCTGGGTAATAGCCTTACCGATTAGCTAAATACTGTACGGCTTGGTCCTTTTAAGTAGCTACTAGCTAGCTCACTTAGCCGGGCAACTACGTCCCCAAAAGCGATGTCGATGAAAGCTGGCCGGTTGAGGTTGGTCTGTAATGTGCCGGTGGAGCGCATCTGTGCCGACCGCGCACCACCGGAAAAGCGGAGGGGGGAAGCTCTAATTTTGCTTGCGACATGTCGTTTCTAAGTAACAGCGATAAACCAACGATCTAAATATAGTAATATATCAAAACCTTACCTTACAGACTGGAGATCGCGGGATATCGTGCGAGTGTGCGGAAGATTGTCTCTGCTGACTATAATGGAAGCCCGAATTCCGCAGATTCCGGCGTGGCGACGGACCGCCCGCTTTTCAAGCGCAGTTCAGAGCGCACTAAAAATGATCTGCGGCCCACAATGCACTGCGCTTCCCTCTCAGTTTAGCAGCTTCAGTCTGAACATCACAAAATCTAGGCTATATAAACTACTGAAATTACAGCCACAAACATCAAAATTACTCTGTTACTGTTGCTGTTTTTGCGTAGCTAGCTAAAAATCTTGCCATTTTAGCTTTTACCATTCGTATGTTCTTGTAGCTTCCCTTACTCGCTTTTACTGTTTTGTGCATGTTGATAACCAAGAAAACAGTAGGCTTTTAAAATTCATCAAGAAAGCTATGTGGCTAATAATGCGTGTTGATAAACACTTGCTGAGCTATCCACAGCCCTCGTGCTTTTTTCTCCGTGGGTCTGAATGACACCATTTCTCATGGTGAAAACATCACGCATGGAGAATTTTCACTGAAAGGCATAAAGGGAAAATCCAGTGACACAGTATGGCTCTCACAGCATTATTCTGTGCATTGTGGTAGCAGTGCCACGTGACCCAGTGTGGATGCACCACGGGGCTGGGAACAGGAAAGTCACCAGAGTCAGTCCTGAGGGACGACCTGCCCATGATGATGAGGCCGGTAATTTGAGGTGGGTGGAAATTAAATAAGATTAAACGCCTTATCATGTGGGCCTATGATATTCGAGCCAGCCCAGCCTGGGAGCTTGGGTCTCAAGTTGGATGAGGTGAAAGGACTAACAGAGAAGCGAACAAAGTGCATCCATGAATCTGAAGTGACAGTCGCCCAAAATTACACCTTGCTACGGGGAGAGGGACCAGATATGACCCTCGGGGCAAGATTTGGTGATATGACTGAGCTGGCTGACAGTACCATTCAAGGTCAAAATGGGAAGCATTGTGGCATAGTGGTGAGGAGCAGGACTTATAACCAAAAAGTTGCTGGCTTGATTACCCAAGGGGGCACTGCTGTTGTACTCTTGGGCAAGGTACATGACCTGGAATTGCCTCAGTGAAAATCCAGCTGTATAAATGGATAAAATTGTAACCTATGTAAGTCACTCTGAATAAGTGCATCTGCTAATTGACAATACAGTGATGTAAAATGGAGGCCACTCATCTATTGGGCCCTGCAGACCAACAGCCTGTGGAATGGGGGAGGGGTACCATGGAGACTGCCAGTAGAGGAGGCCGCCACAACATTTTCATGTCCGTCCACTTGGAGTACAGTGGAGGTTCTTGATATTGGTGGAACCCAGTTGATGAGAATGAGTAACAGAATTAACCAAGAGGTGGAGGCAGTATGTGAATGGTTATGGGACAAAGTACTGCAATAGCCACAAGGCTCCAGCAAATCAGCTAACCTTGTCCAGACTAAAAACAAATAGCTTAGTTACATGATACATTTTAAATGTGTGGTTCTTAAGTGACAGTTGGTGTGATAAGGTGACACTGCAACTTTATGAAAAGACCTCGTCATATAAGACATTTTGTGAACATAGTATTGTGCCTTTCACCGCTTCTGTTCTCTAAAAATGCTCAGGGTAATACTGCCCCCCTGTGGTGACTGTCTAAAGTCTTGGTACAGTAATCTCGTCCCATAACGACGAAGCCGTCGAAGGGCACGCTTGATCTACTCAAAAAGGAAAGAAACCTGGCTGTGTTCGCATGATGGCGTTGCCACTTTGTATACTGTTTCTCCTATAAGGAATAAAAAATATATACACATAAAAATAAATAAAAGTGGTGCATAGGATGTGTAGAAGTGGAAAATTCTCTGTGGGCAGTTTGCTGCCATACCTTTTTCTTTTTGCTTTCTGTACTGCTGTTTCTCGTAGCACCAAGTCTTTCCAGTTTATTGACACTTCCATTGTGCTGCTGACATTTGCAGGTACAGACAGCAAAGCAGCATATCTCTGAAAGCACAATCGCTGAACAATCTTTACACATCACTTCACTGGCTCTAAAACCCTCAAATGGGTAGCTGGCTAACAAATTCAGATGTTTAGGAGCTACTGCAAACAAAACAGAAGCCCACAACTGCACACAGATTGGCCTACATTCACATTTAGTCATTTAGCAGATGCTCATATCCAGAGTAACTTAGAAAAGCGCACACAAGAAGGTTAGGCCAAGAGCTGAGCTGACACTACATCAAGTGTCTCAACCCAACAGTAGGAGTCATTACACAACATGTCGTATTCTGTCAAGTGGCATAGTAGGTGTAAAAGGAAGTTTGATAAGCGCCATGGCGGGTTCAAGAGGAAGTTTGATGATCTAGCAAATGCGTTTGAGGATACACCATCCATGTTTACAGTTCAGTGTTTGTTGAACCAAGATTCAGTCTGAAGAGTGGAGTTTTCAATCTGCAGCAGAAAATAGACAGTGACTCTGGTGTTCTGACAGAGAGGTCTGGCAGGAAAGTATGATATGTTTCATAATGGACTGAAGGTAAGAGGGCACCATTCCTCTGGCTGCCCCATGGGTAAGGACCAGAGATTTGTATTTTATTCTGCCCACAACTGCCAACCAGTGAGGGGAGATGTGACATTGAAGTATTTTGGCTGGTTGTAGACAAGATGAGCAGCAGCATTCTGTATGAGCTGGAGGGGCCTCATGGCACGTTTAGGTAGACTGGCAGGGAGAGAGTTGGAGCAGTGCATTCAGGACAGCAAGAGCACCTGGACAATGGGATGACCAGCATATGTAGTGAGTAATGGACAGACTTGTGTCATAACGCTTTCAGTTGTAGGTTACTTCTGTCAGTTTAAGTGTTCTTATTTTGGCCTCCTATACCCTGATTATGTTTAAAATTCTTATGCTACATTTAATGTACTATTATAGGCAACAGTTTCTAAATTGAAAGGTGTTCACTTACGCCTGTAGCCAAATGCAAACGCAATAACTATATCTGTCCACAGCACGGCGCTGACAAAGTTTGTACAATATACATACTTTGAATAAATAGTTTCTGTTGCCTATGTGTTCGGTTACTAGCTAGGCTACATTATTACCAGATACTGTTTGTGAAACAGTGTTATTGGTCATGTATTGGTTGAGCAGATACACTGAGGCGTCATTCTCACACAATAGACATTGCCTACACTGTTGAAAATTGTTCAATAATCCCACTGTAGTACTAGATTACAGCTAGTGAAGCATCTCCAAATGAAATGACCTCACTAGCATGCTACCACATTACGTTATTCGTTCAATTTATTTCACTTTCCTATTCTACGTTAAAACAGCTGAAAAGCCTTTATTATGTACAACCGTGAATCGAGCTAACTTTATAATATGGCACTTACTCCAAAATATATTTGAATTTAAATGGAAACCTTTACTGTTGAGGAGTTGCCCGTACTGGTTTGCAGCGATGAAAAAACTGAATTTAAATCTTCCTCGCAAACGCCACCGATCGGCCGAGGTAGCTGCGCGTGCATGTTCGCTGTCCCACCTTTACCCCCCTAAGAAATTATCTGATAAGTGATCCATAGCTGTGACGTGGCTGTTCGCCATTGGAGGCCTGCTTCTGGTATAAATACAGCAGGCTCGCGAATCGCAAGCCCACTCTTGGAGTTTCATTACCAGCTTCTGCACCGTACCGGGCAGACAGGAACACCAACACAAGTAAGTAACAAATTACTCCCAAATGTCTGGCGGGGGGCACTGCGATGTTTAGCGTAAGAACCAAGCTTCCGCCTGGCGTTATGCTTGGAAAGGGAAGAGTGTTCATGACCGGGATTTCTCTTTTCCTACATGATTCTCGCCGTGAGAAAATGTGTACAGGCTCGACTCCATGTCAATTTCTCCAGACTGATTCAGCCTTCTGCCCTAGTGCCTACGTGGACTTTGTGTTCGAGGAGGTAAATCCGTAAAACCTCCACCGACAAAATGCGAAGATATCTGCTGCGTTCGAATGATGTTAAACATCCTTATCGTGAAATTTTCCAAGAGTCGCTGTGGTTGATCGGGCTTTTGTTTTTAATGCATTTGTTACATTCAAGTTTCCAAATGGAGTCTCGTCTGAGCTGATCAGGTCGCGAGCTACGTGTCACAACCGCGCAGGCGCAAGTCAAAGTTTATTAAAGTTTATGAAAGTTTTGTTAAACGAGTAATGTCTCTAACCCCCAACCAATATTATAGATCACTGGCGTTATAGTTAAGCGAGACGATACCGAATAATCCCTTTTCATTCCTGTTCTAGATGGCCACTCATACCGTGGGTAAACCATCTATCACTAGTTAACTAAAGATGTCTGTTTCCAAGTTCTCTCAATCTAATAAATGTCTGTTTGACTATATTAGATTCCCCTTGTAATTCAGTCAACCTGAGCGAATGTATTTCGACGTGGACAGAGGTAGCCAGCTAGTCACTGCTCCCCCTGACTGATGAGGTGGCAGAAAGTAATCGGGTCTTTGACGTTTCAGGACTTGATCATACTGTGGAGAATTTGCGCAACAACAGATGGAATCCCACATGACGCCCGCGTTCAGAAACCCGCACGATGCTACTGGCGTGCTTATTCTGCCACTTAAAGAAAATCTCTCACCTGCAGGGGCCCGAGGGCGAGTGGGTTCTTTGGACATTTCCCACTAAAACGAGTGAAGGCCAGTTTGCGATAGTTTCTAGTTTTTGACTATCCAAAGCGACTTGTTTATTAGTGAAAATTCCGTGGTTTAAAATGAAGGGCCCGGATGCCGCCATGCCATATAAATTTTGCAGACCCATTTCAGTGGTTGCCAGTTTTGCTACCATTTTGTCCAGGGCAACAAGAATGTGTCAAATATTGCATTATAAACAGTTTGCATTGGGGAAATAATTTTGCATTTGGGTGGTTGTTTCCTCCTTCCTGCACCACTTAGTGTAAGCTTTTTATAAACGCTTTTGAGCTGGTGGAAGGGCTTTGTGCCTAAGCGCCCCTCGGAGGGTCCCTCAGTTTTTCTGGGTAATCTGCCTGGGGGGTTATCGCCCCCCCCCCCCTCCAGTGAGCAGTGATGCAACGTTTACACGGGTTGCTGCTCGGCAGATAAACAGAAACCTTTAAAATACCAAAGGTCTGTGTTGGGCAATTGCCAGTGGATGCTGTCGGGAGAAGATGGCAGCAATGGCAACATACCCAGATCTGCAGCTGCCAGCAGCAGTCGAACCCTAGCTCAGACTGCTGCAAGTTCTCGCTGGATGTGGTTGTCTTGGAATTCCAATCTTGTGCTCCTGTCATTCAAACGTCTGCGTGCTTTTGGGATTGAGGGAACCGGGGGTGGCGATCAAATATCGGGGAGTGGGTGGTGAGTTACCCAATACAGGCAGTGTGGAGGCTGGGTGGTGCTACCTCCTGTCTGAGTCTGAGAGGCCTGACAACTTTATCATGGCAATAATGAGAGGTGGCTCCTCATATGTGTTCATGACAATGCTAAACTCGCACTGTGGATGTATGCAAATACGTGGTTGAAGCAGTAGAATTGATGGACCACACAATCACGTGAACCTGTTTCGCAAGAAAGCCCCAGGTGAAGATTTCTGTGTAGCTTACAGCACCTGGCAACTCATGGAAAGGAGTCTGCTCTATGCAATGGAATCATATTCTGCCACCGAATTTTTGCTTTTTCATTTCTTTTTATCAGTAACTGTGTACAGTTGAACAAATTGTGAAAGTTTCAGTTAACATTTTTCACTTTAACCTTTTTGCTTTTTGTTTTTTAAATTGTGGTCTAGTTTTGAAAAACACTTGTGCATAGATTGCACTGTATTACGTCATGTGCTTTTTGAGTCTTCTTTCCTTAATTTTTTCTTCTTTGTCATACACTGAATATTGCATAACTTGATACCTTGCACCACTGAGTACAGACTACAGGAAGAAGGCAGTGTCTTCAAAGCCTTAGTGTTGCCATTGCATGAAAATTTTCTGCAGCTCTTATTCCCTTTACTGTGTCTGGTTTCCTTGATGTTTTTCATATTAACGTGGCAACTTTACATTTCTCTACAACGCTGCTAAATACCCAAGAGAGCTGGCGTTTCCCAGTAAACAGGTTTCATTCCTTCCACGGTGGTATGCATTCAGTCCTGTTGAGCAGAATGCATTACGGATCTCTTATACAGTTGAGTGTTATTTCAGTGGTTGTATTGCAGTGGTGGAAAGTTTTGGGGGTCAGATCTTTCTGCTTTGCGTTAATAGCGAGGGGCTGCCGTGAACAGAATCCCCAGCTCTGTGCCTGGGGAAATCCTTGTAACGGAACACGTCTGGTTCTGTTTATCCAGACGGTGCGCAGCGCAGTCGGGTCATGGTGCTAACTGGCTTGTTTTTTTTGTTTTTTTTTCCCTTTCCAGTCAAAAGCTGGCAGGCTGACGCAGACAGCAGCTTTACAGGACGGATTATCTGGTAACTGACCATTTAGCTGGTAAGACCTGACTCCCTCGTCCGCCTCCCGTCACGGTCGCTCTCTCTTTCTCAGACTCGTCCTCCAAACAGATGGACCCTCTGCTGCGGTTTGTTACGCAACGTCGTAACGAAGGCCTGAAGGCTAACTGTTCACTGATGTCCCTCGGGGGGGAGGTTACCCCCTTGCGCTGAGGCCCTGAGACCCCCAATGTCAAGATTGTATCAAAAAGCCTTTTGTTGGGAGTTTGATATGGCTTAAGGGGCTGCAGAAGTGTACAGTGTGCAGGGTCTGGAGATGTGTGTGTGTGTGTGTGTGTGTGGAGGCCTGAGGAGGAAGAGGCCCAGACCGGGGTGGGGGGGGCTCCTTTCGTAAGGACGTGAACATGGCCCCAGTCCCAGCCGAGCTCGGCTGATGGGGGCCGCGCCAGCAGCAGTGTGCAGGAATGTCTCGCGGCCTCGCCCACGGGCCCAGGCGAAGTCGGAGCACCTCGGCAGGTTGTTTATCACACGAGGCTGACATTTTACTGCATGTTTAAGTGAACAAAGCCGGTCGAGCACTGCTACAAAGCATGCGGTAGCTCAGGGGAATGCTCCAACAGGCAGTTCTATGAGTCAACTGAGTTAACTGGAATCTTGAATTTACATACTAAATTAGGGGTACGAGCACATGACAAGGAAGGATTCATACTCGAGGTGAGCGGGGGGCTTGACCGCTGATGGTATGGTTTGTATTGTGGATGGTGTCAAGATGACCCCTGTAGGGCAGGAGAGCTGTGTGCGTGCGTGTGCGTGTGTGTGCGCGCGTGCATGTGCTGACCCTCAGGTGAGGCTGCTTCTCTCATTAAGACCACACGCTGGGCAGGTCCCCCTGTAGTCCCTAGATAGCAGCTGCACAGGGAATTGGGGTTAGCAGGGAAATCCTCTTACTGAGGCAGCTCGTTCAACCAGCCAGTTATCTTTAGAACTGTCCCTTTGCATATGTACACACACACACACCTTAACACTCCCCTCCCCCCTTGCCCTTTTGACTGCTACCTGCATGTCACTGGCTTGGAAGCTTGGTGCTATTGTGTACTGTGAAACACGTGCCTGCCTGTAGTGTTAGCCTGAGCAGAAATACAATCAGGGTTTTCTTAGTGCAGGATCGCTTCCTTGAAAGATACGGCAGGCTTGGGCAATTATCTTATCTGCTCTTTTATTATTAAAGAACGATCAAAAGTACAAGGACACAGATAAGTGAGTACTTTCAGCCTGCGAGGGCTGTGTTGCTTTGTTGGTTTGTTTTTATGGTTTGTTTGGGAAATGCATGTGCTTCTGGCCCGTGCTGATGTGCGCTCCTCTTCCCCAGTGGCACACTCGGACTCTGTGTAAAAGTGGGATTTCGACCATGAGCTCCGTCGCCGTACTGACGCAGGAAAGCTTCAATGAGCACCGCAGCGGTCTCCTGCCCGAGCAGGTCGCTGGTAAGTCCCGGCCCGTGCCCCTCCATCACCCAGTGGATGAGGAGAAGACTTGGAGCAGTCTGGCATAGTTCTGGGTTATGGGAAATGTTCCTTTGATCATTTCCTGTTAAACACTCTTGATCCTATTACACCTTTAAGTTACCTTCCACATGGGGTGGGCTCTCCTTCACCCGGGTCTCCTGTACCCTCCTCCCCCTCCAGCTGCCAGCACCGAGCCTAGGGAGTCTGGTGATGACGAGACCCTGCCAACCTACAAGGATGCCTTCCCCCCTCTGCCCGAGAAGGCGGCTGTGCCCGAGGGGATGCAGGAACCGGGCAACGCCTGGACGTCCAAGATTCGGCCGCTAAAATCCTCCGTCATCACCCAGGCAAGTGGGGAAGCATGCTCGGGTGGTGGCGGTGGCCGAGTGACGGCGGTGTGTGGTGGCCGCGTGCTAATGTCTCTGTCTCTGTGTCTCTCTCTCTCTCTGTCTGTCTGTCTGTCTGTCTTTCTCTCGCTTGCTCTTTGGGGCCCAGGTTTTCCACGTGCCACTGGAGGAGCGCAAGTACAAGGACATCAGCCAGTTCGGGGAGGGCGACCAGGCCAAGATCTGCGTGGACATCATGCACAAGACCGGGGCGCACCTGGAGCTGTCCATGGCCAAGGACCAGGGCCTGTCCATCATGGTGTCTGGCAAGCTGGACGCCGTCATGAAGGCCCGCAAGGAGATCGTGTCCCGACTGCAGACTCAGGTACGCTCACGGGTACTGCACTCTGGGTGGCATTTGCTATGTATGGCCAGTGCTGCTTAGTTGGAAGGTTGATCAAAGTATCCACTAATCTTGTGAACTGCAGACTTTTACACATTTAAAATTAAGATTAATCAGTTATTAATGGAATATGCTATCAAGGCACGTCAGTGTTGTAAGGCAAATGTCAGCTTGTAATGAAAAGTAAGGCTTCCACAGGAGTTTATATATTGTCTAAGTTATGCAAATATGAAATCTTCAAACATGACATGAAATTTGTTAGATATTGACATATTACTGGTGTGTCATTATCACATTTTTTGGATAATGAAATGTGTAGCTAGACTGTCAGTATAGCACATATGTTAAATTCTGTTTTGACCTTGTTGTGCATGTCATTTTTTGTCAGGAAAAAACTCTGAAACATGGCCATGGCCATTTTGCATATCGTTGCAAGCAAGGATAAAAGCCATACTATCCTTGGCTGGTGTCTGTTCTGTGCACATTGACTGCATAGCCAAAGTTTGGAGAGTGGTCTTGCAATATCTGAGGCAGTTGTAGGAATGTGACACCTTTTTGTCGTTGGGGATGTTAAGAAGGAATCCAGCTGGGAAGTTTATTCCATTTGGATGAAGCACCATGCTGAATGATTTGTTGCAGTTGGGCTCGGGTTTGTGTCCATTTTGTCTGTTTGCTGAGAGAAATGGACAGCAGAAAGAGTCCCAGTTCAGTGTTGAGCATGAGTGGAGTGGCGGAATTGTTGCTCTGTGTTGAAGTATTTCTTTGTGTCAGCAAAGTAATTCGTTAAATTCAATATCTGTCATCAGCGTAAGTAAACTGCACATTTTGTTCGCTACATCATGGACATTGGCAGTATATGTTGTAATATTCATTAAACTCTGCAAGCCAGTTGCATATCATGTGATGAAAACACTTTAGCTGAGTACTTTAGCCTGCAGTTATTTGCTGTTGGGTGGTTTGATTCAAAGTTGTTTTACCACTTAAGGGGAAACCCAACTTTAATTACAAAAAATAGCCACTCTGAAATCCTGATGCATTCCCTGTATAAGATCAGCTGCATTTACAGAAGCAGGTTTGATGTGGAATGTAACAGTAACTGGGATCCTACTAATTACTTTTGTTTGATCTTGGCAGGATGCCATGCCAGGTTGCACAAAGAAGTGTTTAAATCTGAGTGCTCAGCTGCCTGTGGATTTTGGGTACATTGAGTTGGGAAGCAATAGGGTGACTTCAGTAGTGTGTGCCACAAGGTTTTGGGGGTGTTTATGGAGCCTGTTGGTGTGATGGCCTGGTACTAACATTCTCTTTTTCTCACACACATACACACATACACACACACACACACACACACAGGCCTCTGCCACTGTGGCCATCCCCAAGGAGCACCACCGTTTTGTCATCGGCAAGAACGGGGAGAAGCTGCAGGAGCTGGAGCTGAAAACTGCCACCAAGATCCAGATCCCACGGCCCGACGACCCCAGCAACCACATCAAGATCTCCGGCACCAAGGAGGGCCTGGAGAAGGCCAAGCACGAGATCCTGCTCATCTCTGCCGAGCAGGTAGCACAGCCATTTAGCATCTTTAGCTGTTTTTCAAGTGCACGTTTGGTTGGTTTGCTTTGCTGTGGGTTGTATATTTTGACCTTTGGGCTGAGTGAGTGACCCTCTCCCACCCCCTCCAGGACAAGCGTGCCGTGGAGCGGGTGAACATCGATAAGGTGTACCACCCCTTCATCACCGGGGCCTTCAACAAGCTGGTGGGCGAGATGATGCAGGAGACAGGCGCCCGCATCAACGTCCCCCCGCCCAGCATCAACAAGACTGAGATCGTCATCACCGGGGAGAAGGAGCAGGTGGCCCAGGCTGTGACCATGATCAAGAAGATTTACGAAGAGAAGGTGAGTCCGCAGGACGCAGGGATCTGTAGTACCAGAGCAGCCTGGGTAACGATCTCTCAACCTCTCAGCATGCCTCAAGTTCAGAGATTAAAATGTCTGAAAATATCAGCTGACCCGTCTCCTCGTTCTGTCCAACACAGAAGAAGAATGCCACCACCATTGCAGTGGAAGTGAAGAAGTCTCAGCACAAGTACGTGATCGGCCCCAGGGGAAACACCCTGCAGGAGATCCTGGAAAGGACGGGCGTTTCGGTCGAGATCCCACCCCCCGACAGCAGCTCTGAAACTGTCATCCTCCGTGGAGAGCCAGACCGGCTGGGCCAGGCGCTCACTGAGGTGTACGCCAAGGTACGGTACCTCCAGCCAGACCAAGGCCAGAGCCTGCCATGTTGTGTTGTTGAGTTTGGTGTGGGTTCAGTGCAGGCCTTTTTCGGTCTGACAGTCGTCTTTTCTGCAGGCCAACAGCTACACTGTGTCCTCCGTCTCAGCTCCTTCCTGGCTTCACCGCTTCATCATTGGCAAGAAGGGTCAGAATCTGGCCAAAATCACCCAGCAGATGCCCAAGGTGCGGCCTGTTTTGCAATGCCTGTACTTTCCTGCCTTGTCCTGTTTGCTCAGGAGAGAGGGTGTGGTGATATCTCTGGTATTCCTCTCCATTTTTGTTGCAGGTGCACATTGAGTTCACCGAGGGTGAGGATAAGATCACTCTGGAGGGGCCCACTAAAGATGTACAGATGGTGCAGAGCCAGATTGAAGCCATTGTCATGGATCTGGTGAGTATGGAAGGAACATGTGCAGAGGGCTCCTCTCATGAAAGCAAAATCAGTGCAAGCTGATCTTGCATACCATGGTATTACAACTGTATGTAAAGGGTTTGAGCCGTTCATCTACTCCTGTAAAAGTGGTTTAGAGCTATACATTCTAAAAGTGTTATTCTAACAAGGGCTGTCTTTTCCTCACAGGTAAGCCGCATGGACTACACCGAGATCAGTGTGGATCCCAAATTCCACCGACACCTGATCGGAAAAGGCGGTGCCAACAGTAAGTGTCTGAGGACTCTGCTTCCGTGGGAATCCTGAGAAAAGCAAGCTGTGCTTCACCCACACACATCATACCAAGTCACTGGAAGGATTCAGTTAACCCATGTTTTGGAATGCCTCTTTTAATAAGGTCTCAACTAATCTGATCTGGGTTTGTGTCCCTCAGTTAACCGCATCAAGGAGCAGCACAAGGTGTCGGTGCGCATCCCCCCTGATAATGAGAAGAGCAACCTGATCCGCATCGAGGGGAACCCCCAGGGTGTGCAGGAAGCCAAGAAGGAGCTGCTGGAGCTGGCGTCGCGCATGGTGAGTGCTGCTTCACCACATCACCAGCAGCTCGAAGTGGGCCTTAAACGCCTCACGTAGAGCAAGTGGTCACTTTCAGCATTGGGCTCTGTAAATGTGAAGCGGAGAACCTATACATTACACCTGTAATGACTTATTGTTTAGTTTTATATTATTCATTGGCAGACAGGAGTATTTCATGGATACAGGTTAAATACATTGTGCAATAGCAGTAGCCCACACAGTTTTAACTTGTAGTCTTTCTGGTTACAAGTTGAATTCTCTGACTTGTATAACACTGCCAGTGTCAGTGTCCCTCAATGTCATTCTTTTTTCCTTCTTTTTCCAGGAGAACGAGCGTACAAAGGACATGATTATCGAACAGCGTTTTCATAGAGCCATCATTGGACAGAAAGGAGAGAAGATTAAGGAAGTCCGGGATAAGTTCCCCGAGGTGAGTGACGTCAGTCACACAGACAGACACAGTCAGTTCTGGGAGTATGACTGTCTAAGGTTACAGAGATCATGGTTTTGGACTCACTGAAAGTGACAAGTATATCAAAAGTAAGGGAGATGGAAATTAACATCTGGCATCTGCTCTTTCTGAAGGTCATTATCAACTTCCCTGACCCAGCCCAAAAAAGCGACATCGTTCAGCTTCGGGGGCCCCGGACTGAGGTGGAGAAATGTTCCAAATTCATGCAGAAGATGGTGGCTGAAATGGTAAACCTGACCTGTGCTCATTTGCATACATTTCTGAAGCTGAAAAACCCCCCAGCCAATTAACTTGTGTATTGGTCAATTAGGAATCATTAGTCATAACCCATTTATTTCCTCTAAAAAGGAACTGTTGCACCAGATAATCCTTTCCCTGAAAAACCTATTACAGGAGTTTAGAATGGGCTGAAAGGGCTTATATTGTTGAGGCTGTGCAGAGTGCCTAAATAATCCAATTGAAACATAGTGCTTGAAATGTTTTTTCTTTTCATTTTAGGTGGAGAACAGCTTTTCTGTGTCTGTCCCCATCTTCAAGCAATTCCACAAGAACATCATTGGGAAAGGAGGAGCGAATATTAAAAAGGCATGTGGGCAAATCCTCTGAACTTAATTTGTCTCCATTTTTAGTGATTTGTGGTTTCTTCAAAAGTAGGCAAATGGCCCTATTTTGGTTGCTAAGATGCCATTCTCTGCTATCCATTAAGATCCGTGAGGAGACCAACACCAAGATCGACCTGCCTGCAGAAAACAGCAACTCTGAGATGATTGTCATCACCGGGAAGAAGGCCAACTGTGAGGCTGCAAAGATCCGCATTCTGGCCATCCAGAAAGAGCTGGTGAGTTTGGCCACTTCAGTCACACTGCTGTGGTGTAAGACTGTAAAATGTCATGAGCCATTCACGTGATTTAAGAGTGAGTCAGTTTGCACAGAAACTTAAAATCTGTTTGGGGAGGGAGGGCATCAGAATTCCTCTGGGCTGAGTTGAGAGTCTTGTCTCATCTCTGTGGACAGGCTAACATCACAGAGATGGAGGTGTCCATTCCCTCCAAGTTGCACAACTCCCTGATTGGCTCCAAAGGCCGGTTTGTGCGCTCCATCATGGAGGAGTGTGGGGGAGTGCATATCCACTTTCCCACTGAGGGATCTGGCATCGACACGGTCACCATCCGTGGCCCGGCGGAGGATGTGGAGAAGGCCCGAAAGCAGCTCCTGTCCCTGGCTGAGGAGAAGGTGAGTGGGCCTAGGGCCGGCTGCCGTGAATGAGGGGTGGAGTCTCCATTGCGAAGGTGCCCTTTCTCTCACGCACTCACTGCATTTGCCCTCCCCAGCAAACCAAGAGCCACACGGTGGAGCTGCGTGCCAAACCCGAGTACCACAAGTTCCTCATCGGGAAAGGCGGCGGCAACATCCGGAAAGTGCGTGACAGCACTGGTGCCCGCATCATCTTCCCTACAAGCGAGGACAAGGACCAGGAGCTGATCACAGTGGTGGGCACCGAGGAGGCCGTGCGAGAGGCCCAGAAAGAGCTAGAGGCGCTCATCAAGAGCCTGGTAAAGCAACTCCGTCACTCCAGTCTTTGTACTCTTCCACACTGCATTCAGTGGTTTTGCCCCCCTCCTCCAGGCAGCATGTTAACCCTGTGATGAGGCTCGCACCATCTCCATATCTGTGGAGTTATGGGTCTCATGCCTGCTGTGGTTTTTCCCAGGATAACGTGGTGGAGGACTTCATGACGGTGGACCCCAAGCACCACCGCTACTTCGTGGCGCGCCGCGGTCAGGTGCTGAGGGACATTGCCGATGAGTACGGGGGCGTCATGGTGAGCTTCCCTCGCACCGGCTCGCAGAGTGACAAGGTCACCTTGAAGGGAGCCAAGGACTGTGTGGAGGCTGCCAAGAAGCGCATGGAGGAGATCATTGAGGACCTGGTGAGCCCTGGGATAAAGAAAGGGCTTGTTAACTGAGCTAATCCTTGTTAATGTCCCTAAGGGTACACAATGGAAACATTACCATTTCAATATAACCACCTACTCTAGCCACCCAGGAAGAAATTGCTTTGATATTCAGTGATGAAGTATCTTAAAGTGAAATTTAGAGGGGAATGTTTGATTTGCCCCCTCCTAGCCAGAATATAAACTACCTTACCATCCCTGTCCTCTGTAAGGCCACCTTTTTGACATTGTGTGAAGTGATGTCTTGGGTGTGGAAAAAATGGTTTGGTTTGGTCTTGGTGGAAAGTCCTCTGCATGCTGCTTCATGTGGGATGCCCTGTCTGGCATTGCAGGACGCCCAGGTGACCATGGAGTGTGTAATCCTTCAGAAGTTCCACCGCTCCATCATGGGCCCCAAAGGCTCCAGGATCCAGCAGATCACCAGAGATCACAATGTGCAGATCAAGTTCCCTGAGCGAGAGGATGCCCAGGGTAAGGTCCCCATTCTGTGTGCTGGAGCAACCTGTTTTGCTTTGAAAACTATCCAGTCTAACTGTCTATATAACCCATTTAATGGGTTTCAAGGGTGTAATGGGTTCTTGTTGTTTATTGCATGAAAGTATTTAATAACTTATAATTAATTGTGCCATAAACTGACGCATACTGGTGCCACTGTGGCCTGGAACCCCTGGCCTCTTTGCGGTCCCACAGGTCCTCCAGCTGAACCCCCCGTGCAGGAGAATGGAGAGGCGAATGGTGAGGTGAAGGAGCCCGCTGACCCCTCTGTTCCCCGAAAGTGTGATGTGATCATACTGTCTGGACGCAAGGAGCGCTGCGAGGCAGCAGTGGAGGCACTCAAGGTGGGTCTGGACCAATGTCCACTTTCCATTTACAGAATGGCCACAATGGTGTGGATGTAGTCAGTACTACTTGCATTACACAGAACTGGTCAGAGCCCTGTACTTTCATAATAACCATTCGGATACCATTTTTGTGTGACTTTTGCAGGCTTTGGTTCCTGTGACCATTGAGGTGGAAGTGCCATACGAGCTTCACCGTTACATCATTGGTCAGAAAGGAAGTGGAATTCGCAAAATGATGGATGAATACGAGGTATTGCCTTCAGCTGACCTGGTTTCTACAGACTGAAAATGGGGGGCTCACTGTCTTAAGTTCACTGAGTGCTGGGTGAACTTTATTTCTTAGGCTGGATGGGCTTCAAATACCCTTCTCCCTTGACAGAATCCTCGGGGCCCTGTTGACCTTATTCAGACATTCCACACTGTTCCACAACAATGAAAGGAATCTTTCTGCCCCAGGTCAATATCCAAGTGCCTGCTCCTGAGCTGCAGTCCGACACCATCTCCATCACCGGCCTGGCCAGTCACCTGGACCGTGCCAAAGAGGGCCTTCTGGAGCGTGTCCGAGAACTGCAGGCTGAGCAAGAGGACCGGCTACGTGCCGCCCCGCTCGCCTGAACCAGAAAGAGCGGTCCTGTCGTTTAGAAACGGTTCTGATGAAAAATCTAACCAGAGCAGAACGGCATAATAGATGAATCATCATTCATTTAATGCTCAGCTCAGAAGTTTGCCTTTTTCACATTCTCTTGCATAATTATGTCAAAGGAAGAAATTTATGAAATGTTCTATTTGTAATAAAGATGGATGGATTGCATGAGCGCATCTCAAAATTACATCATGGACAAAGCCAGTGCACATTTTATGGAAAAAATGTACTCTAATACTGTAAAGATATCCCAATGACTTGATGTGGTATTGAAGAAAAATGATACTGTGCAGCACTGTGAATCATTTGCTTTTTTCATGGGGAATTTAATCACTAGGTTAGTTGCTCAAAGAATTTAAAAAAAAAAAAAAATTCACAGCTATGGTAATGACCTTTTGTGTTATTTCTCTGTAGGCTCTCAGGAGCTTCAAGCTGACCATCACTGTGGACCCCAAGTATCACCCCAAAATCATCGGACGCAAAGGTGCCATCATCACCCAGATCCGCAATGACCATGATGTCAATATCCAGTTCCCCGAGAAGAATGATGAGAATCAGGTACTCAGGGAGTCCCTTTCAGTGTTTAGTCTCAGGTTGTAACACGGGTAATTGTCTCATTATTCAATAACAAATTGCTAACTGAACATGCACAATGTTTCCCAGGATCAGATCACCATAACCGGGTATGAGCAGAACACCATGGCTGCCCGTGATGCCATCCAGGCCATTGTGGATGAGCTGGAGGAGATGATCTCTGAGGACATCACTCTGGACAGCAGAGTCCACGCCCGCATCATTGGCGCACGTGGCAAGGGCATCCGCAAGATCATGGATGAATTCAAGGTGAGCAGGGCGGGGAAGATGGAGAACCCGCTCTAGTTTTGATCAGAGTTGATGGTGCTTGCATGCCAGCCTTTTGAGATGAATAGTCACTGAACAAAGTCCACTGGATGATGGGTGGACTTGGCTTCACATAAAATCGAAAGTGGAGCCAGAGGACAAAAACTAAACTCAGTTTTACTTGACATGTTCCATCTTTAACTGCCAACCTGACTACTGTTGCGCACACACCCTTTCCTTAGCTTGACTCTGAGCCAGTTGTGATCTACGGGAATCTGGTTTATTCCTTACTTTGGTGCATCTCCAGGTTGATTTGAGGTTCCCTCAAAGCGGAGCTGCAGACCCCAACCTTGTGACTGTCACAGGGAGACCTGAGCAGGTGGATGAAGCCATCGATCACCTCCTGAACCTGGAGGAGGAATATGTAAGCATTGTCCCTAATTTAAACACACATTGCAAATTCTTTCCTAAACAAAATTAAGTGAATGAAAATTCATAGCAAAGCCTGATGCTCATTTACTGTCTTGAATTTGTAACACTTGAATGGTGTTCATACATACAGATGGCAGATGTGGTTGAGAATGAGTCTAAGCAGGCCTTCCTGAAGCCACGAGGAGGAGCCAGTGTGGGGGAGGAGCCCCGGGGCGAATCCAAGGGCTTTGTGGTGAGAGAGGCACCTTGGACCACTTGCAGTGAGAAGGTGAGAGGCTGGCTCTAACTCTAGAGTATTAGACACTGTGATCTTGTTGGTGGTGATTGACTCATTTAATTGGTTGTAATGCAGATCCTAAATGGCAAAGCTTTGAAAATGATGCGAAGATGGTCTCAGGTTAAAAAGAAGGGTTTTCCCAATTTCCAGGCTCCTGATATGAGCAGCTCTGAGGACTTCCCCAGCTTTGGAGCTCCTGTGGCACAGAAGGCCTCTCCATGGGGCCCCAAACGGTTCTAGTGAGGAAGTGAAAGCTGAAAATGAAGATGGACATTCATCACACCAGACTCTTGGCCCCTCTGCTTTTGCCCTCCCCAATTTGGTCTGACTGCATTCACTGACAACCCCCCACCCCACCCATTCAGGGAAGCAGTCCCAATGGTTTTTTGGACCCTTGACTCATGCTCAAATCAGGTCTAATCATGTGGCCTATAAATGTTGGAGGCATGTCAGATGGTTGAACGTGCTGGGTTTAGCTCATCTGTAGAAAATTGCTTTTCAACTCTGGAAATATTTCATATTCGGCTGTTCCTTCAGTTTATTCTGTTTGGACTGTGAGTAGACCTGATATGTGCATATTGCATTCAGTCTCGGTGTTTCCCCCTTCGGCTCTTGCACAAGACTCCTCCGTCCAGCCTGTTGAGTAAATCTGACCAACTTCATCAGGCTGTACGGTGGGAAGTTTTACTGCATTGTAAGAACAGTCCATTTCAGGTCGAAAGTTATGACACAGTTATCAGTAAAGTCACCTTATTTCCATCCATCGTTGTGGATGAACATTTGTGCAGTCGTGTTCTACAATGGTGAAACTGTGCTTTTCAATCCAAAGCTGTTGCCAGGGTGACTGAACAAAGCTGTCAGGGATGGATGAACTATCCCTCTGTGAGTTGCCTTGGAAACAGATGTTTGTTACCTCCTGATAAGAGATGAGAAACATGTCCCTCTAATTGCACTTTTTTGGTGGAAGAGAAACTTTCCCCACTTTGAAAGAGTGCCAGCTGTTTCAGCAGCCCCTGCCTGGAACAATTAAGAACAATCGACAGTGTTTGGGCAATCTACTTTTTCCCCCCTAGCCTTGTTGTGTTCATGTAAGGCTTGAAACTTTGCTAGTGCGGACAGGGCAGGAGAGGCGGAACCCGTTCTATGCAGACATTAGTTTGGAAACTGGACTTGTACACTACAGAAACATGCATGACTCAGACTGTCAGATTTTTTGTTTTGGGAGCTGATGTGATCTAGACCCAGAATTCCAACGTGTCTCCCACACTAACTGCACAAACACCGTACTTGTTTTTTTTTTTTCCAGCCTCTGGAAAGAAAGGCTTTGGTCTGCTTGTTTGCTTCCAGTCACATCTGTCTTTCAATGTCCAGTCCTTTTTCTTGTCTTCCAAGTTGCTGGGCAGATCATTGTTTCCATGGCAACAACCCTCTTATTGGCCTTAAAAGATTATGCAAGAACAAAGTGAAGATTATGGATAACACTGGAATTTAATGTCCAAAAACAATAAAAAATGTAAAAGTGTTTGTCTCTGTGCCATTTTGTATACAAAATTATTTTTGCATATGTACTGTTAACTGAAGCACTAACCACTTTGCAAATAACTTTAATGCCTCTATACACAATGTGGGGTCACATTTTCAATTTTCCATTTTTTTTTTTAGCTTGAGATTCTTTTGGGTATTAAATGGAGGACCCTCTGTTTATACAATTCTACATTACAAACAGGTTTGTGTGGGCTTCATGTTAAAATAAGATAGTTCAAGGTCAAGACGCCTTTAGTAACTACCTATAGCTGGACAATCTTAGCTAATACCTCCCAACTTAAGCTGATATTAACAAAACGCTGTTTTCCTGGGTTAGAGGTAACCAAATATGCTCTAGAGATCGTTAGTCATAACGTCTCTGGAAACTGACTAGTTTGCTTGCCAGCTGGCTAACAACATCATGTGATTCAAAGGTGACATTTTGTGGGTAATGGGAACCTCATGTTAACTATTTAGTGATAAATATGAGCAACTGATTTGTAACCACACAACTTGAACACTTCAAGTAAGCAGGATTCAGCTATTTGTATTTACTTCGGCTGATCTCTGTCAGTTGGTTCGTTTTTGAAGGCTAGCCAGCAACGAAACGTTAGCAAGCTAGCTAGAAAGTGATCTGCTATATGCTGGTGAAGATGTGGCTTGGCCTCAGCTAACAAATGCCTTACAAAAGTAGTCTTTGCTTGTGACAGGTATGTTAATTTATAAGATCAAAATGTCAAAATGGTCAAAAAAGGTCAAAATGGCTTCCACCACCTTCTACATGGTATTAAGCTTTCCAAAATGAGGTGGTGCAGTTATCTGATGTTCAGTGATGTAAGTAACCATTTCTAGGTTAGCTCTAGAGTAAAATGAAATTAGTATCTGATAACATTTCCGCCAACATGGTATTGCATACCTCAGGGCTTCACGTTTGCTAGGTCATTCCCACGTGAAATTCCGCGATTTGCAGGGGGCAGTAGTTGTGCTGTCACGAGAGAAGCGCGCAAATCCAGGTGCGCGTTCGCACGAGGTGGCGGTTGTGCTGTTAGGGAGAGCGCACGAATTCGGGCGTTTCAAAATGTGTAACTCTACTGTTAATTGCATTAGCATCATTTGAGTAATTTAAAGAGTGGCCATTTTAGTGATTCATTTTTTGTGTTCTGATATCTCTCTCTTTTAGCGGGGTTAGTTGAGCTACTATTACTTGGGTTGTTTTTGAAGGCTACTAAGTTAGCGTCGATAGTTAACTGCCACAGTGAGGCCTGACCCTTTGCTACCAAGTAGCTAGTTAGCCAGCTAAGAATAAACGTCCTTTGGTTGTGAATTTATTTTTAACGAGCTATACAAAAACACGTTTTTCATGTAAGAAAGCAATGGCGTTAGCTTTACCAGCTAGCTACGGAATTATTTAGGTTAACTGCGCCTTTTTCGTGAATCGATAACAAGGTCAAGATGGCACCCACCGCTGTCGTATTTGATGCAATGGTTAGCCAACGGGTTAGCAGTGACGTGTAACTAACCAACGCTGGCTAGGTAGCTAACGGTTGAGTATGATCAATTGCGCGGCCAAAGATACATTAATTGTAAATTAGCTGATAAAGGAGATATTTCTGAGAAGTTCATCATTCTCAGGTAAGACAATGATTTTATTGGCTATAAAGATACGTCGTAGTGTGGAATTGTGTTCGATCAAAATGGAAATGCAAATGAAGTGTTTTTCAATGTGACAGAATACACATAGGGGTCAGATATTCACGGGGTAAGCCATTAACATCCGAAAATCTGGTTTTCACTTTGAGGGGAGTTTTACAGTGTCACGGGGTCTTCGGCCGCTCTGGCGAGTGCTTTTCGCAAAAAAATATTGCGGCCTACTTAATTCAGGGAACTCCCATTTCGCATGTCGTATCGTGAGCAGAATATATCGCCTCATGTCTGTCGTGAACTGTTATCAGAATAACTTTCAGCAACAATGAATATTATTCATTCAGCTCCTGTATCGCGTCACTATCTCCTACTCTGATTAATTAGCTTAAGTGAATCTCTTAAGTGAATCCAACATCAATGTGTATTTCTCCTTTCAGTGTGGTACTCCAGAGTCCATCTGGAGACATGGCATTATAAGGTGGCAAACAGTAGTGGGTGCAGGGTTTTTGGAGAAGGAGAATAGTTGGACATATTCTTATCTTGTAAAATGTGCACATGCTTTGGCTAGTGGTGCCACCTTTTGTTACTTGGTATTTTTGACTTGTTTGTTTATTTTGAGGCAGTCCACCTAATTTAATCATTTAAACTCTGACACTGATACTTGTTGTACCAATTCTTAAAGCGAAAGGACTCAGGCACAGAAAGTGTTTCTTTGTATCTGAACCACAATCTGAAACTGTCCCATGAAACTGCTGGCACAGTTTTGTTGGGGCAGATGCTGTAAAAAGAAAAAGATAGTCTCCCCGTCGGGGAATCGAACCCCGGTCTCCCGCGTGACAGGCGGGGATACTTACCACTATACTAACGAGGACAACCTTGGGGAGGATGATGCCTGCTGTATTATATACATGGTAATGGTAACTGGAACAGCCACTGAATTTCTGAGATGTGATGGATTCCATGTATTACTCAAAGATAGTGAAAGTGGAAGCATGACTGTAGGTCATGGATACTATGGACATAAAAAACATAGACTCTCAGATTTTTTGCTGAGCTGGTCTGTCTCTAACATGTGAATTTATTGGAGCACGCCTGTAGTGCATGCAGCTGGCTCGTTGGTCTAGGGGTATGATTCTCGCTTTGGGTGCGAGAGGTCCCGGGTTCAAATCCCGGACGAGCCCTGTTTTTGTGTGTGTAGATGTTTAACTGTTTTCGTGGCAAGAACATGACCAGAATGTAATTTTTTTCTTGGAATACTAAGAGTCAGCTGCATTGCCTGTATTTCTACCATCTGGTTGTAATTTTCCGATATGTTGTATTTCAGGAGAATTTGCATAAGAGCTCTCTGGATTTCTGTATCTGTAAAGAACCTGACCAGTATTGTAAAATGAGTCTGTTATTGGCAAATGTGATTAATTTTGAGCTATTTTGTTGCCTATTTTGTGGTGCCTTTGGGTTTACACGTAGACCTCATTAGTGTTTTGTTCCTGTAAGGCAGCTTTCACAGGTACTCCTCGTTAGTATAGTGGTAAGTATCCCCGCCTGTCACGCGGGAGACCGGGGTTCGATTCCCCGACGGGGAGGTGTTACACTTTTTCGTTTTACCTTTACAACTTCAAACAGAAAAGCTGTTTGGAGCAACATAACAAAGACATAGCAAGGTAGTGTACTAATGTTTGACATGAGGGAATAATTCTGTGTGCGCCCAGCTCACAACCCTGCACAGATTTTGAAGTCACATAGCACCACCCACTGGTCACAGAATTAACTGTTTTTATGAAGCTACTTCTTTCTACATACTGCACACACAATGTGTGTGAAGCCATTTGCAGGCCAATTATATGTATATGTGATTCCCCAACAGCTTTACAACATGAGCCCCCTCAGTGGACCAGCGGTGCAGACATTTTGCTTATAGTTGTTGCATTGGTGGGTACAGATAGTTTAGTTTCCTCTGGATATGGATTTTACTCTAGGCTGTTACTGAGCGGGGCTGCGGCTTCTTCTTATTTCATCAGGGCTGGTTAGCTCAGTTGGTTAGAGCGTGGTGCTAATCACGCCAAGGTCGCGGGTTTGATCCCCGTACGGGCCATAACCTTTTGTTCAAAGTATTCTTTACTGCTGTAAAGTTTGAGAAACAAGGTGAATAAATAGTTATCTTGATAACGAACTGTGTAGGTGGTATTTCTAAAACTGTACCATAGCCACTGAAGTGTAAGGGATTCCTCATAATTTATTGTGTATTAAACACATTTGTATGTCAGCAGTGGAAATATAATTACCCTCCAAAAAATTCTACCTCCAGTCACTCACACCAGATAATGGCATATAGACAAGAGAGTGACTTCTTTTAGGTGGATAACCTGGCTCTATTTTTTACGGGATGGTTAACATTCAGAGGAAAAATGAATGGCCCGTACAGGATCGAACCCACGACCTTGGCGTTATTAGCACCACACTCTAACCTACTGAGCTAACCGGCCCTGATGAAAAAAAAAGAAGAAGCCGCAGCCCCGCTCAGTAACAGCCGAGCTAACCGGCCCTGTTGAGTGTAGGGTTTGATTCACAGGTACTGCTTGATTAAATCAGGTGTGCTCAGCTAATCAAATGTGCCACTGAAGAGTTGTGTCAGGTAGGTAGAGCAAGGATAGATAGAAGATATGCAGGACAGTGTGCTGCTAGGATAAGGGTTGGGAAACACTGTGTTAACCATCACCTCCCACCTTGCATGTGTATGAATCATGAATTCTTGCCATCTGAAGTTGTTTTTAATCATGGCACTTTTGACTAGCTACAGGTGGTAGCTATTTGAGGGTATTAATTTGTCAAAAGAGTGACTTTTTTTAGTTGGATAACCTAGCTGCTGTTGGCTATTCTTACAGGATGGATAGCATTCAGAGGAAAAACAAATGGCCCGTACGGGGATCGAACCCGCGACCTTGGCGTTATTAGCACCACGCTCTAACCAACTGAGCTAACCGGCCCTGTTAGGGGGAGGGTTTGATTGACAGGTAGTGCTTGGCAGTGTGACAAGTCAAACGTGCCATGATTAAAAACTTAAGACCTTCAAATGGTAGCTATTTGAAGGTATTAATTTGTCAAGAGAGTGACTTTTTTTAGTTGGATAACCTAGCTGTTGTTGGCTATTCTTACAGGATGGTCAACATTCAGAGGAAAAACGAATGGCCCGTACGGGGATCGAACCCGTGACCTTGGCGTTATTAGCACCACGCTCTAACCAACTGAGCTAACCGGCCCTGTTAGGGGGAGGGTTTGATTGACAGGTAGTGATTGGCAGTGTGACAAGTCAAACGTGCCATGATTAAAAACTTAAGACCTTCAAATGGTAGCTATTTGAAGGTATTAATTTGTCAAGAGAGTGACTTTTTTTAGTTGGATAACCTAGCTGTTGTTGGCTATTCTTACAGGATGGTCAACATTCAGAGGAAAAACAAATGGCCCGTGCGGGATCGAACCCGCGACCTTGGCGTTATTAGCACCACGCTCTAACCAACTGAGCTAACCGGCCCTGTTAGGGGAAGGGTTTGATTGACAGGTAGTGATTGGCAGTGTGACTAGTCAAACGTGCCATGATTAAAAACTTAAGACCTTCAAATGGTAGCTATTTGAATGTATTAATTTGTCAAGAGAGTGACTTTTTTTAGTTGGATAACCTAGCTGTGGTAGTGATTGGCAGTGCAGCTAGTCAAATGAAAGTGGCAGGATTGCACTACAATTGGTATAATGTTGATTTCTTACTTTACAGAAAGTAATTTACTGTACATACCATCTTCCTTTGCTCAGGGACCAAAGGTTTCATCTGTCTTTCATAATGGCCATCAGTTAGTGGTGTGGCTGTGGCTTAAAAAGTCTAATTAGCTTAAAGCAAAAGAACAAGCTTAACTTTGTGCAGTGATAATTATCGATATCAAATATATATATTTTTTTAAAATTGTGATTGTATCCTTACCCTGTGATTTGTAATTGTTCAAATTTATAGCCTGGCATATTGTCATAATGATGTTGTAAGTGGCAAAAGAGGGGGCCAAGTGGGTGTATGTGCCTGACCATCAAACATGAAAAGTACTGATGAGCAAAATTCTATGGTCTCTCATTCTGTTCATTCCAAACCACTTCAACCTAAAATAACAGCACATCTGGCTCGTTGGTCTAGGGGTATGATTCTCGCTTAGGGTGCGAGAGGTCCCGGGTTCAAATCCCGGACGAGCCCATGTTTTCCAAATCACACTCACTGAAAAGTTATCTTCATAGCTTCACTTTACTGATTTTGAGGAGTTGGGTGCATTTCTCCAGTGGGCTGAGATGTTTGTCTCCACCCATAACACAGAATAATGAGTCATCAGCTTTGCTGCTTGGTCGCGAAATCTGCATGTCTGCGGACTTGCAGAAAGGGGACTTTGGAGGGAGTAAGGAGCCCTCTCCCCTTGTACAGATTTGACTCCTACAGTATTAGGACATGACTCACTATGGTGGGCACCCCCAGCGAGGGGCATTAGCCAACAAAGGTGTAGGGATTGGGTTAGAACTAGCCATAGGTTAGTGAGTATTTGTGCCCACAGTGACTTTGTACATGTCTATATGAAGACATGATACAAGTGAGAAGAAAGACGTAAGAAGTGGATTGGTAATATCTCCTCCTTAAACCTAGCACCTCTGTTAATTCACCTTAATAGATCAGTTAATCGTCTAAGTGATATAACATTATTGACCTCTAGGGGGCAGTGGTAAGACATTCATTTTAAGAAGGATTTCTTGGTGTGGGGGCAAGGCGACTGTTTTGTTTTCATTACAGTATGCGGTTGTCCCCTTCTACAGCTGTGTACTTAGTACACATTTATCCCATTTAACACATAAAGGCCTGCAAATGGTGGTTTGTTGGATTAGGATTAGGACCAACAAACCTGGACATTCTCCATATCCTCAGAACAATATCTCTTCCACAACATACGCTTGGCTCTGTATTGAGAAGTAATGTGTGAATAATTCACTAGACAACCTTTTTGAAGATTAAAAAAAAAACTTTTACAACCACAAAGTACTTGGGTGTTGGTGGTTGTCAAGTCTAGTTTTATACAGAAAATTATTTCCGTACAATATAGAATCACAAATCCATCCATCAGTGACCAAAAAAAATGCTAAGGGTTGCAGGCAGAGTTTGGTTTTATTTTTTGAAGGTCAAATATAATGGTAGCCTGTGAACATATGAAAGAAACGTTTACAATTAAATCACAAGTGTAAAGTACACAATAAACAGTCATTTTTCAATACAATATTGTCAATGGTCATATGTTGATATTGTATTGATTTGGAAAAGTAAATCTGACAAG
Source organism: Megalops atlanticus (assembly GCA_019176425.1). Classification (NCBI taxonomy): domain Eukaryota; kingdom Metazoa; phylum Chordata; class Actinopteri; order Elopiformes; family Megalopidae; genus Megalops; species Megalops atlanticus. The sequence continues at coordinate 2,293,472 of CM032896.1, forward strand.
TTGTTGAATATTCTCAAGTCTTCTTTGAAAAACGTTTGAGAATTATCACTGTTGCAGTGACAGTAAGAAAAAATAACAAAATTTCAAAGATTCTTAATATTGTCAAGGTAGCATCAACCCCATCTGAAAGAGAGAGAGAATCAAAATCACAAATCAAATTCAAGTCGCTACCAAAATTGTAAGGGAAGGTAACGACAATAGTCATGTATAAAAAAATAAAAACAATTACGTTTCTTCCTGACTGTCTTCTGAACACGTTGGCCGTTGGGAGTTTCCACCACACAGGTGCACTCCTCTCCATCTCTCCAGGCTCCCTCCTCAATGGCGATGTCGTTTCTGATGACATCAGCGTCCCTGCTGAAGGACGTTGGTGCGGGCGTTCCGTTCCGCACTCTCCCTGATACCAGCCAGTAGATGTTCAGCTGCTCAGCGGTGGCTCCGAAAGTGAGACACGTCAGTGTGACTGTGCCACCGTTCGATGGTGCGTCGTCATCTGGGGAAATGACCATGACGCTCAGGGATCCCACTGCTTTTTCTCAATTTAGAGAGGGGGTGGGGATAAGGAAAATTACAGCACTTCCAGACCACATCAAGAGCTTCAGATGAATTAAATGCAACTACAGGTGCAGTCTATGAATTTCTGTTATCGGCTTTCTCTTTCTCAACTCAGAGTATTAGGCCTAACTCACCAATTATGACTGTAGCAAGATCTATGTGACCACATAGATCTTTAAAGATGACAGCGGGTTCTGTGCCCTAAAATACTGGTACTTACTTTTCATAAGAACGGTTGATCCGTTTCCAATGTAAATGGCTGAGCCGCGCACATAGGCGCAGAAGAAAGTGCCAGAATCGTCCGAGCGTTGGACATTCAGGGTCACGTGGCATTCCTCTTCTACCTGTCTGCTTTGAGTGTTTGACCCTGGCATGTATGCGTTGATGGGGGCCAGCCTTGGGGTGGCCTCCAAGCCCAGCTTAAACCACACCACTGAGAAACAGTAGCCTGTCATCTCTCCAATTTGACAGGTAAGGGTTACATTGGATCCAATCTCTGCTTGAATCAGTGGTGGGTACTGATGAATGATGGAGCCTGACACTGAAAGGCATTTTTAAAACAGTGAAAACTGCATTTTTAGTTTGAGTCTACAGTCAAGCTGCAACACAAAATCTTAGGCCAGCTGACTAAGCCTTAACTGGCTGAGCATTTTTTTTCCTGTCTCAAGCAATGGTTACAAACTCTCTCAACCATGAAGTGTTTGAGTGTTGGTGGTTGTCAAGTCAATGACAAAATCATGATGAAAAAAATGCTAAGGGTTTCAGACAGATTTTTGTTTTATTTTTTGAAGCGCTAACCGTATTGATTCAACATAGGTCAAATGTAAAGGTAGCTTATGAACCTGTGAAAGAAACCTTTATAAGTAAATCAAGTTTAAACACAAAATCTTAAACCTGCTGACCAAGCCTTGATTGGCGGAGTGTTTTTCCTGTCTCAAGAAATGGTTATGCAATTCTAAGCACCTCATTAAGCTACTTTGTAGTCCGAAGAAAAAAACAGGAAGGCTACAGTGATGAGCAGATTGTGTTTTTATTATGTCATGACCATTTTTAACAATTGACAGTTTATATTTCTGTTCTGATTATCCCTAATTATTTTTAATGGTTATTAAACATTTTTGTAACCTATTCCATAGCCACTGTAACTACAGAGGAATCCGATTAATTCATCAAAACTATTTGTCTAACAAGACATAGGTTGTGTCGAGAAATCAGGACACACTAAAGGAATAGTTGCCATAATGCGCATTATTGCTGCAACAGTAGAATATGATCAAATGTGAATAGAATAACACTTCTAACACTTGACCTTTGTTGCTTTATTTTTAAGGATGAAAATGTTCTTAATAATCATGATCTTACCTTGCAGAACAAGACAGGCCAAGAATGTGCGAAACATTGTTGCTTTATGCCCTTATGAGTGATGGCCAACCTAATTTCACACTTGCATGTGAGCTTCCTGTTGTTCTTTTTTTTTTTTTTGAAAAAAAAAAAAAAAAAAAGACACCAGAAGGTTGTGTGGGTGGGTGGGGTGTAAATCCACTCTGAATGCTGCAAAAATATTTTGCTTTGATTACAAGACAATTAAAACTCGTAAAATGTGACAGGGTCCGGTCCCTCAGTCTATAGTGTTGGTGTGAAATAGAGAGTGCAACAGCTGGAAGGAAAATGGAAAGTGAAGGGGCAAAAATTGAACACTCATTTTAACATCTTGTGAATTTTAGCTGTTCACCCACTCGGCCATGTCTTCCGTTTCTCTTCTAAACCGTTTCAAAATGGCGGAAGCGTGGATGTAAAATGACACAGGCTCATTCCCTTACAGGAGTAACAGGAGCTAACAGGAGTAATTTTTCGGCCTGTCAGAAGATTGAAAAAATTGGAATTCATCTTGCTATATAAACATTAAACTCAGGTTTTCTGCAAAAACAGTTAATTGTTTGTGAACAGTATGACTTTGCTCTGTGTACCTTGATTAAAATTAATGTGCATTTTAAAACAAAATCAGGAAAAAAAAAATCTGTATGTATAGATTTTTGTTCCTGTTTAATTGGGGGTATAAGTTAATATGTTGGGCACTGTGCTACACACTTATTTGAAACACAAAGCACACATGCAAAAATACAGAGTGAAATACAGTGCACCAAATGCGTGATTAGCTGTAGCTGTCAGTCAGAGAAAATACACATGTCCATGATATAGAATTATCACATAAATAATATCTCCTTAGCTGCATCACATACTGATATCAGACATTCATTAATTCATTCTTTGGACATTCCTTCTTGGTTATTCATAAGTAGTTCTGAACAGTCTGTCTGTGTTGGCCAATATTTTGGGTATAGACACAAAAAGCACAAGCAAAGAAAACCATACTAGCTGAAGGTATTGGCCAATTTTTGTAAGTCATTTTTGTAAGTGTAGCTAAAAGCTGTAGGAGCAATCGTGCACTGAAAATTAGATAAGATATTTACTGTTGTTTCTTATTCTAACAGTAAATAGTAAGAAGAATGGTCAGTTGGGTTTTTCAAGCCAACTTAATAAATATTTAATCTGTCCAGTCTGTCTTTACTACGTTTGTTTTACCTTTATTGCTGTACCTTATTAATGATTTATAATACTAGAATTTTGTGGATTTCAAAGACAAAATAAATTTGACATGTTTTGTCAAGGAGTTTACAGCCTTGGTACAGGTGAGATGCAACATGACGGAAATGTGTTCACAGGTCTAGTGAAGTTTCCAACGTGTTCATGTGATGTACATCTCCTGCGTCACCCCCTTACTGAAATCCTTCCACTGGCTCCCAATCACAGCCAGGATTCGCTTCAGGACCTTGACTCTCACCTTTTCTGCTGCAAGAAAGACTGCCCCGACCTACCTCCAGGACCTCATCCTACCCTACGCACCCGCTCGACAACTTTGCTCTGCTACATCCGGACGCCTCGCTCCTCCCACCAACAGAACGAAAGGCCCACGCTCCTCACAACGTCGTTTTTTCATCATCACCCCCCAGCGATGGAATGAACTCCCCACCCCCCTGAGAACAACTCCTTCACTCCAACCCTTCAGACGTGGGCTGAAGACACACCTCTTCAGACTCTGCCTGGACTGACCCCTTTGCCATTTTGACCTTGTAAATTTGACCTTGTAATTCTTAGACTCCTGGCTCGTACTTGTAGCTCTCTTACCTTGTATCGTGTATGTTTTTGTCTAGGTAATATAGCGGCTCGCGACATCGACCTTGCACTCAGCTTCAGCACTATCTGCATTGTATGACCTGTACACATCTTGCTCTTGTGCCTGTTTGCCCACTATATGCACTTTTGTACGTCGCTTTGGATAGAAGCGTCTGCTAAATGAATAAATGTAAATGTATATGTACATGTAACAGTTTTAGCTTTTTTGTTGGTTTTGCTTTTGCTTTTGCTTAGTTGTGTTAAAGAGTAGAAACCTGAATGGATGTGACTGTTTGTAGGATATGCTTTGGACAGCGTTTGCCCTCTGGTTTTCTCAGCCATGTAACTGTCGATGCGAGACTTCCTGTGTGGGCTTCCACAGCAGTCTTAACCTTTCCTCTGTAGTATGGTGAGCTCCAATCAGGTCAGCAGGAGGGAGGATGCTTATGGACCCTTTCCTGGTGTCTGAAGTAGTCTTATATGCTTTGTGATCTTAATGAATATGATCTTAGATAATGTTCTTAGTTCTTAGATAATGTCTTGTCTCAGCATGCAGTTACTACTTATGCTGTAGCATTTGGAGTGGAGATTACATATGTCGACATATCTGTAGGTAAGTATTTGTATCATAATACATAAACAATGGAAGACTTAAGTGTTTTCACTGCGTTTAGAAATGACACGAGGAACACATTCTGGTTTATCAAACGAAATGTATTTAAACTGTGCGTGACAGGCTTCCTGGGGCTGGCTGAACTGAATTGGCAACATGAGGTATCGTGTGAATGACTTCAGTTTCCTCATTCATGCCTGAGTTGCACTTTTCTGATAACTAATGTGAGACGTGCATTAACCGATATGGGAGGAGAATTGTTGTCACTATCATCATACAAATAATTACCTACTCAGGTGCAGTAAAGTGTGATCGTTTGGACTTAAGCATGGCGATTTACAGTAAACGCCCCCTTATCTCTTTCCAATCTGACAGTTAACCTTGGAGATCCTTGTAAGTATCAGGTGAAGTTGGTGCCTGAAACGTTACGAAACCTCTCACTGCTTGCCAGAGGTGTCCATTAAATGAATCCTCACTGAATATTCCTGACTTCCGCCTGCACAGAATGACCAGGTCGACATTGGGAATTAGTCATATTTGACTGACTTTACAAAGAAGTTAACAACCGCTGATGTGCTTTTTATGGGCTAATCCGTTTACAGTGGGTGGTTTACGTTTAAGAATTCTGAGTTTGTGTAGACATTGTGAAAAGGTGTGTCCTAACTCTTTTCCCGCTCTGCACAGCACTTTATCAGTAAGGGAGTGTGTTTTATGACTTTCTCTGGGAAGCCCTGCCACCATGGAAACCTTGCACGGACAGCTCATAAAGGTGGCAGCAGCTGTGTAGTTGACAGCAGTAGCAGGAAACAAGAAACACGCAAGAAGAACCCAGTCTGTACTGGTAAGTTACAGATGATCATTTACCTATTTGTCTTGAACAGGTAGGGGAGATTGTGGATCCTTAAAGTTTCTTTAATACATTTTCAGTCTTCATCCTCATGGTCCCTAAGCTGTAAGTAAGCTTTGTTAATGACATATGAATACAAGTAGCAGCATACCCACACGCAGTAGAAGTACATATCTATTTCAGTGGCTTTGAAAGAATGAAAGTTCAGTAATAACAGCAGGTCATTCACCTGGTTAGGCTCGTCTTTCTGCCTATAGAGTGCAGCTAGCACTGTATCAGTGCTGGCCTGTGAAGGTATCTGCTTCCATGCTGAAACCTGATCTGCTGTTTTCCATGATGCAAGTGTCTTTGTGGTTGAATGCTTTGAATATGTGGGTAAGAACATGCCCACTTTAATTTTTCTGTTCTGAGGGCACAAAAAGCGAAGGAATAGTGGATATATACAGGGGCTGACAAAGTAGTGGAAACACTAGATGAAGGACCTGTATTTTGAAGCAGCTATGTCAGAATTAGAAATGGGTCTATACATGTGTCATATTAATGTCAATATTACTCTTACTCTTGCTCTAATATTAATTACGTATGTGTCTGCTACAAAAGACGTTATAAAATCAACACTTTAATATGTGCTAAAGCAGCATGAGAGATCTAACAAATCAAAAACTACCTTGTGAGCTTCACAAAGCTGATGTTTGTGGTGGGGCGGCCAGTTGGAAACCACTTATAACTAAGGGCAATGTGCAGGAATGCAAAACATGGTGTAATGAGCAAAACCCTGCACTTCTGATGATTATACCAAGATAATTCCCCCACTCACACTCTTAATGGGTTCAAGAGTTTCATGAACACCAGGATAAAGTCAAACTCCTTCCATGGCCTCCCCAGTCTCCACATCTAAACATTACTGGACCTCTGTGGGAACAGAGTTGGTTTCCACCTCCTTCATCGCTATGGGCTTGAGGGTTTCCTTCCTGCAGGATGGTTCCATATCCCCCTAGAAACACTTCAAAACTTGTATAATGGCATTCTAAGAAGCATTGAAACTGTTCTGAAGGCAAAGAGCAGCCCAATTCTGTACTGGTTAATAAATATTCATGTATTGTTTGGTGGTTCCCTTATTTTATCTGTCACCTGTTTATATATAATTAAGAATCGGTGCATACTACATATTTTAAAAAAGTGACTTTCTGTGTGTCAGATGTGTTTCTTTGTAGTTCATCGAAATGATTTCATAATGCTCGGGAAACAGTATAGTGTGAAATAGAGGGCTTTTCTGATGAGTGAATGTGGTCAAAGTATAAAGCGACAAAAATGTTTGGCATTATACAGTGTTTTTGGCCAAAAGTGTTCAACCAAATAGTGTCCAAGTACATGGTGCCTTTTTTCCTAAATCATAAAATTGAATTTTAAGCTGTGATGAGATTTACATACAAGGTAAAGACATGGAGTATTCATAATTTCCTGGTGAAGACCCATATGTTACATTCCTTTCCTGTTGGATACAAACTTCAGAAAGCGTTCCTGTCATCTCTCTCAGCAGGGTGACTCGGAGATAAATGGCCTTCCACGACCGCCTCTCTCTTGCACAGAGAATATTGCTGGGGATTCTTTGTTTTCCACTGCTTCCGTTCTACTTGTGCTATGTGTGTAAGTAGGATTGCAGCAAATGTTTTTTTAATCATTATACGTCTTTTCTTAATTACCTTCAGCTGATTTGGTGGATCTTTTGAAATTGAGTTGACGCTGGTTGAAGAAAATGGACTTGCACAGTTCATTTGCATTATATTTTGCACACTGTCTGACATGTCGTCCACAACCCCCTCTGCATGCTTCAGGTTGCTGTGCCAGTGACGGCAAAAACGATGATGATGTTGACCCGGGACACAAACCTGGTGAGTGAAATGAGACTGTCGTAACATCCACGTATGATGGATGATGATTAGGCTAAAACGGGGCCTAATTGAGCTTATTTTATTGAGGTGGTGGCTGTCCCATGCCATTGTGCATTATGTATAAATGACAGGCTGTGTTTCGACATGTCCCACAGGACGCACTGGGAAGGCCAAAGCAGACGCAGTTGATGGATTCAGCGATTTGGGTGAGTAAATGTACTGATATGTTACCTCAAACCTATCAATCAGCTCCTCTGTCCTGTGGAGCTTTGCAAGAGGACTGAACATTGTGAGAAAAAAATTGTTCCATATTTGAAAATCATGCATAGTTAAAAGTATTAATTAAAAAAAAATCCCTTTCATTGCTGTTTTTCCTTATTCAGTTTGCATATAGCTGCTTTGGATATTCAGCCAAACCCAAGCACCACATGTTTGTGGAAGTTTTCCCTCCCTAAAGCATGACATGGATGCAGTTTCTGCATGCTGTGTACATAAGCCTGTGTGGGTTAAATATTTGTATGAGATAAGGTAACGTTTTCCCTATTAAAGTGGGGAACGCAAACAGGCTGAGGTCAGAGTTTGTTGCTATATATAGGGCTTTATAGTCCGTGGATTCTCCCATATTGCAGAGCTGCAGAAGAAGCAGACTGTGGAAAAGGAGGTGAATGGAACCGATGAAAGGGGTAGGAGCCGCTGGCATCTGAGTTTGGGTTCTGCTGATAAACTTGCTTCATTCCTCAGTGCAGAGTACAGCACGTGTTTCTGCTTTGCGTTGTGTTTGCAGTAACAGTGCAGATTCATCCAGAGAGAAGAACTCCAGAGTTGCCCAAGAGATTTTCCTTTGGTAAAGGTAAGGTGAATGATGGCAGTACAGCCTCTTGTTGTAGCTGTATGGGATTTTGCTCAAGGTTAAATTTAAGAAGTGGGTGTGTGGTATGAGTCTTACAAGAACTATGTACTCATGTGTTCAAAATGGGCATTTTCCCTCTGGATTGGTTACTTGCTTTCTTTAAGTACGGCCATGATAAAATTATACCAAAGTTATACCAAGTATACAAGGTGAAATTAAAATAATCTTTTCTGTGCACTACAGGAAAAGACGTCAGGAAAAATGAAGTTGCATATAAAAATGAGGGTAAAAAGAAGCTTTATTTTTGTGTAACAGGCATGCTGTAAATGTGGCTTTCTTAGAGTGAATCTAAATGGAGATAATTCAGCCAAGTGTCTACTGTACTGTCCAAATTTGTTTCTATGGACTGTATTCCAGGTTTTGTTGAAGATGACAATAAAGCAAAGCTTGGCAGAAAGACTGAATATGGTAAGTCTGTGTAGCCCTCAGTTCAGTCTGTTGCTATATAGGGCTTCACAATCTGTTGATGTTCATAAGGTGAAACCAGTAAGAGACACTCAGTGTGATGCCATGGATTCTCCCATATTGCAGAGCCCCAGAAGAAGCAGACTGTGGAAAAGGAAGTGAATGGAACTGCTGAAAGGGGTAGGAGCCGCTGGCATCTGAGTTTGGGTTCTGCTGATAAACTTGCTTCATTCCTCAGTGCAGAGTACAGCACGTGTTTCTGCTTTGCATTGTGTTTGCAGTAACAGTGCAGATTCATCCAGAGAGAAGAACTCCAAAGTTGCCCAAGAGATTTTCTTTTGGTAAAGGTAAGGTGAATGATTACACTAAAGCTTTTTGTCTTACCTGTAAGGAATTTCACATGAAGTTAAATTTAAGATGCTGTTGTGTTGTACAAGTCATACAATCACTGTGTATTCCTGTTTTTGAAACAGGCATTTTGCCTCTTGATTGGTTACTCTGCTCTATTTTAGTAAGGTCATGTTACAGTTGTGTCAAAAGTTATACCAAGTATACAAGGTGAAATTAAAATCTTTTCTGTGCACTACAGGAAAAGACGTCAGGAAAAATGAAGTTGCATATAAAAATGAGGGTAAAAAGAAGCTTTATTTTTGTGTAAAAGGCATGCTGTAAATGTGGCTTTCTTAGAGTGAATCTAAATGGAGATAATTCAGCCAAGTGTCTACTGTACTGTCCAAATTTGTTTCTATGGATTGTATTCCAGGTTTTGTTGAAGATGACAGTAAAGCAAAGCTTGGCAGAAAGACTGAATATGGTGAGTCTGTATGAACTTGATACAGAGAAAGTTTTCAGAGATTTTTCTTTTTCTAAAGGGTGTTTTGCAGGCCCTGCAAAGATGCTTAAAGTTCATGGTTTGTTTTGCTGTGCTTCTCATTTTAGCTTTCCCATGGGACAGATCCAACCTGAAGTCAATGTACATTGATTTAGATAACTTCAAACATATCGATGCTTACGCAAGTAAGGTAAGTCTTCCTGTTATTGCACTCTGTCTGTAAAAGTTGCTAATGAACATGCTGCATACTTTTTGGTAGGTTACATTTGGACTCCACTAACTGAGTGCTTGGTGGCTTTGCATTACAGTGAAGCTAAGCGTCTGTAAGAGGGAGACATTGTTGGGATTGTGCTCTTTGCTTTCAGGTGAGAACCAGGGACACTGTGGAGGCCCTGGTCCAGGAGCTGTTGAAAGGAACTAAGAGTGATATTGAGAAACTGAGGGCAATCTGGATGTGGGTCACACACCACATTGGTGAGTGTGGAGTCTGTGCTGACTTGGTTTATTGGCTCATTTCCTGCCCCGTTAACAGGATGTCTGTCTTGAGGTCGGCGTACAGGCACCAAAGAGGGTCAGTGGCTGTAGTTATGTCAGCCCGAGCACTGCGTGTCACGCACTGCCCTGAGGGTGGGGGGATTTCTGACAGACAGTCCCTCGGCTCATCGTTTCACACATTACGGGACAGAGGGCGGAAACGACTCTTACGTAGCAGAGTTTTGTTGCATGGCAACGCTCCTGTGCAGCATGAGTTCATGAGTCCGCAGTGGGGAAAAAGTATAGCACTGTGCGTTCAATATCTTCATCCCTAACACTCCCTTATGTCCTAACAGAATATGATGTGGTGGGGTTGGGGTTAGGGATTACAGCCTAACCCTAACCCTACCATACCCTGGTTACATATGTCCTAACAGAATATGATGTGGTGGGGCTTAAAAACCCTGGGCTCAGATCAGGGGACCCCAGTGATGTCCTAAAGACAGGCAAAGGAGTGTGTGCAGGCTACGCTGGCCTCTTCCAGTCCATGTGCAGGTAGCTGCCACCTGACTCTTTCAATCCAATCAGCATAATCAACTGACAATCAGCGGGTTTGCGGGCTTGAATCCGTAAGGCCAGTTTACATCGAGCCGATGACTCGTGATGGAACTCCTCTTTCCGGCTTCTGCGTGTGCTACACTGAAGACCTGTGGGGCAGAGCTGCAGGGGACATGCAGGGTTTCAGTGTTAAAAATCAGTTCTGCTCCTCTGGTGTGTTCCTTCTGTTCATCCCGGGAACTCAGTTGGATGACCTGTTAGAGCCTGGTAGCTAGCTGTAAATAGTAAATGCCGCTAAATAGAATTCTACTTGTCAAGAGTCATTGTCCTGATGTAAACCATTCATTATCATTGTCTTGATTCTGTGTTATATGCGCTTGTTATATGTGCTTGTGTGTCTGTGTGTGTTCGTGCGTGTGTGTTTTACAGTACATGGGGTACTGCGGCGGTTTCTTCTGATTTTCAATGGAGATGTTACTTAAACGTCGTCTTGAGTGTGTCTGCTTCACAGCATCTTGATCCTGGGGTTGATTGTGCTGAACCTCCCTGCACTGTACCGCTTCCAGAAGGAGTGCTTCCAAGGAAGACTGTGTCTGTGGGCTCTGTCTGTCTGTGACCAACGTAAAGCGGAGGTGCTGCTGTTTAGTATTGCAGGTATAGAGTGCCAGGAGGTGTCCGGGTACTCCAAGGGTGGCATGTATAAAGTGGGTGCCCGCTTCTCGGGGGATGCCACACACGCCTGGAACGCAGTGAGGCTCGATGGAAAGTGGCATCTACTGGACAGTACGTGGGGAGCTGGGAACACCAACGATAATCACTCCACGTTCAAATTTGAGTGAGTGCACTTTTCAGGCTCTCCTTTTCAGTCCCCCCCCCAAACTGCTGGAGTGGATACACCATAATGGTTGTTTCCTGGTGTTGCTTTTTCAAGGTACAATGAGTTCTACTTCCTGACACACCCTGCGCTCTTCGTGGCAGATCACTTCCCTGTCGAGGGCAAGTGGCAGCTGCTCAACCCTCAGGTGTCCCTGAAGCAGTTTGAGAACTCAATACGTCTGAGAAGCGCCTTTTACAATCTGGGCCTCCTCTCCATAAACCCAGAGACAAACATCATCCAATCAGGTCTGTCCTTTCTGCTGCCCTCCACTGATTTATCTCTGCTGATATTCCCTTGTCAGCCTTGGTATCGCTATTTACCTCATAAAACTCATGGTACCTGTTGTGTAACTGCATGTCCTTGGTCCCCAACCCAAAGCAGATGGAAAGACGACGATCACAGTGAAGAGCTCATGCCCTGTGCTCTTCATGCACAACCTGAACGGGAAACAGCGTGACGGACTCATGACGCTCACGCCAGATGGCATGAAGCTGGACATCTACCCCCAGCAAACCGGAAAGCATTCCTTAGACATATTCGCCAAGGCCTCCAGTTCTGGAGATGAGGGCAAGTACAGCCACGTGTGTGAGTACCAGCTCCAGTGCAAGGCAGTCAGCAGGGACATGAGCATTCCAGAAAAGCTGAGTAACCCCGTGGGGCCCAGCTGGCTGACGGAGAGGAAGGGCCTGAGCCAGCCCTCGCAGCGCAGCCCCATCGTCCACGCCTCGGACGGCCGCTGCTCCTTCGGCTTCCGGCTGGCCGGTCACTTGGACGTCATGGCCACGCTGAGCACCACCAGCTTCTCCATGCCGGACGACGAGCGGAGGAGACACATCTTCCAGTCCAGGCGAGGGGACCGCGTGGACTTCAGGTTGCAGCTCCCCAGGCCGGGGCTCTATGTGTTCGGCGTATACGGAAAGGACAAAGCAGAGACGGGGAGCTACAGTTTCCTCTGTAATTATCTGATCTCCTGCACCAACCCCACAGTGCGGTGGCCAGTCTTCCCTCTTGTGTATGCCACCTGGAAGGAGGACTATGAGCTGGTGGAGCCTCTTGCAGGCATCCTTCCGGCCAATCGGGAGGTGCAGTTTAAGATGAGGATCCCGGACGTGTCGATGGTCTCCGTGGGAGGCAGAGACACGCGGGACCTGGTTCTGGATGCAGACGGGTTCTGGACCGGACACTGCAGCACAGTGGGCTGCACAGACCTCAACGTTATGATCAAAGTGAACCCCAGCAACCGAACGCGCTCCTTCGTCCTCAACTACCAAGTGGAGAGCCACTGATGGCCCTCCTGTGATCAGACGGGGATGCGGCCAGCGGCTCTCTTCCAGGGTGACACTGACACGTGCTTTTCAGCTGCTCACAGAGACACAGATGCAAGGGTAGAGTAAACAGTTCATTCCTCCAGATTTTGAAATTAAATTATATTCATCAAGTTTCTCTCAGGTTCCTGCATCATGACCTGCAGCATGCTGGTTTAATCATGTACACCACCATTCACATTGCAGTGTAAGCCATCCCAAAGTGTTGCAAGGCTGAAATATGATTAAATCTTGCAAGAACAAACCTAGCGCTATTAGCTTTTTTCCTTTTCAGCCTGCTGGTTCCACCCTAATCTAACTACAGATTTTGCTGGGTGTATAAGTCATAAGTAGAATTTTATGTAAATTGAAATGAAAAGAGATCATTTCCTGTGTGGTGAAAAATGTAAAGAACAGTTTATGTATGTTTTTGAAAAGCTTTAGTCTTGAGCATGGGTTTATATTAACCACACACTAAAAATATATTTTTGCCCTTTGCTTATGTGGTTGCACTTTACACTAAGTTGCACTATGCTAGTGCAGTTGTAGGTAATTATTATTATTACTATTTACAGTACGTGACTAAATTGCTGAACCCTATGAATAGCTAATACAGGGTAGTTAATAGGCAATGGCATGCAGATACACTCTTTTTACCAAATTACTGCACTGGTAAACATGCTCCTTAATGTGAAATGTCAAGGCTTGCTTTTACATTCACTGTGAGTTCATGTTTGTCAGAAAAGACCACATCTTGGCTCCACTGTGACCTGTCACCACAGAACAGCCCCCCCTGAGGTCACCTCCCTCACCGTCACATTCTCACCCTTTTTCAAACCACAGCTTTCGTGCTGCCACCATCTCTGGGGCTTGAATGGTAAAGCACTGCTTGGCCATTTTGTCAGTGTTGTGATCATTGAAAATTTTAACAAAGACCATTGAAATTCTCTCAGTTGTTATTCTGACCTGTCACTCTAACTCTTAGTGCTGTGTAGGTATGGGGTAAAGGGCACAACTCTCAGTGCTTTATAGGTATGGGCTAACCTGAAACTTGCCATCCCAACGGGCCAGTACCTTCCCCTCTAATTAACTTGTTTTTGATATCAACAACTTGTATTTTGATTCATGAAGTCTGGTTCCTTCAGAGATTCCTACTAAAATGCTAATAGGAATATTTTCATTTCAGCTCACAATTTCATCCATATAACCAGGAAGAATAATTTGCATCTGCTTCAGTTTTGCACTGAAATTGTACGTAAATGTTCTCTGCTGTGGAACGGCAATAGTCCACCTATGCAATGAATAGAGTGTGTTCCAGAGGATCTCAAGGATTTATTTTTGCATAGCTTACCTAAGTTTGTGCTGCAAATAAATTTTGTATTACTGTGTTAGAAACAGGTTTCTCAGTTACCCACATGATTTAAATTTCTGTAAGTGATTCAGTGTGATCTGAGTAAAATGGAGAACGCGGTATAGGCCAACACCACTGTTTGAGGCACATCCCCTGTAGGAGTAGAAGCGCCATCTGGTGAGGAAACCGCAGATGTAAATCCACCGGCCTCTGTTTCAGTTCACATTCTTCACAGCAAGTTCACTCTCCCAGCTGCATGTGCTGTTCAGTATCATTTTGAGGAGGAACTTGACATCATAAGGACATGGTTTCTTGTGTCAGCAAGTTTGTCAGACACCGTGTGCCATGCAAGCTGTCTTGATTTGCATGTTGTGCTGGCATGAGTCAGAGTTGTCACATGTAAGACGAGAGAAAGATCTGATTCTGGTCCCATGCAGCTTCATTCTGTCAACAGAACAGCGAACCTGAGCTGGTCTCAGAGAAAGATTTTAACAGGTGAAGCCTAGAATTAGTGTAGCTGAGCAGAGCTCAGTTCTATTATGATCTTTGGAAATACACCAAGAAAAAAAAAACAAAATTCTACTAATTTTCTGTGTCCTTACAACTCATCTTGAGAGATTTATTTCTAGGGATGAATATACATAAACAGAACTGTCTGACATGGTAAATGTGAAGTAACGCTTTGATTGCCTTGGATTTAGTTGGACTGACATGCAGAGCGCACACGCACACACACAGTGCAGTCATATTGCAAACCCTTAAATTTGATTCAGTGTCAGTTTCTCATGGTAAAACAGCATTACTGCACCCCTTTCTGCTGACAGACATATTGAGCCAAATGTAATGGGAGTGACAGAAATATATCTGTTCATACAGTTTTCACACCATGTGTCAGTGTGTCAGTGTCCCCATGCAATGGGATGTATCACAGCATCATAAAAGACTTCTTTCCACCACCCACTCAGAGATACCGTTAGGATCAGGCCTGCACACAGTTACACTCATACTCAAACTAAAGCATACAAGCACGCACACGCACACTCTTGATAATGTGCTTCATGATGTTGGCACATTGTGCTTTAACTATTACAGAGTAAACCAGACACCCCCCCCAGGTAATAGAAGATGACTTTTCCATAGGGACAGGAGCCAATGTATGTATGCAAGTAACGTTGAACTGGGGAGGGGATCTGTTGATGTTATGCTGTTGTGTTTATTCCTTTAAAGTATTTGTTTTAAGAGCAATTACAGCATGTTTGGAAAGAGACCGGCTTAGTAAGAATTGTTGACTTAAAGGGGTTCTTTAGCCCGGCAGCATGTCCTTTGTGCTGTGGTTGATAGTCTCCAATCGGTGACACCTAAGCAGCAGTGCAATTTTTGTTAGAACACATGAAATTGAATGAAAACCCAGCATAGTTTTTAAGTTACCTAGGTTACTTAGGTGCACATACGCAATTACAATTATTACATCCATATATATGTATGTAATTGTGTTTTTCTATTTTAAAACTCAATCCCAGCTGTATCAGTTGTTCTATGCTGACTACAGTTATGCTGATTAAAAATCTTACAAACCTCTGGAGTAACACCTGATGCCATGGTGATTAATGAGACCACAGCTTTAGTCTTTCCAAAAATGAACATTTCATCTTCATATAGTTGATATTTGAGTATGATTTTGATATATTAAAAAAAACAACTTTAGATGTTCAAAAGTAGTTACTTTAATCCAGTTTCAATATGTAGTTTATTTGAACAAATGAACAACTTTATGAAGTACTTAAACTGGGTAATTCAAGATGGGTAAATTATTTCAATTTCTAACACATACATAATACTTTATGTGAATAATCCTTTAATACTTTTGGCAGATTCAGTCTAAATGCATTGCACTTTGCTCTTAATGTGTAGTGAATTTAAGCAAACATTCTTATTTTTCATGCCTCACCTATGCTGTTGCTCAAATTAAGATACCAAGACAAAAAACATTCATTTTGCAAAGTGTCATGTGGAGACATCACCAGCAGATGGCGTTACCTGTCTGTGCATGCTAACTGTAAGGAGTTCAACCCAAGTGCTTACTGACAAACATGTACCCTCATCCAGCATCTTGTTCTAACACCAGAAAAGAATGAATTATACAAAATAAAAATATCACTGTGTTCACAAGCTCATTATTAATTTTTTTTTGTGTTCAAGAAAATAATGTGAAGGGTAGCGTGCAGTGTAAAAGGATTTATTTCCTGTTGTAAAGGCTGCATGTGGGCTGAAGCCAGCACAGCTGCGTAATCTGTGCCGCCCTTTGCCTTTTGGCTGGCTGACGTGGTGCTGACCTCACAGTGGGGGCGTGGCCAGGCAGTCCCCAGGTAACTCACAGCGCCCCTTCCCATGGTGCTCGGAACATTGGCGCAGGCGTGGATCACCAGATCACCATCATGTTGCACAATCATCTTATCACTATTGTGTTGCACAATCCCTGCAAGACCTTGGCATGTTCACTGACTCAGCGCCCTGAGGTTTGCTGTCCATTTCGCAGGGCGTTAGCTTGCCTTCCCTCTCTTCTACCGTTAATTCTGTTTGGACATTGGACATTTGACTATTTTGTTATATATTGACTTTTGCACCATTTTCAAGTGTTTTCCCCTTAGTCTGTCCAGTGTTTTGCATGTGTATAAAAGGTATTATTCACTGCAGGTAGACTGGAGGTGTCTTACAGAGCACTTTCAAAGCGAGGACTTCAGTCATTTCACTGTGTACCAAGAGCACAGTTCTTCACTAAAATGCCAAATGCATGCAAAATGCATCACTGCTGTGTCCTGGAGTGCAGACCCTGACACTGATATGCAGGTGTTTGAGGCCCTCATGAGTGCACCTTTTAGTTGTGAGGAGAAGGAAAAAAGCTTTTCTGTCAGACTGACAAAGCAAAGAAGCCATTGGTATTAAAATTGGTGTAGAGAAGCTGACTGACACTTCTCACAAAAATGAACAGAAAGAACAAAGGTTTAAAAACCCAGTAACATACTTTTAAAAGCCAACAAACAAAAGGAACCAACCTGAGCACAATGAGGTGTAAAAAAGTGACCCCCTGCTCTCCAGCCACACACCTGTATTTAAAAAACACTTAGGTACACACAGGTGTGGCTCACTAGCAAGTGGCTGGTTGTCTAGAGGTAAATTACTCATGTTGACAATTAGTTAACAATTAAACAATTAACCTGGTAAAATGCAGTTGGGTCAATGAGCTCAGGTGTTGACAAGTTTGAAAATGGACAGAGATCAATCTTTAGACATTTAACAGATTGACAGTTGAACAAGCAGTTTTGGGGGAAAGGTGAAGGTTCTCCTTCACTATTGCACCCATGCAGGAAAACATTTCAGTGTGTGCTATAGTATTAGTTATTTTCACCCTGTAGACTGACAGTTTAGTGGTTTAGGTGAGGCGAGTTACACTACAGAGAGAGATTAATGTTGGAAAATTACACAGTGGTGCAGAGAAAGGAGCCGAGACCTGATGAACACAGCCAAGCAGACAGATAAAAGGCAGGTCAGCAGGTCTGGAGGACGGCAGCGCTCTGGATTAGCTTTTTTCCCTTCATTGTTAGAGAAGTACACATTAACGATCGGGAAACGCGCAGGAGTGTGATAATGGGGCCGGCCGGGAGACTTGGTGGGGCCTTACGATGGAGGCTTGAATGGAGGCTGTCTGGAGTAAGATGGTGCTCTGCATCTGAGGGTGGAAAGTACTGATCTGCCCTCACAAGTGGCCTCATTCTGGACACCAGCGGTAGTATTGCCATGTCCTATTGTGGCAAATCAGTAATGGCGTTCTGTGTTCACAGTAATATCATGGACCATATGTATGGAGTTATACATACATCTCAGAATCTGCTGCCTTTCTTAACTCATAAGAGATGGAATGGATGGGTGGATAGAAGTTAGGATGAAAGCTGGAGTACAGAAGAAGATGGTGAAGAGGGGACATAATACTGCCTGGAGCTAAAAGCTGATAATCAGCCCAGGTGAAAAAAGACCAATAAGAAGCAGCCTGATGGAGGCTGTGGCACTGCACTCCATCTCTGTGAGCGTGTGTGAGTATGGCTGCATCTCTGTGAGCATGTGTGAGTATGAATGCATCTCTGTGAGCATGTGTGAGTATGGCTGCATCTCTGAGCGTGTGTGAGTATGGATGCGTCTGTGAGCGTGTGTGAGTATGGCTGCATCTCTGAGCGTGTGTGAGTATGGCTGTGTCTGTGTGAGTATGGATGTGTCTGTGAGTGTGTGTGAGTATGGATGCGTCTGTGAGCATTTGTGAGTATGGCTGCATCTCTGAGCGTGTGTGAGTATGGATGTGTCTGTGTGAGCGTGTGTGAGTATGGATGTGTCTGTGTGAGCGTGTGTGAATATGGCTGCGTCTCTGTGAGCGTGTGTGAATATGGCTGCGTCTGTGTGAGCGTGTGTGAATATGGCTGCGTCTCTGTGAGCGTGTGAGAGTATGGCTGCGTCTCTGTGAGCGTGTGTGAGTATGGCTGTGTGTGTGAGCGTGTGTGAGTATGGCTGTGTGTGTGAGCGTGTGAGAGTATGGCTGTATCTGTGAGTGTGTGTGAGTATGGCTGCATCTCTGTGAGCGTGTGTGAGTATGGCTGTGTGTGTGAGCGTGTGTGAGTATGGCTGTATCTGTGAGTGTGTGTGTGAGTGGCTGCTTCTGCGTTTCACTCCTGTGTCCCAGTAGCAGGCTGCATGGCTTAATATCGGCAAGCCTTTGTAAGCTGTGGCTGACGGGCCGTTTCACAGGCCGGTGCCACTGGGGCTGATCTATTTTGCTTTGTGTAAAACTGGGCAGATTGAAGTCAGCCAAATGGAAGAGCCAGGCCTGGGGGCGTTCCACGTTCCCCCCACAGGGGTCCGGCAGTCCTGGGTGTGCTGGAGGGGCCTAGGTGTGCACAGAGACTTCTGAAACACCCCCATCACACCCCCACCCTCCCTCCCCCTTTCAGGAGCAGCGCATTCCTCTCGCAGGAGCTTACAGGCGTAATCATTGCACAATTAAGATAATTTCAGTACGACAGCTGGTGGGGAGAGAAGTAATTTTCACGCTTCCTAATCGAGTCTGGCTGTCAGATTAAGATAGAGGCTTGATTTGAGGGAAATTGTCTTGGCTGACTCTTTGGAGCTGGGCCCAGGTGGCCTCAGGTAGCTCCTCTCCTGGTTTTTTTTTTTTTTTGCAGGAGCCCGGGAGGAAATTTGGGTTTGATTTGCCACACTGAAGAGATCACTCGAGTGCCAGTCTCTGTCTGTCTCGGGGGATTTGTCAGCTTATTACCGGGGCTGCTGCCTCCCGTGACTCCCTTTCCAACTGAGAGGAGCGGGGTCTTCTCATTTCCTTCCCTCGCTCCCTCATTCCTTCCTCGTCCTGCTCTGTCCTGGATTGCCAGCGCAGGTGACGCCACGCTCTCCCAGGGGAGGGCATCTGAGTGTTTCTCTGCATCATTCTCACAGCACACATCACACACACACACACACCCTCTCCGCAGCTCTTAGCCAATTCAAACTTTCCTGCCTCCGGCGTCTGGACTGCCCTGTTTGATTGCAGGGGCGGTCACGGTCTAACCCCGGCTCTTACATTCTCCCTAGCTCAGATGGGCTGCTAATGTTTCTGTCATGGTAGGGTCTCCCAGAGGGTTGGGGCTTTGGTGCACAACTTTGTACAACCGAAATGTCCAAAGATGAAGGAAATCTGTTTTATCATTGGAGTTCCCTACATTTTAAGATAACGGTTGGAAACAGTAGGGGAAAGGGTTTGTGCTGGATAAGGATAAGATCAAGGTTGCCTGAGAGTTTCTTCTGACATTTTCTCTCAGACAGTAAATTACTTGATTATTTTATTGGCAAATGGAGACCCCTGTGGAGGGTGAGCTACTTACCTGTACTCGCAGCTTTGTATTTGTATCCTTAATGTCTCATTTTCCCCACTAGATGGCAGTAAGCACACTGCTGTTTTTGTCTCTCGCTCTCCCATGCTCACTTTCATTGTCTAGGTCAATGTCAATCCTGGTTTCAGGCCTATTGCGCAGGCTGAGCCAGAAAAAGGAAACGGCATTTTCAGATTTTACGAAAGAGGAGGGAGAGCAAACAGAAGGCAGGTGGCAAACATGAGACCATAAAGCCTCATATTTAAAGAGCAAGAGTCTGACACACTGTGTGTGTTTATATGTCAGTTATTCCTCAACAGTCATGCTGCGTTCTCTTTCTGGCTAGCTACGCTACCGGTGTAGCAGTAAGGTGCAGGGCTTTTAATCCAAAGGTTGCCGGTTTGATTCCCAGATGAAGCACTGCTGTTTCACCCAGGGTACCTATGCCAGAGTGTCTCAGTAAGTACTCAGCTGTATGAATAGACGACACGAATAATTGTAAGTTATGCAAGTCGGTCTGAATCAAAGTGCCTCCTGAACCAGTGTAGTGGAATTTTGCTTGTGCTGTTTGAACAGCGCCAACACCATTCTCCATATTTTATTGAGGGATGTGATCACTTTTCAGCTATCAACTAGGCTAACACAAAAGCATTATAGCTAAATGGACTGGCAAGCTGTGTGTGTAAACATTGGATGCAAACGTCAAGTGAATGATTAGCTTTGTCATTTCCTACTTGTACAGTGTTATACTGAAGACATAAAACAGGGGTTGTGGGATACAATGAATTTTGGCATTGCTTTTTCGTGCAGTGTCAAGGGAACATCAAGAATTCATATGAAAGAAGTAAAAATTTGTCAGATCTTTGAGTATTAGAATTCTGATTGATGGAATTTTTATGAGTGTCTTTGAATGGTCTGAATGGCAGTGACTAGAAAACTGCCAGAAGCACTTTTTGTTCCAGTAAATTAAAATCTGAGGGCTTTGCAACTTTATATTTATTGTAAATTGTTAAAGACCCCTGCATTGGTTCTACCAAGGGAATGTGCTTGTTTGGAAATAAGTACATATATTTATAAATAAAGTGTGAAAGGACTGTTGAATTTCCATGCACTTTGTATGAAGAGCTTGACTTAATCTAGACTTGATTTTCATACGCAGGTACTTTACTTTTTCCAGCATTTACTCAAAACAAAATGTAACTGTATGGTAATTTAATGGTCATTTTGTTAGAGAATAGGCCTAGTTGCTGTCTGAAATGGTTGAGTCCCTTGGCACGGTCACTCGTGAGTGTGCACCAGAGCCCCTGATGGTCAGTTGCGTTGCTGACATTCTGCGTTGAGATCCCTCAGTCTCTCGAGGTCTGAAAGGACACTGAGATAGCGCACGTTCCGACATGTGACCGTCAGTATCAGATCTTTTTTTATTTTCTTTCCCAGCGCTGGCACAGCCGGCTTTTTCATGTTCGTGTTTTCGCACTTAAGTCAGCAAGACTGAGTGTAACTTGGAAAAGCATTCCCCCCCTTGTCTTGCCCCTCAAATTCATCTCCATACACATGCATGTGCAGCAGACAACGTCTTTAATGTTGGCCACATTTCAGGCCTGTGCGGATGCGGGGAGAGAGCCCAGTGGTGATGAAAGAGGATAGCTATTCAATGGAATCTTCTTACTCTGTCCTTTCTTACACATAAGTAACTTTCCACCCGATGACATGTTGGACGTAGTTGGAACTATTAATATCATGGTAACTAGTGTTATTAACAAGCATGCCCACAGACAGAGTTTATCAGGGCTGTGTTATATATATATGTGATATTATTATCTGTTATACACGAGTAGTGTCATATATAAAAATTCTGTTACTTGTGTCACAACAGCTTTATTTGGACTAACATTGTTTTGACCCTCCCAGTGTACTTGCCTGAAGAAGAATGCGAATGGTATTTCCTGTCAAACGGGACATTTTTACTTCACCTGAAGTGTCTAGACAGTGGTTTTTCTCTTCTTGCTCTGTTTCTTTTTTTGGACAGGGGCCAAATCTTCCCTTTTAGGGGTGATAAGAGGTGTCTTATCGGAGTGTCGGGGTGGGGTGGGGGCTGGAGAAGGTGCCACTCACGAGGGTCCGCAGCCTCTGCGTGTTTGGAGAAGGGGACCCCCCACCCACCATCCCCTTCCTCCCACCTGAGAGAGTCGCAGAGATAGGGAGAGCAGCAGGACTGAGGGGGTGGGGACACTGGGAAAGCCGAAGGGTATTCCAGCATGACAGTCTTTAGCGTACACAATCCTCTGTGGAAGAATAAGTAAATTGACTCATGCATTGCAGATATCATATCAAAAACCCCTGTTTGAGTCTACTGGTCTTTGGTTCCAAGAGTGTTGTGCCCTCCATACCACTGGCATTCTTTTCTCTGTAAACTACTTAATTTGATGTGAAACTCTCATGTTTAGACTTAAATGCAGAGATAAAAAAGTGCTTTATCTCAGTTGGTTTGCAGGAATTGTGTTTTTTTGAGTCCTCTGGAGCTTCGCAGCAGTGAATCGCGACTCAGCAACAAGACACTGTGTAAGGAGAGGAGAAGACGGAAACAAAGGGGTGGAGAGACAAAAGAAAGTGTGTATAAACTTCTGCATGGAGCCGTGCGCCGCACAAAACACAGTCCTGACAATGGAGACAGTGGAGCTCAAAGCTTGCGTCGGCTTTCAGCCGCGGCGATGAACATGCTGGAGATTGAGGTCACTCATTGAGGATGAGTGAGTACCTATATTCCTCCAAGGATGGGCGAGAGGGTAATTCGGCAGCCATTCAGACCTCTGGACGCATTGTGCAGAGCTGCTTTGCACATTGTGTCTTATGAAAGTCCCATTCCCTGAAGAAGAAGGAAAAAAAAAACTGAAAATCAACCCAGGAATTGTGCGTTTCCCATTGTTTGAGGCCCATTGTGGCTTTATTCCCTGGCCAGGTAACACTAAAATGCCCTCCTTATTGTGAGAGCAGTTGAGCCTCAATATTGGCAACTGGTCCCTATTTCCTTTCAATGCGAGGTAACTCTCCAGCTCCAAGTAATTCAGCCTCTTTTATGCAGACGATGAATGGAGGCCTCTCTTTGTCCGACGAAAAGGACTCAATAGATGTGGATGATTTATTCAACAGAAACATTGAAACTTTGGTATGAGGAGCGAACGGCCATTCTCTTCCGAAGGACACGCATCAGTCTGTCCTTGCTGCGCAGGGACAAACTGAATACCAATCGGAACGCATTCAGTTTTATCAAATTGATCATGGGGGGTGGTGGGGGGTGGTGAGGATGACTGGGGTTGGTGTCGTTGTTGCGTGAGTCATACGAGGCTAAGCTTAATCGGTTATTAGTGCTGTATTAACATCCACTGCATGGGATGGGCGATTACCATGTTTCAGGTGTTTCCACCGAGCTGTCTGACCTTGTGAGAGTCTTCATCAGGGAGTCTTTCCCTCTTCGCTCCTGGTGTGCCAGTGGGGTTTTTTTTATCTGCCAAAATACACATATTTTTTAATCTCACTTCAGCCCACAGTGACAGTCTTCAGACTCTCTGCACTAAGGGATATCATTACTTTTTTTTTTTGGCTGTCTGGGTGGGATGGTTGGGAATCGTCGCCCCTCGTCATTGGTCTGTTTCCTGACCTTCGGACTTGTAACGCCCGGTCAGTTCAAGAGTGCCTTGGCCGTAGCATTACATGACACTCCGTTTCTTCATTACATAACATTACAGGCTAAGGCGCTTTGTAATGCTGGAGAGAGACCAGCAGAACTCATTATTTTCAAGTAGGCTTTTTGAAGTTCACCTGAGTTAATTGGCAGCAGAGATGGTGTGGGTTTTTAGCATAAAAGTATCAATGGTGTCTCACTGTCAAAGAGTGAAAACATGAAGATCATTTAGAGAAGTGAAATGTGCAAACACTTCCTGGGAAAGCTTTAATCTTTTTTTTTTTCATTATTTTTCCATTATCAATAAATAGCCTGAGAGTGTTTCCCTCCGGCTTTTCTTTGACAAGAATGAATAAAACGGGCTGATTTTCTCCTGCTCTCTCTTCCTCTGCTGCCAATCCACCGTCTGCTTTCATCTTTAACGGGGAACAAATAAAGAAGCTTACTGGCTGACTGTATTCTCTTTAGAGATAGAGAGATGATGGGACCGATACACTTTGGGCCTGGAGGTAAGTGTAAGAGGTTAGCGGATGTAGATGTTTTCTCCAGTCCTGGCTAGAATACAGACTACCCATTTTCTGTGACACGCCTTTGTCAGTCATCCCTAATGTTGTCACAACGTTGCTGTAAGGTTGCAGAGGGGTTGATAGAGAATTTGAATAAATGTGGTCGAACAGAAATGGGGACATATTTTGACGTGGACTCTCCACTGCATATTTGATAAACAGAAAGAGATGTAGACTGACCTCTGTGCATAAGAGACTACTGTTCGCATGTTTACGTTTGATTGGGAGCTACAATTGTCATTACCATGTAACTGGCAGCTACAGCATTACGCTGGAGAAACTTTCAGCCGGGTCTTGGTGGGTCGGTCCTTCCACCCACAGCACAGTAATGGGGAAAAAATCCTTTAAATGAACTATTTGTTATGAGATTAGCTCTTTATAACCAAAACTCTCAAGCTGTTCAGCTGCGCATTGAATTCCTCCCCTCAAAGGAGCAACCAGGGCTTTGCGATTGTTTGTGAGTCAGCCTCTCACAATGTCCGGAAGCCCACTTTATTTCGGAAGTGTGCCACTCGCTTCAGAAGATGGACGTTCCTCCAATTCCGCGCGGATGATTAAATAAGAGCGTGAACAAAGTGGAGCTCATTTCCGTCCGCGCGGTGCGCCTGGGAAGATCTCGGCGGGACGCTGGCTTTATTCCTCGTGCCCGCGCCTATTTCTCCGAGAATGCACACAGCTGCTCCCACACGACCGGCTCACAATGGGAGCTATTTGAATCAAAGGTTAGTTCAAACTCTGAGAGCCGCACTTTCTGCAGGACCGTAATGTGTTTCGTGCGCCGGCTTAATAGAGTTTTCCCCCTTCCTGCCGGTGCTGGAGTATACCGGCCTAAATATGAGCTTTGGAGATGAGCGTCATTTTGTGCTCTCCCCACCCCCGCACCATGCGGCTCCTTACATCTTAAAAAGATGTAATTTAATCGGTCGAGTATTTCAGGGAATCGCTACATGCTTGAGAGGAAGAGGAGAAAAAAAATAAAATGTGCTCTGTGGTGTAATATTGGGAAAATTGTGCGGTTGGTTGATTGTGCTGTTCTGTCGATGACTCATGGATGTAGCAAAAAAAAAAAAAGCCCAAATGTAGATCTTAACGTGTATACTCAGGCTAGTGTACATTGCCACGATATGCCTGTGTCTGGGTTACAGCAATAATAGGCTGTTTGACTGTTTTTCTGGGTTTTTTTGGCCATTTCAGAGTCAGCAGTTGGAAAAAGTAGAGTAAGCAGAGTAAGAAAAAAAAAAAAACAGAACAAAACCATTTTAACTGAACTGTAGAGAAAAAATTGGAAACAAAAAAAAGACTGAATAAAAATATTATGGCATATTTTTACATTTATTAGTTTAGCAGATGCCCTTATCCAGAGGGAGAGCCGGCTGTAGGATGGCTCTGCACGGCTGTCAGCAGGTGTCCGTCAGTGTTTCATCCCGAGGCGGTCCCCGGAAAACGCTCCCCACAGCGTCACACAAACCCCCGAAAGCAAAGCTCACACTGTCCAGGCTGAACCCCTGATGGGCTCCATGCCGATTAAAGGCTGCTTTTGGCTGTGTGATGGCAAAAGAGAATGAAACTTTACCTTACCAATTATTGCTTTATATATTAATAATCTAATATGCTAATTATATACACATTATCTAGTGCTGAGCTGGACAGAATGAAGTGTTCTGGGATAAAGCATTTTATTTGATGTTGTCAAGGTGAATCTGTGTGCATTGCTGTGTCCATACCATGGTTTGTAAACACTCAGTGCATCCAGACACTTTCCCTGGATTTACTGCCTCAGAGACCTATCCTTGGTGCCTTTTCATGCAACAGTGGGGTCTGTCTGATCGCTGTCGTCTCCTGCGCTTCCTCCCAGCCCGCCACGGCCGAGCTGAACAGCCACAGAGGACATTTACACAACAGCACGGCTTCAGAAACCTTTGTCATCAACGCCAGTGTCCTCTTAGATCGAGGTTTAGTCTACCTCGTCCTTGTGTCCTTGGTAAATTTTAAATTCCCCCTCAGCCAGTGCATTTGTGTGCGACTCGTTTTCACACTGGTTTGCACACAGAGAATGGCGGGAACTTTATTTGGACTAAAAGGTGTCTGGGCCGTTGAAATTCTGCTCAAGTCAGCAGGATTATCTCGCACAATTCAGCGCTGTTGTTCCTTTATCTGCCCGGCACGCCACCGCATCTGACAGTCCCTTGAAACTGAAATAATAAAAAAAAACAGCTGCAAACAAACCAACAAACACAAAAACGTCTGCCTCTTTGAGCGGCAATTCCATCAACTAGAACTTCTACAAAAAAGGGAGCCGTGAATTCAATGCGAAGATGAATAGGAGGAGAAGCAGAAGGAATAATGAAGCATGCTGGATGAGAGAGAGGGTGTTTATGGATTAAGCAAACGTTTAGAGAGGAGAAAAAAAAAGAATCTTCTTGGGCCCTAATCTTTTTGCTCCAAGTGCTGTGCAGCTAAGCCCTGCTTCGTGTGACAGGTCCCCCACCTGGACAAGCTTGGACAATGCCTCCGCAGTGTCTCGTTTTGCAGGGGAACACAGGAACGCAGACTGCTGATCACGCCTGGAACCAAAGGCGCATGCCCTATCTGCCTCGGCGTTCGGTTAGGAACGCTTAAAGAGGCTAAACCTCACTTTCATGCTTGTCTTTCATTCCCGGTAAGTGCTTATAGAGAGAGCGCCGCTACCTCTGCCCCTCGTTCCCTCCCACAAGCTTGGAGGATGCTTGACGTAAGTAGAGCCAATCTGGATAAATACGAATCTCTCCTCACTGTCAGCTCTGGCATAGTATGTCCCTGAGGGAACGTTCTTTTCATAATATCATAAGCTGCTTAGTGGTGTGCTTCTATTTGAGGCATACATATTAATAGCTATGAGGAAATCATATTTGAACTGTTCCTTGCAATCAGTGTCTTTTCCTGTTATACTCTGTATAAGAAGGGGCTGGCAGGTGAAGACACTTGCACGGGCCGGTCTAATCCCTCCGCATGATAAAGGCTCGCCCCGGAACAGGAGAGGCAGATCACAGGGCTAGGTACTCCAGCGGTCTGGTTCTGAAGATCCGAAAAATGCCTTTTTTTTTTTTTTTTTTTTTAAATCCTGGCCTTTCACATAGGAGATCTTTCTTCCAAACAGCGTGATGTTTTCCTCTGTGGTGTGGACGTCCATAACCCTCACAGTGTTCACAGTTACTGCTAAGTTTCCAATACGCCTCTCTCAGACACGCGTCGTTCTTAGAAATGATTAAGGAACAGTTTAGATACATGTAAAATAAATTCCGCGCTTTTGTCTGGACTCGACGTGGTGTGAGATTTGTACCGGGTGGTGTAACATCATGCAGCTTATCTAAGCATCCCTTCCCACAATGCACTGCAGCACTCTCCCTTCCTCCCAGTTTACCTTGTTGTTAGCTTACAGTACGCCATCTCCATGCAGTGATGTCACTCGCTGACAGCGTGGCCTACATTATTAAATATGAGCGGAAAACGTGCAGCTAATACATTTCCTCTGATTGGGAACGTATCATTTTAAAAAGGTGATAGGTGTATTTTTAAACAGGATAGAAGAATGTTTTCAATGTTAAAACAGGGCATAGAAGAGTGGATTTCATCCCATTGCTGATCTGTGTTAAATACATACGAAGTGGCTTTTAGGCATGTCACGACAATCTCGTTTTAACATGTATTTTATGTGGAATGTAATCTGGATAAATAACGGGAACCAGTCAAACACAACCCGTCCCACATCTGCAGTCAGAGGTCCACACTCTGACTGTGGCTTCAGTGCCCTTAGCCCGAGGGGAAACAGAACAACCACAGATTTTGATAATGTACGCTTTTGCACGGGCCCCACGTATCTGATGGGAACTCCGTATCGGTTGAAGTTCTCTGAAATGTGGCTTCTGACATGCTGCTGAGCTCCAACGCTTATCCTACAGTTTGCTTACATTTCTCTACCGCTCAGATATGACACATCCTCCTATCAAATGCTCTTTAGTGAGGCTAATAGCATAAGTAAGACTAACTGAGCAACGTTAGGCTCATGTTGTTAAAATGAAAGTCCAAGCTAGGTGGCTGCAGTTTTCAATGTAGTAGTATGTTTTTAACTCTGTGAACTGAAATGATTTATTATTGTACTGCTCAAATCAAGTGTCTGTCAGTGTCCAGAGTTTTTGACAAGCTCAATAGAATAGCCGCCATCTCAACACAAAGCCCAGAGAGCAACAACAGGCCTTGCCCTGGCTGCACTTAAGAAAGATCAGGAAGAAAGCGGTAAGAAGTTGTTGTGGCTGTGTTGGATACAGAGAGTACACAGCAAACTTGTGAGAGTAATCTCATCCCTGACCACTAATAAGGGATTAGGCTGCTCATGGTTCAGTGAATCCATCTGAGGAGATTATATACAGTGCTCAATCATTGAGGGGAAAAAAAGCCAGATATAATTCGGGGGAATCAGATGTGGTTTGGATTTTACTCAGTTCTGAAGCTAATTTCCTCTACTGTTTGAAGCACTGGGAGAGGCAGGAACCTGGTGGCATGTCTCTTGTCTTTTTTCACTCTCAGAATTGTGGAAATCTTTAGCGGATCAAGTAGTTCAGCGGAAAAAGTAAAATGCACCCAAATCTGAAGTGAACCCAACATGTCTTGATGCAGAGGCATGTAGCTGTCTTTCCATCTAGCGTGCTGCACCAGTGTCTGCCACCGATAACATTAGAGGCTGAGCTAGTGATTTTTTCTACACGAATTACAGGTACTCGACCAAGGTGCCCTGTTTGCTCTGCAAAATTTTCAACTACAGGTGCCTTCCTTGTCCAGCAGGGGGTGCTGGCCCACAGTGGTGAGAGCTAATGAGCAAGAGGCAGGGCTGACAAGCTGGTGCTCCGTTAGGGGCGTGTTTCTCTGGGTCTGGATGAGCGCCTCAATTGAGAGGATATGCGCTCTAAGCCTCCTGTTGACAGCAGCACAGTGCTCTTTTTAAAGTAATTTCAAACACGCCTTGTCTGACAAGTTTTAAATCCTACTTAACACCCCGTAACAGGCGTGAGTTTACTGTCAGAATTAGAGAGAGCGATTCCCCAAGGGGGAGAAATTATCACTTCCATTTTGTGAGGCTCTGTTCATTTAAAAGGACGTGGAGGGGATGTTTACCTAGGGATGAATATATTATTACCAATTTGCAACACAAGGCTTTTCTTTTCCTGAGAATGGAGTGCTGTTTACCTGCTCTTTTAATTGCTGCCATTATGGATCAAAGAATACAGGCAAGCGTGAGTCACAGTGGAAGAATGTTTTGTATAATAGGCTCACAGGGTCTAGCACTCTACGTAGGTTCAAATTGATGAGCTGCATTCTACTGTAGACTGTCTATTATCTGTAATGGATTCCAACCAGTACCATCATAGTGTTTTTTTTTTTAAATTTGCTTTACCACATTTATGATATCACAGAATCATGATATCACATATCACGTATTTTGAGCCCCTGTGTGTCAAGACATTGTGAGGGCGGGGGGAGACTATATTGCCAACAAAGAATAAAGCTTGAAAAAAAAAAAAAAACAGCACCCTAAACAGGGCTGTCTTTAAAGAACTGATGTAACACATAATAAAGGTTGCAGATAAGCCATGTTGTGCGACTTTGAAAAGGATCCTGATGGAAACCCAGGAAGAAAGTAATGGATTTCCGTTTTCCAACTAATGTCGCACCACTCAGAAATCAGAAAAGCGAAGTCTGTATTTCTGTGTTGAGGTGGCGTGTCACAGAGAGCAGAGCAGCTCGACTCGCATCTCGGGGGTACGGCTGTCGCCTCGCTCCCTCTTTTTTTTTTTTTTTTAATCAGAGCCGAAGAAGCAAAAACAAACCCTGAAATGTAACAGTCTTCCTCTCTTTTTTCCCGAGAGCGTGTGGGGAGGTGAGGAGATAAGCGCTTCGGGACGTGTTTGCTGTGAGAAAGAGACTTTTATCAGCTCATACCTTCGACTTCTGCTTAGTCTAGCCAGCTTGAAAATATGGCAGAGATCTGATAGGGGAATCAGCCCATCTCCACAGCGGCGTTTGCACGCGCTCACTGCACTGATGTTTATGTTGTCTCCATCGCCCCCGCTGAAAGGTAGAAAAAAAAAAAAAAAAATCTCAGTCGAGAAGTTGGGGGAGAGAGCAGATGCCGTACAAGGGCTGGCTGCCCTCTGAATCTTTACTTCTGAAACTTTCAGCTGCAAAATGGCAACATGCAACCGGGTGCGGGGAACGGGGGGGAAAGATGGATCCAGGATCCAGACCGGATTCCTGGCTCGTGTCGGGTCAGGTGCGGGAAACACGCAGTGACCGTGAAGCTGTCCTACCTCACACGTTTCTGCGCCCAATCAAGCTCGATCTGCTTCTGCATATCAGAGCTCCAGCATCTGTTTTGATATCTTCCGTTTTACTTTCAGGCCCTGGTATCGTTTAGTCTTCGCAGGATGCCGAATTACCACAAGAAAGCAGGCCATTGTGCTCCTCTGAATGGGAATCCAGAAACATCTGCGGACCTGCATATGCGCTGTCGGAGATCTGGGGGACGTTTGGACACTGGCCTGTGGGGGGCGCTGGTCCTGGAATGCGTTACAGGGGAGGGAGAGGGGGAGGGCGTGTCTCTGATGGGCAGGGTGTGGGGTCTAAAGAACAGGATCATGAGGTTTGGGGCAGCTGTGCTATTGGCCCCGCAGCGGAGAGGGGAGACGCAGTCAGGGCAGATACCCCGGGAACGACGCAGTCGTTTTGCGCTGACTGCGTTGCAGTGTCTGAGGAGCCATGGAAACAGATTTCATCAGTGAACTTAAACACGACAAGAAAATGTCTAAGCAAATGGCCAATTGTCACGCCTTTCCAACTGAGAGACTTTTTTCAATACATTTCTACTAATGTCACATTATACTGTAGAATGTATACCAATGTAAAAACCATACGTCTCTTAATATTGCTGTTGCCAAATTTAGGGTGGTATAGTAATTAAAGTTCTGATGATGGTGGGCCATTTAATTCCGTGTTTGACAGTATAATGACTGTCAGTATAATTAAGTACTTTATGGAAATGATACAATTCTGAGATATGGTTGTAATTGTGGAATTCTTATACCTCTTAACATATCCAGTTGACCAAGCACTATAGCAGTCAATCTCAGAAGACTGAAAAGTTCAAATTCCTCGGTAGGTGTAAAAAGCTTCTTTTGTCTTCCGAGAGGAGATTGGAGCCGTGATTGGGAGGTAGCTTCGCGATTCACCTCTGGCGTGTCCCTGGAGCCGCTGAAAGTGTTTCATCGCGCGGGCCGCGTCGTTCCGCAGGCCCTGAATCACCCTTTTGAATCCCGTGCGTGAAGCGTGCAGGGTGCAAACACAAAGCCAGCCTCGGCTGTTTGTTGTCTTCTGAAACAGACGGGCCGGCGTGGGAGTGATGCAGAGGTATGCGCTGAGCGTTGTCACGTCGAGGGCAAACTCTATTCCCACTGCCAATTAATGTCACTGCGGTTAACTGCTCTGTAATTGCACAGGCAGAAAAGAAATAATACAAACCAAGACACTGAAGGAGGAGGGGGGGGCTGGGTCAAAAAAAAAAAATCAAGGCTGCAATTATTCCTGTAATGCTTAGCTTACTGTGTGCCATAAAGTAATTGATTTTTTTTTCTCTCCTCCTGCACTGAACAAAAACACAGCGGCCTGGGGGGAGGAAAGTTGTGTAGGCTTCCATCCTGCTGCACCTCCTCATCTGAAACGGCAGTTTTAACAAACAACAACATGCGACTACTGCTGCCACCCTTAAATAACTTAGTAATCCCCCCCAAAAATATAGAGCTGTATAAATATTTAAAACTGTAAGTCACTCTAGATAAGAATGTCTTTATTCACTTCTACACAGGAAGCAGCATTATGGGGTGGAGGTAACGGAGGATGGGTCTCTTTATGGCCTCACCCTCAAATGATGTAAACTATTCGTGAAATACAAAAATAAAAATAACACAGTACACCTCTGTGTTCTTCCTTCTCCCAAGCGCGTGGGTAACGGCCACTGCGGCCGGTGTCACCTCCCGCCGCGGCTGTGTCGTTTCCGCGGAGACGAGCCGTCGGAGGGGCCCCCACTTCAGAGCCGGCTCACGCCCGTGCACACATCAGCTGTTTGGTTCCGTACCAATAAAGGAAGAAAAAACGCATTTGATAGGTGTTCCATAAGTTGACCACAAAAAGCTCATTTTGGTACTTTTGGAGGGAACCTGGAGCTATGAAATATGTACATTAAAAGGCGCGCGTTTTTGCTGGTGATAAGGCCTGGGCCTCGCCAGGCTGTCTCTCTGTATTTTCTCGCCTTATCAAGGCCGTGGCCTCTGGCTGTATCCACCTCCTCCCCCCACCACACACACACACACACACACACCCACCCCTCTGCTGTTACCCACCTTTGATTTCTACATCCTGTCTCTGTATTTCAAATACTCTGGGAGGTCTTTCAAAAGAGCAGAAAGGAGCCAAGCCACTGCTACAAGACCACTTACTGCAACTTTTCCCATCTGTGGACTCAGAGCCCCTGAAAGCAGGACAGTGCAGCATCAGCGGGGGCGTTGGGAGGTTAAGTTAAGCAGATGAGGGACCATTCAGGCATCATAATGAGGCTCAATGAGGGCTGGGCCCATTTCGTCATGGCCGATTGGTATCTCAGGGGTCTTTGTCGATACTGTTTTGGAACATAAAACTATTCTTTATCTACAGATACATATATATACACACAGTATATCCCTTCAACAACTGGGTGCTTTCATGATACTGCCATCACATGAGGGCCGGCACTATCTGTGCGATCGCGCTCTCTTTAAAAGCCATTTCCCCCTCCTGTAGGGAAGAAAACGCAGCTCACCTCTGCTGACATTTAACTCCCCCCTTTAATGTGGAGGCTGAGACTCTCAAAACTTTGCCCAGAGTTTCAGCGCCAAAGGAGCATTGTTTGAAATTATTCTCTGGTAGGTTTTTTTTGGTATTCATATGCCTCAGAGAAGGGGAACGCTCAATGCATACCTTTGGAGGCAGATTTGTGGCTCAGATTTGGCCTGGCCTTTGATCTGTGGATCAAACTTAATTTCTTTTCTGCATTCCTGTGTGTGGTATTGCTCTGACTATGAGCAGGCAAACAGAGTGTTCCTACCTCTGATTTTAGAGGTATAACACTGTAGGTCAACTGATTCTAAACTCACTAAATTCTTTAAATTTCACTGATTCCTTTCTGTGACACCCCTCACAAAACAACCAAACTTAAGGGAAAAAATGAAAAGAAAAGAAACCCAGCCTTGGCCACAAGCGCCACAAGCTGCTCAAAAAAAAAAGAGTAAGCCAAGCAGCACCCACGCACCTGTATTTAATGTGCCTCTGATTAGGCAGGTGTGGCCCATTAACCAATGGCTGGCTTCCCATGCACACACATAATTACACATGTGACAAATAGATATATGACAAATAGAGTGACGCTTAGTAAATAGATTATCTGACAAATATTTACACAATTACAAATATAACAAATAACAACAACAAATAACAAATTTTGATGCTCTTGATGAAATCTGCAATTGGAGGGTTTGAACTGGATTGAGAAGAAAGGGCACATTGAACAATTGACAAACTAACAATTAACAAGCAGTTTCAAGGGGACAGGTGAAGGCTGTTTCACACTATCTCAAGGTGATTTCAGGCTCCA
This sequence comes from Megalops atlanticus, assembly GCA_019176425.1. Lineage (NCBI taxonomy): Eukaryota > Metazoa > Chordata > Actinopteri > Elopiformes > Megalopidae > Megalops > Megalops atlanticus. The sequence goes on from CM032896.1 coordinate 2,327,133, forward strand.
AGATGGATGGATTGTTAAACCTTAAACTATGATTGATTGTCTTTCTGAAAAATACAGTGTCCTGTAGTCTAGTCTCAAAGAGAACCACCTTCATGTGAGAACGGAAACAGGCAGATTATGAACACTTCCTATAACATGTACACAAAAACTTAAACTGAATATCGGAGCCGGAAGATAAATAATGCATCATTGTAACTCATAGTTTTACATAGTCACAAATAGTTTCACTGTCCTCAAAACTATGAAAGATAATCTGAAAGGGGTGGGTTTTTTTTTACCTTCACTGCTTAAGTGTCTGCCTTTACAATAGTCTTGCAATTTAACCATGTGTATTTCTACAATACAATATAGCTGTTGTATTTCATCGTTATCAATGCTAAATCTAAATCTGCACTTTTGTAAATAGTACACCCATACAGTATTCCAAAATTATCTGCAGTACAATGATACCAAAAGGTGAAAATTACATAATAAGCTACGTATTAAATCATATGGAACATGGGTTCATGGTTCAGTCAGTAACACATCTCATTACTGTCACCCTTACTGTACTCTAGCTGCCTCTGCCATAGTCGTAACCCCAAGCCTTCCCCTTTCATGTGTGCACTGACATGGCAGTCAGACAGGGCTTTTTTCACCATTTCACAGCTTGTATTCACACAATTACAGAGTTTTTACTCCATACATACTGCGTAGCGTAACCAATCGAAATTAGGACGTGAAAACAAATAATTTAACAAACGGAATTCATTGAGCTGAGCGAATGCTCCCTCAGCCTTTGATCAGAGAGCAGTGCAGGGAGTGTGTGCTGCTGCCGCTGGTGAGTAATTTCCACCGCTTCTCCGTCCCCTCCGCAGGCCCGCTACCCGACGTGCGCTCGGTGTCTGTTCACCTCCGTCCCCCGTCTCCGACCCGCTCAAACCCGAGGACCGCCCGCGCCACCAGGGGCGGCCCGTCGGCGAGCTGGCACGGCGTCCGCGCGCTCTGAACCTGCAGCCGCGGCCCCGTTTCCGCCGCAGATGAAGGAGCGGTTAGACAAAGCGTCGCGGCCGAGGCCTCTGTGAGATGGCAATCTGTGAGCTCTGGCAGAGCTGTGACCTTGACTTCCAGCAGGGTCTGCGGCGTTCCAGCTGGCGGCTGGTGTTTGTGTACACAGTGAGCGTCGCAGCAGAGATGCAGCATTATATTCATCGCAAAAAAAAAAACAAACAAACAATCTGTCAACCACCTTGTTGCCATGGAAACTGACTTGGTTCTTGGAGGTATTTTTTTGGATTCATTTTAGGCCTTTGACTCAAGGATATACAGAAAGCACATATATACTCACACGTATATATTCCTGTTAGTGTCAATGAGCAGCCTGAGTATGGGGGCAGAGTAACACATGGGAGGTACGTGCCCACTACCTGTGCGTTCTGTCCTCTCAAACAGGTATTGGTTTGCCGCGGCTGGTTTCTATGGAGACTCGCAGCGGGCCTGGGCGACACTCCGCGGGGGGCTTGCTGTGGGACAGCGCTGCGCCTTTTCCTTTTCAAATGGCTTTTTCCCCTCCCTCGTGTCACCCCAATCGAGAAGCGATTGCAGAGGGAGAGAGAGAGAAAAAAAAGGTCAGCTGGATCTAAAGCCTCCTATTATCAGTAATCTTCCTCCAGCTCCTACAAACAGCAGCCCAGCCAAGCACGAAGGCAAATCATTTTAGCCGGGCTTTCTGGTAGCCTGGCTGCAGCACAGAGCCACTGTGGACCAGCGAGAGGACACAATGGACAGATGGGTCCTGATAAAGGTAGACACGGGTAACGTCAGGCAGGAAATGCAGGCGATTTCTCCCTCTCCAGCTTCCCTTCAGCTCCAGCACTGTGATCAGTGCGTTTCTGTCGGCCTTAAAAAGTGACGCTTAGTAAATTTATTCCGTATAATTACAAGGACCTGGGAATTTATTCCTTTCCTCTGCTAGTAGTATATTAATGAGACATTTCTGAACATTTTACAAGAACAAGCATCCAGCTGATTTGTTTGCTGTCTTGAACTGCTCATGTCTGGGCTGGTGAATTATTCGTGCTACCGAAAGGCCTCTCTCCTTTCTGCAGTGATACTGGAAATGGTTTAATTGTGCAGTCAAAGCTGGAAGAGGCTGCTGGCCAGATGGCACAAAAGCACATTTTTTTAGTGTCAACAAATCTAGCTACATAAGCTAAAAAAAAACAAACATACACATATTTAATTATGCAGGGTAGACAGCAGCCAATACGGGGTGCCATATAATCGTTATGATCCTATTTCTATTGCATACATATGCTGTCAACATTATTCTGGAGAATATTCCACACTTCCACTTGTGACGATCTTGATTGTAAAAATTTGCTCTGACAAGTAAGATTTGATTTATTGACTTCTTTCACCAACTCCCAGCTTCATCTCTGAGCTGCTAACAGTAAAAATCTTGGACTCTTTAGCAAGTATTATTGCTGTAAGAGCTATTAAATGACTGGGACTTATTAGTATAAACCCACAAATTTGACACCAACTTCATTCACTCATTTTGGATTCTTAGAACACAAGATATGTAAAAATTTCAGAAAATATTCTCAGAAACTGCAATGTGTTTTTAATTCAATGTTGTAACAACAGCATTTGAAGCTAGCCCTTTTTCCAGTGCCATTGGGAAAGATAAAATGAATACAAAAGACCGAGTCTTACTCAAAACCAGCTAAAGCAGGCATCAGTGCAGCATATTTAATGGCAAGTCAAAAAAATGTTTTGTTGATCTTCACACAACCTTGACTCAAAATGCATCTCCTTTCTCTTCAAGCTTCACAGACACACAGTGCAGCCTCTTCTGAAAAAAAAAAAGATAAAAAAAATTCTGTTCACTTATGGTTTTGACTGTACTCCAGATAGGCTGTGACCCTCCCTGGCTGAGGTCCCTTCCCTTCACGGCAGAAGATAAGGAGAGATCACTCCAGTGAATGGGAGGAAACGGCATGGAGGCAAAGGACCTTGGAGGAGAGAGGGAACACACTTCGGGTAAACACAACCCGATCCTGCCATTCTCCAGCGAAAGACGCCACACGCACACACACCGCTGAAAAGAAGGAATAGAGGTTTTGTAGCAGGTTTACACAGAGGGGAATGGTTCTGACCCAGAGGTGGGAGTCTGCCCCAAGTTCAGTGCCTTGCAATAAGCAGCCAGCCACACCTGAAATTGAAATTGGAGGCTTGGAAACAGAATAGAGTCTCGGCTTTAATGCGTGGTCTGCTTTGCTAACAGATATCCATAAAGTGAGGAAGGTTGAGCCGAGCTGCTTAATGCTGTGTCTTTGCACCATCTGTGTAAGTGACTTACTTTTGGGTCACTCCAGGTGTAGCCAAAATACACATTCCCATCTACGGCTGAATCTAGCGCATATACACGGGTGTCCCCAGATACTCCTGGAATCCACACAAATGGCAGACTGTGTGTAAAGAAGAAACTGGAAAAAATTAGAAAATGAAGTTTTCCTAATGTTGCCTTTGACTATCTTCACCAAAGCCATGTGACAAAAAATGCTGAACTTTTAAACTATTTTAAATCACACACACACACACACACACACACAAATGCAATTTTGTGACAGGTACCATGATGTTGCATAAACCTTACAGTTAACTACACCTTTAAATGGTTTTGAGGCTTTACAATTTAATCAGCATTGTAAAAATTAGATCTAGGCCTACACAGACTTTAAAAGAATGGGAGTGACTCATGTTTGGCTGAGATTGAGCTTCTGAATGATGGTGGTTAACAACAACATACAGTGGGACAGCCAGAATTATGCTTAAATATCTTGTAAAATTAAAAATGGTTCAAGTCATCAGACATAACAAATATATAAAAAGGGATTACTGCACAGTATTACAAAATACCAAAATATTGCATTTCTCTCTCAATTTTGGGAGATTTGCTGTGCAGCTAGGATTGTGTGAGTATGCTTTTGTCTCTGGGTAACATTCCCTTTGTAAACCATTAGGAAAAGCACTTTTGTTGCTGGAGACATTTTCCCTGTTTCATTGTGCATTACTTGGAAAATACAGTGGCCTTGAACTGATTTTGAATAGCATGCTGTCTTTGCTTCTGGTAAAAATCGCCAATGGCAAATCAAATAATCACATCACCTTCTGCTGGCAAGATTTTCGCTATGACAAAGTTTAACAGTTTAACTGCCTTACTGTTGATTACGGTGTGGTTGACTGAGTCAAGAGATATTTCCACATTTCACAGTAAAATCGTTTAGTTTGGAGAAAGAAACACTTCAGGAGTAAGTGAATTATCGATTAGCTTTTGGCTCTCAGCAAGCAGTCTTGGACACAGGGTAGCAGTACTCTGTTTATCCACTATATGGCGCTATTGCCACTTTGAGAAAGGACACAAAGCATCTCTTAATCATTTACTAGATTGTCTTTCAAATAAAAACTGAAAATAAGTTTCATATCTTCAATGTCAAATTAATTGACATGAACATTAAATGGTGTGTAACGTGTCAACTATTAGAAGCTTTTAAAAATGGAATGTTTTGTAATTTCAAATAGCTGCATGATAATTTTGTAAGAAATTTATTAGGCCAATAGGCCTAAATTATGAACAGCTCTACACTGCAGGGGATGCAATTCAAATAGCAAAACACGAGAAGTGTACCCAAAACCTGCTAAGCACAGACACAAGCTAGACTTGGTTCTATTTCAAAGTAGCCATTTGTTGCAAATTTATCCAAATTACCAGCATAAGCATGACAAATCTCAAACATCCACAGCGCAAGAGGAATGTCTGCAAAGGTACTCAGGAAAAAAAGAAGAATATCACCAGAGAAAAAGAAAATATTGCCTTGGTGTTACCTTGATGCCCAAACCATGAATCATTCTTTTTTTTTAGAAAAGCCTGTATCCCAAATGCCATTACCACTTGCCTTGCTAGAATGGATTGAAGTCAGCAACTCAAGGTTTCTGCTTTAGGGAAAACTTAAATGCCACTCTGACTCTTTCCATATTTCTGCCCAAAATTCATTCAGATTGGATACACAGTGTACCTACAGTCATTGCTACCTTATATAATATAATTGGATGTTATTTGCAGCACATTAAAAAAGATTCCTGTTACTATTCACTAACGTATCACATTAAATTGACACAAGATACAAGTTATTTACTGCTTGTAAACTCGGTATTGAGGACAGACTTGAGGAGATCTTGAGTATGAAAAGCTAAATACACCCTTTTCCTCTGCACTGGTGGGCCAGCACTGCTGGATAACAGGCTTACTTTCGCCTCTGGCTGCTCTAGCATTCCCGCGAGGCGGTTCGCCATGGCTGCCAAACTGGTCATACCAAATTTGTGATCCCATTTTTAGCTCAGTGAATTTTACCAATAGGTTGGGGAAACCGGATCCCAGACAAGATCGTTCTCACTGCAGTTCCAGCTGAACTGATGGGTGGTGGTAAAATGTTAGTCTGGAAGCTATATGACTATTCTAAATGATTTAAAAGTGACATCCAACACTAGTTTAAGTAAAATTTGACATTTTGGGCTGTACTGTGTTGTTTACTGTGTACAGGGCTTAAGTATGGCCATCCTTCCATCATATTTCATAGAATGAAACATACACTGGATGAAAAACAAAAACAAAAACAAAACAAAAACAACTATCATAATTCACAAGACCCAGAATAACCACTAAAATGGTCTCGAAATGTTGAAGTTACAGTGACAAATGACATTTCAACACGTTTTAGAAAATAGTCTGTTCCTGAACAATGACTTCAAGAAGTCTCTCATCATAGGGCATGTTTGACCTTTTCTAAGAAAACCTCCATACAGTGTTCCTTAAAAAGTTCCATAATTCACAAATCACAAGCTCAATAGGGCTCCATTGTATGGCTGAAGAGATAATGCACAAAATGAAACCTAAGCATGCCTGGGTAAAAAAAGTTGATTTTGTGTGCTTTGTTCACATTTTTTGAATATTATCATGCCGTGTGCAGTGCAGAATATAGACCGTTTCATGTGCACTGATCTTGAAGTCAGGAATACAAAAAAGCAACAAACAATAAAACAGTATTCCCCCATTTAGGCTAATACATTCTACAAGGCCTAATTTATTAATTCTAAATGACCTACTTAAAAGATACTGTAAGTTGATTGCTAGCCATAGTTGTATATACAAAACCTGCATTATTCTTTATTTGTTGACTAACCGTTGAAAAAACACCAACAAAAAAATTGGCATGGTAACCAAGGTTAAATTAGTTTTACATGTAATAAGGTGTAAATGTTAAAGATGCTGAAGACAGAGCCGCGCGCTGTTCCACCCCAGAAAGATTGGGGGGCCGATAGAGGGAACACCTGCCGCCCGGCTTTCGTATCTGCCCTACCTGGTGAGCTGGCGCAATCCTCTTTATCGCCGGGCGCTCTCGCAGGTAATCATGCCGAGCTATTATTTTCATACAGAACTGCAGGGCCGCTAATCTCCGCACCGCTCGCCCCCTCTTACTTTCATTGAAATGCCGCGCAGTCATTATCGAAAAAGCAGCGCGTATTATTGTGAAGTTGAACACTGAGATAAACCGTCCGCCCGTCGCAGTTCATTAATCTTGATAAAGGTGTTTGTCTTGGTCTGAGAGGCTCGGTTTGCTCGCCCGGCGGACAGACCTTTTCAGTTTGCCATTCAGGACGTGTTTACACGAGTGTAACGGTGGGATACTCTCTCCCGGGCGCAATTAACCTGTCAGTCCTAAAACGGTGGGCAAGGTTGGTGGACTGCAGCAGTAAAGAGCAGTTGTTCACCTGGTTGTGTAAAATACTGTATCTCTACCATTTTAGTTCTCTCTCCAAATTTCAGTTCTTAAATTTGTACCATGTCAAATTTTGCATTTACCTTTGACTAGACTACTAAACCCTTAATGTGCTTCAGTTATCCTTAACTCAGTTGAAACTCACACAAACAATATTTCAATGCATACACTCTTCAACTTAATTATTGTCAAATTATGTAGAGTCATTATTATTATGACAATATTACACTGGTTCTACCATCACTTCACTGGCTACCAGCAAAATATCAGATTAATTCACAACTGCTGTTCTGAATTTATAAGGCTTTGCTCAGCTTGTACCTGCCTGTTTGCAAGATCTATTAATCTCATGCAACCTTCCTAGACTGGTTAGTTCATAAGTGGACTTTTGGTACTTTAAAAAACGACAAGAAATGACAAGATGAAATCTGGTGGTAGAGTTTTCTCACACAGAGCTCCTCTGTTATGGACTAGCCTGTCAAAGTTTGTCTGGATATTGGACACAATCTCAGTACTTAAATCTATAGATTAAGTCTCACCCTCCTCACCTCCTTTATTTTGCTGCCATGGTGCCAAAGCGTCACACACTGCACCCAAACCCCCTGGTCTCTGTGTTCTAACCGGTGGTCTCTCTCCCTCTTGCTCTCTCTTTCTGTCCCTTGCCCCCTCTGAACAACAATTTATTCATGGCTGTTGTGTTGAGTAACTCTCAGTGTTGGACATAATGCCTGCTATGCATCCCACAATCCCACACAAAGTGTGAGTGTAATGCAGAATAAACCACAGGTTACAACAGCAGAAGTAAAGAGATATGTGTGAATAGAGCAAGAAAGAAGCCATTTTAGTTCACAAAGCAGATATGCCGTGCGTTTAAGACATGATGTTAAAGCCCATTGTTGGGATTAGCGTTTAGATGATCCTGTTAGATTGATACTGACTAACCTCATCACGTATGGTATGAATGCAGTTTAATCACAGACCTATTCAATTACCTGGCCTTGATGGCTGTGGACATCTCTGTCTGTTGTTTTCCACAGCTGGCTGTTTGAATAGCACTCATTGTCATGGTACTACAAGAGCAGAGGATGATCTGAATTAATCACCTAACTTTCGCTCTTAATTCCTGTAATCCCACAGAAACGGGGTTAGAATGGCTATCTTGGCAATGTCACCTAATCCACAAGCTCATAAACACTGCAGTAATAGCAGTGTGCTATTTATCTAAAAACTGCAGTGAAGGATGCACTAGAATGGGTCTTCCTGTCATTGAAGGTTTAAGTGAGCTATTTTGTTGCACAGAAGGGCTTAAGTGGATTTAGCTGACATGAAATCCCTGTATGAACCAACTTTTGTGTGAGTGCCAGTAAATTGGGGAATGTTTCTGTGACCTTGATTTTTTTTTTTTTTTTGTGGGGGATCTCTCTGGACGTTTTCCTACATTTAAAAAAAAGATCTAAAGTAGGGAAGCCAAAGGCAGTAAACACGTTTTTTCCCCACATATGAGTGCTACACTGTGGTTCTCTGTACTTTGATGTTCTGTGCTCTTTACTTCCAATCATTAAATCAGTCAACAAGTTAAAATGGAAATGGGAAAAAGGGCAAATATTATCTAGGCTAATTGACTCCTCTCAGGATAATCTCACAATTTAATCAAGCCACAGAAAGTCTCCTTCTGTCCGCGGGGGAAATCACTGTAGCAATGCTAGACATGCATTTGGCAAACATGTTTTTTTTTGCCCTTTTTGAGGTAAGAATTGATTAAATAAAAGGCTGAGCAAAAGGAGAAAAAAGCTTCCCGGTCAAGAGGGACTCGTTTAGCACACCGACAGCCAACAAATGGTGACAATAGATTATTGTCTTTTTGCACAAGTCAGTCCGTGGGAATTTTCATTGATTCAGGTGTTTTTACTGAACCTGGTGTGGTTTTGTTTTTTTCACTCACACAGCCAGCAGCTGTTTCTTGATACAGCCACTCGAGTTATGCATGTGGCGTGGTAACCTGCAGTGTGTCTGAATATGACGTGTGCGTGCTCTGCCATGATTCAATGTGTTGTAGAGATGTTACTGGTGTAGACGTGTACACGGATAGACTGGGATCTCACTCTTGGAAAACCTTAAGGTCACGCCCCACCATGCTGGTTCTCCCATAGGCACAGGAAACACAATGTAGCTGACCTTTTGCATTACAGAAAATGACAGTACTCAATTTGATTCTTAAACAGAATCTGTTCTATAGGTGTGATTACTCTTGGCTGGAGTATATAGGTGTGATTACTTGTGAGTGGACTGTATAGGTGTGATTACTTTTGTGTGGAGCGTATTGGTGTGATTACTTTTGGCTGGAGTGTATAGGTATGATTGCTCCTGACTACCACATAAAAGAAGGTAACCCTGTTTTTAAATTGCTACAGCGTTAAGGATGAAATGCATTGTGTAAAAATGAACTGAGGCCTTAACGTCCTAATAATCCATCATTGTGCTCCGACTCTGGAGTGATAAATGGACTTTTTCTGAAGGAGGGGACCTTCAAGTCAGGTTACTTTCTTAAAATTATGAGCACTGAACGCCACAGTGCCTCTTTGCATGAGGGGGAAAGATAATTTTGTGGAGACACAGGCAGACAGAGGAGCATTGAACCTCTCAGATTTACTTATCGACAGCTGCCTGAACAGGGACAGCAGTGTAATATCCACTACATTGCTCTCGTTTATTACTGCCTCCCATTATGTTCTAATAACACAAAGGGTGGGGAGGGGGGAAGGTTTGGGGGTGCGAAGAAAAGAAAACAAACTAGTTTGTGGAAAAGTGTTTGTGTTGTGGCCCACAACACTCCAGATATCACAAGTTAAAAGGCATAATGAGATTTAGATTTCCTATTCTGCCTCGATGAATTACAGGGCCTGGGGCCCTCTGTACCATGGGGGTGGGGGGGCAATTTTTTTAACATGATTTACATTCTCAATGTAATGCATTAAAACGTTGACTGGGCAAAAGGGATTCACAAGATGCAGCATTAGAAACTCAATTTCTGTGATGAATCGCCTGCAGCTACTGAATCACAAACCATTTTTTTTTTTTTTTTTACCTCTCTCTTTCTATGGCTCAGAAGTTTTTTTTGGTCCAAATCTCCTTAAACCTCTCCCCTAATCTGCTAGAAGTGTGAGGGTGAAAGGATTTCGGCCTAAAAAAAGCATTCGTTCCTCCTCTTGTTGCGTTTCGCATTTGTAAATGCTGGGTCAGTAATATTTAAAAAATCGTTTTGCAAACCTTCCCCCCCACCCCGCAGGTTTGCTCTGGTTTACTTACTGACATTCTTTTCACCCTGCTCTCTCTCTCGGTCGCGTGTATTTCTCAACACCGCGCTGGAACACGAATGCGGTCACGCCACTCTTATGCCCACCTTTCTGGATTCAGTCACATCTGGGCAATCGGCTCTCCTGGGTGTGCTACACTTTACACCAAATTCTGGGCTCCCGCTATGAATATAAACACATTACTGTACCAATGCCTCAAAGATAGGGAATGTTTCTTTACACTTATCCGCTTGCTTCCATTTGCAAAGAACTCTCCCACTAAAACATGATGCAATTCCAGTATGAAGGTTACATCATGAAGAATAATTTCCATATTACCAGTACCCGGTGAAATGTGTTACTTATGAATTTTGACCTCAAACATTTTTAAAAACTTTAAGTCACCCATTTGATTCAATTTGATTATGACATGAAAGAGATAAGTAATTGTACAAAGTAAATCCTCAGCCAATCCTGCAACACACACCTGAGGATCCCCTCTTATCTCATAAAGAGATACAAAGCTACAAGTTGTCTTGAAAAGATGGCAGCTTTGGGCAGTCTAAGCCAGGATTTAATAATAAGAGAGCTACGGCTGTCAAACGCCAGGCATTTGTCTCCATTTATTGCGGTCTGTTATCAATAGGAATCCTGTTAATACACTGGGAGGCTTGACACCACCAGTAGTGAAGGAACACTGCTTGCATTGCAAATCCTCTATGAGATAGCAGCGTTTCTGCAAAGCCCTGATGAGAGACTGGAAGAGAAGAAGGCTGCGATGCGAAGGATCTGTGTGGGGGATGAGAAGTCGCATGTCCGGCTCTCTGAGGTCCAAAACCTACCTGCCCCATGACAGTGAGGCAGCAACTCAGGAGCAGGGCCTTATGGGTACTCAGCTGATGTCAGGATCTGCTCAGGTAGTTTATTATGTCTGTCCTCCATCATAATTCAGCACTTAGGTCTACTGGAATCCTTTGGATGTCATGGGGTCCTTAAAGTCCCCTAAAGCAGTAGGAGGAACCCCGAATAGACTCATCAGACTCCCAGCCTCTTAACAATGCGTGGCACTTTGAGATCCTGCACAAGTACTTTATAAATGCGACTCATTGTTTTCCTCCAAAATCATATAAAATTGCAATAAAATAATACAACAACATCAAGGATAAAATCAAATGTATGGGTACATACAAAGCTTTTGAAAAGACAACATCCTCTTGTGCGTAGCTTGTCGTAGCTTTCCATTGATTTTGAACATGGCTCTGTTATTTTTCCCATTCTCTCTAATACTCAAGCTGAATTAGCCGCAGCAGATATGTTATTATACTTGTATCACATACGCGTCACACACGCAGAATGTAAAGTAAGTGTGTTGAGAACGTTCTTACGCTGTGTCTAAAATGAGCCCCTTTGTGGGCATAGTGTTGAGGAGCAGGGTGGGTTCTGGCTGTCATCCCCACGAAGAAAGGAGACTCAATGCAGCCCTGACACAGGCATAATCGAAAAAAGGGCGACAACCTCAAAAAAAAAAAAAAAAGCCCCGCATTAAAGGAAATCCAAATATTCCCGCATTACCAGGGGATGAGAATGTAAAATCAACTTAGTATCACCACAATGCAGTGTGTGACAGTGTACTGTAATGAGCCCTTGCAGAATTAAACACTCATTAAACAGGTTTGCCATGCAAAGCTACTGTCAGATATATGTCAGGAGTAAAAAGACAGGGAAAAAAAACCCACTAACCATACCAGCCTGTTCCAGCCAGCACCTTTGGGTTTACATGGGTGGTATCATGACCAATTAATATTACTTGTGTAATAACTCAGATTTTCTGTTTGAATTTTGGGCTGCGGCTTTGCATTCGTTCACCAAAACAAATATGGGAGAAAAAATGTCAAATAAACAAATTCTCAGATTTGACTTTAAAATTTACAGTGGTTAAAATGGGTTTATATTTCTTTTAACTGTTATGTTCTACAGTGCAGTGAAAGATCCTGAGCATCGGTTCTGCTGGGCTCTGTTCTGTAAATCACGTTTGTACAGACATGTCTCAGTGCAACTTTCGGTAGAAGGTAAAATATAATTATAAAAGCAAAGTTTACATGTTGTGTGTGAACATGCAGTCAGTGGTTCACTCTGCTCACGGTATGATAATGAACAACAGAGCCATGTCACTGGCAGGACCATAGGAAACACAGGGTAGCATTTATTTGGAATTGTTCCTCTTTGGAATGTGTGAGGTAATGTAGGAGAAACTGTAAGTCAGATTGATGATAATGCTTTAATTGGTAGAGCTGTTTTTGCAAACGTGAATCTGCTGTCATGTGGAGAAGACGTGCTTTGTCCCTGTGAGAGCTCTGCAAAGCTTGTGCGCTGACAGCCTTTTTGTTAGTGCCAGTGAGTGCACTGCATGGAAACAAAATGATCAGCCTCGTCAAGGAGAGACAATTCAAGGATACTTCCGCCATTTGAGTCATGTTTCCTTTATATCGGCTGCATGAATATCTAAATTTCTGAATAGATCTTTATCTATCAGAGGTTTGAAAGTAGGTAAGAGGCTTCTAATGGAACCATTATTACAATCATAACCCTCATTACCTCTTAGGCTTTAAAACTGCGGTAACAAACTGAACTTGAAAATTGCAGAGAAACTGTTGTGTTTTACTGATCTTGAAAATCTACAGTCAATACCACCCAGGTCATATTTACAACAGACACTCTCCGCATGCTTAAGACCAGATGTGTCCAGTTGTTTGATTTGAATTGTAGTAGTGTAGCAATGTCCTCTTATGCATCAGCATTACTTGGACAGCATGAATAAGGCAGTTTTGATTGGTCTGACTGTCTCTGTGAAGGTCTCCCAAAGCTGTGAGAAGACCTCCTGGTGCACTTCTTCACGCATTGCTGAACAGTGGCGTCTCCGTTTCCATCAGCTGATTAAACTTTTATGCCTTTATCCCTCCACGTTTGGGGAGCAGACATTCTGGGGGCTCTCCGCTGAATGGGCTCATGCCAACAGCCACTGTGACACTTAGACCACATTCATAACTTTTCTCATTTTACACTACGATAGTTTGATCACAGAGGTCACCACAAACCAGGCACAGCTTTTTATTGCTTGAGTGATCTGAGTGATCAGTGCCTCGGAAATTTCACTGTGTACCGTGTGGTCCTGCCGACCTCCTCTGGAGCATGTTGGAGACAGCAGGCTGTGAGATACTGTAGCTTTGCCACTGCCTGTAGCTCTGCCACTTCCTGTAGCTCTGCCACCTCCTGTAGCTCTGCCACCTCCTGTAGCTCTGCCACTTTCTGTAGCTCTGTCACTTTCTGTAGCTCTGCCACCTCCTGTAGCTCTGCCGCCTCCTGTAGCTCTGCCACTTCCTGTAGCTCTGCCATGGTGCCGCCATCCAAAAGAGGGGCTTTAGTGTACCTCACACACAGGAAAACAAGGCTGCTACCTTCCAAATCAGGCAAGATCCTGCTGTGATAACCAGCTTTTTGCAGAGCTTTGTACACCTCTCTGCACAGGGTGGAAGGCTGCGTTAGACTGGTGCATTAAATCTGAGAGGACTACGTTTCTGGGGAAACCAGCTGGTTTTTTTGTGCCGTTTCTTGTGTTCTGCTTGAGATGTGTTTCTCATCTTTAGAAAAATATCCCAGTTAAAATCACAATTAAAAAGTAATACATTTTTGTGTTTGTTACTTTAACATTGATTGCTCATAGAGTTGACCATATTAATGCTAAACATAAAAAAAAATTTTTGTATAAACCCAAAAAACAAGTTTTAATGTAACAAGATAATGTATTCCTACAGCATTTTGGTTGGTTTGAAATGTGCACAAATGTAATACTGCACTGCATTCTATTTGTTTGAATCTTCATGTTTATTTGCATAAAAGGAAAGTTTGTACTTTCATGCAACCTTACATTTTCTTTAATTAAATATCACACTCAGATGTAAATTACTGCGTCTGTGTAAGTAACACATGGCTGATATTGTGTGAAAATACAGGTGCTTTAGTTCAGGTAAAGAAAGAGCGGAATGAATGTTTACATATATGGTGTGCATATTTTGAACTCTGTCATTACTAAGTTGTTATTTGATTTAAATTACACTTGCTTTTGGAGTAATCTCTTGAGGATATTCTTTTTGCCATCTAAAAGGGAAGGCCATGTCTATAATTCTTTTTGTCGTTATGGTAATGCGCCTGTTCTCTGAAAAGGCTTTAATCTGTTTTTCAGAAGGGCCATGTGGGACCTGGCCTTGCTCCGCTCTCACCCCGGTAAACAGTGCAGTATATTTCTGCCATTCCCGTGGCTGTGGGAGGACCAGCCACCGCCTTGCGCCTTTCCAACACACAAACACCCTTTCAGGGTTATTAAAGCGGGAATGATTAACTCCCCAGAAATGAACTATCCTTGGAGGGCTTTATAAAGATCAGCGGTTTCGCTGCGTTTGATCCAGTTGTTTAATAAGGGAGTGAGGAGATTGGAGATTTGTAGCGTTAATTTATAGAACCACAAACCTGTTCTTCCTGCCGCACAAATCAATCACCATGAAAAAAATTGATTAATAAAAACGTGCCAGAAATGAGATGATTTAATTAGTGCTCAAAAGAAATACTTTTTTTTTTATGAGACTGACACTCTGCATGACTAACATGTTGACCATGAATTCCTCCCTTACTCTACTGCGTGGGTAAAATTAACATGGACAGAGAACCTCTGAGATGAACACGATCATTGACCATTATGCCATTTTCTGTCACCGACCCCTCCCTCCAGCACCATATTAAAGTTAATGGGGGACATTAGGTCGCCGAGCCGGCTCTGACCCTTGCAGTGACCATCCGTATGATTGCGGCCACCTGGGGCCTATGTGGTGGTATTTTTCAGATTGTTGCCAAAAAAAAATTGTGCATTGTCAGAGGGGGGCGGGCACATCATAAGGCCTCAAAAATAATTAGAGGGCCCTGTTAGGAGGTCAGGTGCAGGCCTGGCAGTCAGGCGCGTCTTTAACAGGAAATTATTGATCTGTGCCGCCCTGGGGAGCACTTCCGCGGAGCACTTAAATAAGCATTCAGGCACAGCCAGTTGTGACCTTAATTGCTGCTGAGTGAAAACAGTTATCCATCAAGGCCGTTAAACGGGGGGCGTGGGGGGGGGGTCTGAGAATGCCGCCGCGTGGCGTGTGAGGCTGTTTTCGTCGAGCCTCTCGCTGCGCTCAGCCGGCTCTCTCAGGCGTGACGGGGACTCCGTTCCTCCTGCGCCCGCCTGTGTTAGCCACGCACACACCTGTCTGTGTCATCTCTGGTGGTCGCAGCCAGCCCGCCGCCAGCCATGCTGGAACAGGGGCTCATCCCACGCTCTCGACACTGCTTTTGCTGGTGTGTCAAAGACGGAGTAAACAGCTTTTGTTGTGCTACAATTGTGGCAATGACAACGCAACCAGAGCTGCTGTCTTATGCTGCTTCTGCTTTCAGTACGATGGCTTCTGCAGGTCAAGGACAACCTGAAGGACAGACAGGACTATTCTGTTTGAAAATAAAACCCAGAGAAGGTGTTTTTTTGGAAACATCAGGCATTTATAATCATGGCTTTGCTTGGACCACTGACTTGATGTGTGCTCTGAGTGTCCAATCAAACACTACCCTCTTGGCTTCGCTCCTAAATACGTAAAGTAATTTCAAACTGAACAGTGTTACTGAATTACTGATCATATTCAGAGACTGGCCCTAGGCACTCTTTGAGGTAAGAGACCTCAACTGAACTGGACCAATTACAATCACTTGTACTACACTTATAATACTCAATTTACTTTAACAGATTTTTTTCAGTTCATGATTAGTACTGGGCATCTCTGATCAGGAAGGATTTAAAAATTGTGTGACTGCACAAGCAATAATACTAAAGTAATGATATCCATAAAGCCTTCCAATGGAGAAAACCACTCCTGCGTTATGTCAGTGTCGGACTTTTTGTTGTCCCGCTCATCAGTAAGGACAGAAGAGACAGTTCAGAGACAGCAGGGAGAAAGAGCACAAGCGGCTGTAACAACAGGCTGTTTGAGGGCTTTCAGCTTTCCACTTGGCCTGGCAGTCCCGTGCTCTTAATCCCAGCAAGCGGTGTTGGATTACTGCGGGGAGGGCGGCCAGAGGACCCGCACGGAGGGTGAAGCATGCCAGCTGCAGCAGAAACACAGTGCGGTGAAACAGTGCCAAGCCCACCACGCCAGGCTTCTGAGGGTCCAAGCCCACCACGCCAGGCTTCTGAGGGTCCAAGCCCACCACGCCAGCCCACCACGCCTCTGAGGGTCCAAGCCCACCACGCCAGGCCTCTGAGGGTCCAAGCCCACCACGCCAGGCTTCTGAGGGTCCAAGCCCACCACGCCAGGCCTCTGAGGGTCCAAGCCCACCACGCCAGGCTTCTGAGGGTCCAAGCCCACCACGCCAGGCTTCTGAGGGTCCAAGCCCACCACGCCAGGCCTCTGAGGGTCCAAGCCCACCACGCCAGGCTTCTGAGGGTCCAAGCCCACCACGCCAGGCGCCAGGCTTCTCTGAGGGTCCAAGCCCACCACGCCAGGCTTCTGAGGGTCCAAGCCCACCACGCCAGGCTTCTGAGGGTCCAAGCCCACCACGCCAGGCCTCTGAGGATCCAAGCTCACTGAATCAGGCTTTTGAGGGTCCAAACTGACCGCACCAGGCCTTCGAGGGTCCAAACCCACCCCAAATACCCCAACAAATACCGTCCTCTGGATATCGTTGTCATGCAGTAGCAACCTGATCACAGCAGTGGCCTCAACGTTATGGAAACATTGCCCTAGCGTTGTTTGGCAGCTTTAGCTCATGTTAATTCCTCCGGTACAATTAGCAGCAAGATACAGGTGTAGCATGTACAGTACCAGTCAAAAGGTTGGGCACACCTACTCATAGAAGGGTTTTTCTTTATTTTTACTATTTTCCACATTTTAGAATAGTAATTAAGAAGAGCAATAGCAATGGCATCAAACTATGAAATAACACAAATGGAATTATGCGGTGACCAAAAAAAGTGTTAAATCAAAACTCTTATATTTTAGATTCTTGAAAGTAGCCAAAAATATTTTTAAAAATTAATTTTTTTGGAAACAAATTCGTATATCGACATCAACTTCACTATTTATATTTGTCTAAGAAACAAATTTCAAACATTTAAGCGCAAGTCTTCAGATCAAAATGTGTTTTAATGCGTGTTTCTCATTTTCATACCTTAATCAGGTGTGTCCAAACTTTTTACTGGTACTGTATATTTTTTTATTTTCTGAAAGAAAGAACATCGCTGTGGTAAAGAATTTCAGGGGAATTTAAGACGAGATCATGTTCCTACAGCTACTCGTGCACCGCCCCCGGTATTGAACTTCTGCAAAAATGTCATCCTGCCATTTGTAATTAGAAGTTGAAGGGGTTTCCATCTATTACACTGGCTCACAAAAGTGCATACGCATGCAGAGCAATAAAAGAGGAACAAAGCGGAAAAAAAGAAGCTTCCGCTATTATGTACTCCAGTACGGAGGACATTGAATATGAAGGATTAGAGAGAGAGAGGGAGAGAGAAAAAAAGATTTCCATTTGAAATAGACGCAGCTGTTGTCTGCTAATTAAATGTCCTTGAGAGGAAGAGGTACTGTAACGTTTGTTCCTATGCAACAATAGGCCAGCTCTTTTAATGCACTGCCGCGGCCTTGCTGTTTGGACCTCTACCCCAGGCTGTTCCTGCCTCTGCACAGGGCCTCTCAGACTGATGGCTCGGCCTCCTTTAAAATTCGATGGGTTCACGTCCGCCTCGAGGCACGTGCTGAGGTCTTTGTCATATTTAGGCTGTTTTTCATCTTATGGAGGGTCCTGATTCATCTCAAAGGTACAGTTGGTTCTGAGCATTTTATTTTGAAATGTTTGTGGGCTGATATTTTTGAGTTTGCACCCCTTCCAGAAACAGTTGGCCTGATTTGGGTGGACGTAGCAGCCAGGAACCTGAGGAGTTCTACGATGTCGAACAACATCCTCTTGGATGTGGAAGAGGGGAGTTTTGGTCAGTCTGCTGGAGCCGCCAGAAGACCTCCTGGTACACCTCTTCATTGCTAATTCCAATGCATGGCTAAACAGTACTATCTGCATTTCCATCACCAGTTTAGGTGTGGCAGTGTAGCATGGTGGTAAGGCAGAGGACTCGTAACCAAAGGATGCTGGATTGATTCCTTGCTGGGGCACTGTTGCTGTACCCTTGGGCATGGTACCTAACTCAGAACTGATCTCAGTAAATATCCAGCTATATAAATGGACAATGTGTAAAAACTGTAACCCATGTGGGTAGCTCTGGATAAGAGTGGCTTGCAAAATGACAGTGATGTTTAAAATTTTATTTCTTTATCCCTTCATTCTTTGTCATGTATTTGTGAGCAAATATTTGTTTTTGGCACCTTGAGTTTGTGCGCACTCCTAAAGCAGCTGGCCTAATTTTCACAGACGTAGCACCCAGGAAAATAGCTTAATGTGAATTTTAATGCCATTTTACAGCAGAATGTGACAAAGAGAGACAAATCTAACAACAAGTTGTAATGTTTAGCGTCCCTCTCCTATATGTTTTTCAGTTTTACGGATTGCCTCAGTGGATGTAAGGAATACTCAGTCTTCACACAAAGAACACGAACATGCATGCCTTGCTACCAGGCACAGAAGAAAACAGGAAACTTCAACAGACACCTCAGGTCACACAGACAAAATGGCTGCTCGAATCCGATTGTCGTGAATTTGTAGGATATATTACCGCCTTTAATGCACTTTGTCCTTGATTCTGGGGATTTGACAATAAGCGAATGCTGCTTTTTTATTTTGTGCATAGCATCATGGGTCTCGTTCTGGTTTGCATTGGGTAAAACTCTTTCACAAGGTGCATGTGAAAGCTACTGCGGCCATATTGTCAGACTTCTTTGAAAAAAGTGTGTTTTACTGCAGATACTTCAAGGTTATACCTTCAAAAATGAAAACAGGGTTTTGTCTGATATAATTGCTAAGACCTCTTTCAAACATAGCTAAGTTACTCCTCTTTCTTCTTCATTTAATCATCTTAAAGTGGGCATTGCAGGCCATGACTGTTGGTAATAGCTTTCTGCGAGAAAAGACCGAACCATGATTTTTGAATGAATCTATTATGGGTGACGATGATAGCATTCATGATTCAGACTACATAAAAAACCAACCGGGAAGAAGAATATTCCTTTTTAAATCCCGTAGGACATGATTTCACATTGCGGTGACCTGATATTTATTTAACCCAAAAGTTAAAGGACATAATTTGTTGTCTTTTTTGTTGACTGCTGCGGCTGTTTTTTCATATGTAATTTTCCCTGTTTGTGACTGAGAGGTTGGAAGGTTAATGACAGTCCTAGTTGAGCTGGGAAAGTAATTTCAGCAGTATTGACGCCAGTTCGATTATGGTGAGTAAGAGCAGTAGCGTCCACAGCATAATCAATTGGAAGATAAAGTTTAGTCCCTGTACAGTTGATGCCCTCTCATAAAATGAGATAATTAATAGAGGATATTTAATTCACCATATATTTGTCCTCTGTGTTAGACACCACAGATTTGAGACGCTAATAACCAAAGGATTAATAGGTGCCGAATGTCAGCAAAACCCCTAGGCTCTTTCACCTTCTCTTCAATGCTGTCAGTGGCTGATGGAGAAGCAGTCAGAACCTGGAGGAGCTGTTTGGGGGCTGAGAACTTTTCACAATACAAAACAATACAACAAAAATGAAAAAAAAGAAAAACTAGAGGATGCAGACCGCCATAAAGGCAGAATCACTGGTGACTCTGAGCGATGTTCAGGAATGCTTCAAGGATGATGTTTGAGAGACAGGTACAGTATGACTGTTTGAACAAGTAAATTCTGATTAAATAAAACTATGTAAAAATAAATGGATGCATGTTTGCCATTTTTAGCAAGGGTGGAATTATGAATGTCAAAATAGCCTCAAGGGGTACCACTATCCCAAAACGTCATCGCAACCGCCTTACACCCCTCTGTTCTCTTCCTCTCTCACTTCTCTTCCTGTCTTTACAAGCAAAGCTTGTTGCAGTGGGCTGTGAAGTGAAGTTTCATTTAGGCATGAACAGCGTGTCTGACCCAATCAGTCCTCTGCTTTAAAGGATGAAGTATCAGGCCCCATCATGCATCCTCAGACACATGAGGCATGGCTTGCTGCTGTTCATCAAACCCTT